>JAYRCH010000175.1:1200000-1800000 GCA_037179445.1 Phengaris alcon alcon | reverse complement strand
AAGCCCAATTTAGATAATAACTAAAATTTGTGTTGGTTTTCAATAAATAATTAGAATTGAACCAACTTATTTTGAAAAAATAAACACTCTGTATTATAACACCTTTAGATAGTGTTGCTAGGAACAAATATTGTATTTTATATAAAAAAAATCTTACTCAGTATACATATGAGACTGGGTCTGACAATTAGATGTAGCAATAACAACTGTTTATAAAAATATTTACTCATTTGAAAGTAACTGTGTAAAGATTAGAAGCAATTATACTGGCAAAAGTAGTTACCACTTAATATACTAATCTAATAATAATTATTATAATTAGTCACAGAGTTGTTCTGAGTTTATTCACTGTTAATATAAATTTCTGCTCCAAGAAACATAAGAAAATAAATTATACAATGATTTGAACATAAGCATAGTCATGTTCAAATCATTATGACCAAATGAGAACTGTATGTTAAATATTTTAACTATTCTATACTAATATTATATGGAGATGTTTGTTGGTTTCCATTGAATAGGCACCGAAACTACTAGACCTATTTTGATGAAATTTGGCAAACATAGATTAGAAAAGTGGGAAAGACATAGGCTACTTTCTATCGCTGCAAAATGTACAGTTCCCGCGTGATTAACTTTTTTGTGTGCATGAATTTGCGGGCAACATCTAGTTTCCCACAAGGTTTAATTCTCAAATATCTCAAATTAAAATTTAATAGTAGAAATCTGGACAACAAAATTTATGATTTTTTGTCTCATCTTTTGATTCATTTTATAAATAATCTTGATATGTATCATACATATGTATATTACACCTTACTGTTATTTTAAGGTGATGCTTACTTTTAACTGGGTTAGCAACTTAAATATTCACTGTAAAAAAAATTTACTAGTTCCTGAAAGATTTTTAACAATATAACTTAGCATAATTTGCATAATATATCTTTGCATTTAAAATTTAACTTACACTTTGATAAATGCAGTGAGATTCTTCAATATGGTCCTTGACGCTTGATCTAATAATATTGAGTGAAATTTAGTCATCTCTTGGAAGGCATGAATTATTCTGTTAAAGCTACTAAGTACAGTTGAGTCTTCTGAGAAGTTATTTGTGAGATCCCATAGTGCATTAGTAAACATACTGCAACAATGTTCAAGGAAAAATAAAAAATAAATACCTAAAATATGCAGGAATGCATATCGTTATACAATATTCGCATTATATAAACATAATAATACACTACCTTCTATGAGTCATGTATGCTTTACCAGAATCAATCATAATAGAACATGTTTTTAGAACTTTATCAAGTCTTTGTTCCAGTAGATCAATATTAGCCTCCTCCGTTTCCAGCTGTTCTCTACAAAGAAACAAAAATAAATAATCACATCACGTATTGGAGATCTCACTTTCTTTGATAAAATATAAACTCTACAGATACTACATACACCGTACCTAAATTTTGGCGAATCCCTGAGGCACTCATCAAAATCTATTAAAGGTTTCATTTTCGTAATGATACACAAACACTTGTTACATTTAAATTAAACTGGATATATATTTTTGCGAACCTAATTTTTTGTAAAACCGAGATCTACAGTCTAGTTGTCAAAGGATTTTTGACAATTAAAATATGAAACGTCAGATTTTTTTTCTACTTGTAATTTTGGCATTCGAAGCCTTGGTGCCTGAAAAAAGTATGAAAATTTTCTCGCCCCAAGTAACCCCATAATCACGTATTTTCTTTATGATAAGATATTTTTTAATCCTGATTTTCCAGAAAAATCTATGGCTACATAACATACTGTGATGATAATCATCAATTCCTAATCAGCATCCCCAAGAACTTTTAAATTAGTATTCATGTCATTTTTACGAAGAATGAAAATTCTCCATTTTGGAAATTGAAATTGGAACCCAATTTTGTAATGAGCACCCCCAGAAACCTGGAAAGGACACCCATATTCATTTTAAATTAAAAAATGTACGCCATTTTGGAATAACTCAATAGATTTAATTTTCATATTATTAAGCACCCCCAAAAAGCTTGAAAACGACAACCATAACAAAGGAAGACGAACTCAAACAGTATTCAAGTATGCGATTTTACGTAGCCTGTAAATTGAATTTTTAGCTGCCAATAATTTATCTGGTTTATAGCTGCTACAACAATGGTCGCCAACTCGGAAATTATGTCACCAACTTTTAAATTTCGCCACCTTTCATCTGGCGATTTTTGTATTTTTGTCACCTGAGTGCTTTCACCAGTTTAGTTATTTAGTCGCCAACATATACGCTGCCAAATTTAGTAATACAGTATGCTCATGTGCATTCGCCAACTTATTTCTTGTTTTTTTTTATTATATCCCTTTCCAATTTTACTTGAATGTTGTAAAATGATAATTAACATGCCTAAATTTTATATTGCGAGGTGCGATTCAATAAAGAGTAAAATAAACCTCAATTATTGTCCTTACACAGGAGAGTAGCCGGTTTTAAGCAATAATATAAACATTTCATGAAAAAATAGGCATGTTGCCTAACAAATTTTTCTTCGTGCAACGGCAATCAGTCACGCGATTAACAAAATATTAATTAAATAATAACACGGAGCGCAACCGTTCGCTAGCTGATACATTACTCACTCAAAGCAAACACTATTGAGCAAAGATCTTGTAGGTAAAGCAAAGAACTTAGTATCCATCGTAATAAATAAATAATAAAAAAAGTAAATGTCATTGTAATAGACGATTTGCTGTCAAAATTCCAGTGACCTATAAAATTACTTTATAAACTTGGTTGTGACTTGTTTTATTTATAAATTTCTAGTTTTTAATTTATTTCATTTATTACTTTTCTCATCGTCCTATGAAAAATAAGCCAATTTAAACGATAAAAAGCAGAACGAAGGCTACTAGATGAAAGAAACCGCCGGTCGCGAGATTGTTGAGAAAATATTTATTCTGGAATTTAGAAAGTTAAAAAATGAAAGAAAATAATAGTAATGAAGCGATCTCTCCTGATCACCAAAATCCTTTACAAAATAACCTATTCTCTATACTTCTAGTAACGATCGCCGTGCCGATTTTATCAATGTCTTTTTGGACTCTGAACTTGATATCTTCTAAAATAATTAACAGTGGACAAGGATATGATGGTGAGCCTTTTTACTATTTCGTTAAAATATAGACTTTATTGTGTATTTTGAAAGTAAAACCTAAGGGTATAACAGCAATACAACACTACATTATTGGCAAAAAAGTAATATTGATACAAATTTTGTTATAATATTATGTTTTCAATTTACAGAACCAGTAGTTATATCCCCACTGAGATGGTTGATGTCGTGTTTGATACCGATACCATTTGCGGTGTATGGATACAAAAGGAAAAGCCTTGACTTCTATGGTGCCCTAGTAGGGTTAGTAGTCGGGTTTGTCATGACTCTATCCAACTACTGCTTTCTAACAAACCTGATTGTATTCTTTCTAAGCTCATCTAAGGCAACTAAATTTGGTGCACACTTGAAACGAAAATTTGAGGAAGATTTTAAAGAAGGTTTGTTTACATAATTAAAATTAATTTTGGTTTCTATTTCTACATTCCATTAAAATGCAAATGTATGTTTTCATTGAGATAAATGTACAACACAATAGAAAGATATAAGATAGTTTTTACTGCAATAAAGCATGACATAATTACTTTTTTTTTATATTTCAGGTGGACAAAGAACTTGGGTTCAAGTACTCTGCAACGGTGGCATGGCTACTCAACTAGGCATTCTGTACTTATTAGATATAGGAGCTTGTGAAATACCTATTAATTTTCAAATGGATTACAGAGCTTCTTGGCTAAGCATTGGAGTCTTAGGTGGGTTTATTATAACATTCATAATCTTAAAGAAATGAATAACTATTTTTCTTCTTGATTATAATAATTTCATCTACATCATCATCTACATTTCAGGGACCTATGCTTGCTGTAATGGTGATACATGGGCTTCAGAATTAGGAACTGTACTTAGTAAAGGTGACCCCATCCTGATCACAACATGGAAGAGGGTTCCAAAAGGGACAAATGGAGGAATAAGTCTCATTGGAACAATAGTTAGCACTCTTGGAGGACTTGTTATTGGAATCTCACATTATTTAACTCTTGTATATTTTTCTGACAGATCAATGTACGTGTATGCACCACCACAGTGGCCTATTATCATATTTGGTGCACTAGCTGGATTTTTAGGTAGTCTGATAGATTCTATTTTGGGTGCAACATTGCAATATTCAGGTAACTTCTTCATTTTATGCCGTACACAGTGTTTGCTATAGTTTCCTTGATTGCTTATTTTATTTTGTCTTATTTCAGGCGTAGATAAGGATGGAAAAATAGTTTCTCATTCGAGTTTAGCTGTGAAGCACATATCTGGGAGGAACATTTTGGATAATCACAGTGTTAACATGTTGTCAACTGTAATAATGGGGTTACTTCTTCCAACTTTATGCAAACATTTGTGGCCAATAAAGTGATTAAACTGTGTGTTATATTTTTATCGCAATAAAGATTTTTTTTAATTATGTACTTTTTTATTGTATTATGTACTTTTTAAATGTATTATATAATGCCACGGACAGACACGTCAAACTTATAACTTCCGGCTCCCCTCTGTTTTTGTCAACGGTTAAAAATAAAAACAATCGTCAAAACAGTTATTACCCTGAGGGCAAATCTACCTACATATTATTTACTATTATATTAAGAAAGAAGAAAACGAAGACATGTCGTTTTTGTAAAATTTTCATAAATTTGAGTTATTCCGGTTTTTAATGTGTTGGGTTACTTACGACTGACCTGGCTCATTGTCTGTACTGACGATTTATTTGGGAGTTGACTAGATTTTGGACTTAAAAAAATGGTTTTGGAATCTTGTACGAAAATTCAATTTTTAACTGGCAGTAGTTTTAAGCTGTACTACCATAAATGAGAAGATAACAAAAACTGTCGAGTTTTGCCGGGGAGTTCAATGGGTGACGTTGTGGAAATCGTATTTCCGCATAAATTTGTGTTATTTCGGTTCTTAATGTGTAATATTTGTAGAATATTAACCATTAAATATTCGTTAACGTGCACAAGTGTGGTCAAGTGGTACAACTTCTAAAAACTTGACACTGGCAAATGGTTATAAGCCGATGCCATATATAAATAAATAAAAAAAATCTGTCAAATATGACTTTGATAGATCGATTGTTTGTTGTCAAATTTAGTTTTGACAATTTCAATATTGCATTTTCTTTGTTTACCATTTTTAATAAAAAAATGAGTCACTTGTTGAATTTAAAATACAATTAGTAGTGTATAACTGCATAAGTAAATAAAAACTTTCAGGATAATATAATTATTAGTAAAAGTTTATTTATAATTAAGGCATGTAAAAGCAAAAACCATGTCATCGCCAATAGAGGAGAGCTCAATTTTAAATGCTGACATAGAAAATGATGTCACATGTAGCGAGAGAAGCTTAGTTGAAAACGAAATAAGTAATATATTCCTTTTTATTTTTCATCCTTGAAACAAGATTCAACTGACACAATATTTGCAAAATCCAATGTTACTTTCTCCAAACTTGACCTTACAATACAACACCCCCTTTCCCCTTCGCTTTTATTATTGTAGAAAAGTCTGTGCTCATCCTAATGTTTTAACACAGTTCTATTTTTTTATCTCTATTCTGAGCAAGTTTCTTTTTTAATATTAGCTGATCATTGAGAGCTGTTAGTTTAGATATTTCAGCCTTCTACTTTAATGTTCGTACAATTTTAGGGGAAGAGACAACAGGATGGATCAAATGTCGGACTGTGCTTGGTATTATGGGCTTCCTTGGCTTTGCCAATGTATATGCTATGCGAGTGAACCTATCTGTAGCTATTGTGGCCATGATCAATTCAACCACAATGCCATCAAATGATTCCAGCTTAGATGTGTGTCAGACGACTACACCAACAAATAGCACAATACCACCAGTAAGTAAACATTTTAAATACAGGTTATTGTCTTCAATACCTTTGTAATGTAGATGGTATTAGTTTGTTTTATTTTTCTATAACATAGAACTTGCAATTCTTTTGACTGTGTGTCAAAACAAGAAATTATAATTCTAGGATTAATCACTATATTTTAAGGTGAACATACTTATGCTATAAGTATGTAATTAAATTACTAATGTTTGACCATAATCTTATTTAGTTATTTTTATTATAGAAGCCAGGAGATTTCAATTGGACCCCAGAACAACAGAGCATAATTTTAGGTTCTTTCTTCTACGGATATGTGTTAACTCAGGTAATTAAATATTTTATGAAATAAATAAAAAGTTCTATTTAATTTTCATGTTACATTGATTTCAAAGTACAATATGTGTATATGAACCATACATTTTTTTGAAGTGAAACTTATTTAGCGGATTTGAGACGGAAATTTCAAGGTCACGTCTCATCACAACACGATTTTAGATGTAATGCCACCTTTGATTAAGATACTTATACTTCTTACATAACTTACTTAACCTTCTAAACTATGGCTCAATCAAGACTCAATACACAAATGGAGCAAGGTGTAAATTTTCTTTTTAGAAGATTAAAAATAAACTATAAAATTAGACTAAAACTCGACAAATTTACAATTTTCATTCTTTTTAGGTTCCTGGTGGTAGGATTGCTGAAAAATTTGGGGGAAAGTTGGTATATGGTGTGGGAGTATTGCTGACTGCAATATTCACTATACTCAGTCCTATTGCCGCATTTGTAGATTTTAAATTCTTTATAGTAGTAAGAGTGTTGGAGGGGCTGGGTGAAGGAGTGACGTATCCGGCTATGCATGCTATGTTAGCTCGCTGGATACCACCAATGGAGAGATCTAAGTTCGCTGCATATGTGTATGCAGGTAAAGAAATTTATTTTTTCTTAATAGAAAAAAAATAATTTAATTTTTTTTTCTATGTTTATATGCTTTAACCTATTTTAATTTATGCTTTAAGGCAATTTAATTGTGAAATATGTGATTTACCAATAAAAAAAAATATATATTTGTTCAAAAATTTTTGTTAATAGGTGTATTCCTTTTTCATATTATTTTATATTATTATTTCAATATTATACTTTCAGGTTCAAATATAGGTACAGCTATATCATTGCCAATATCAGGGTGGCTATGTACTCTCGACTTTGGAGGGGGCTGGCCACTCTGCTTCTACTTGTTTGGAGGCTTGGGAGTTATATGGTTCATGGTGTGGATGTTTCTCATATACGACACTCCACAGAAACATCCGAGGATATGTCCAAAAGAAGTGGAGTTCATTGCATATTCAATAGCACCTCGGGTAACTTTAATACCATTCATTAATTTTATGTTCACAGCAATATTGCATATTACAGACCTCTCTTTTTTTTCTTCCATTTCTAAAAATCAAATTCTACTTCTAAAAAGCAAAAATAAAAACATAGTTCACTAAGCCTTTAAATGCATGCTTCACCACGGCTTCATAGAAAACCAGGAGAAAGAACTTTCCTGGTGTTTTGTTAAATGACAGGGTGGTGGAGCCACTAGAAGGGCCCAATCCTTTGTGGGTTTACACTCCCGGAAATGCGGGTGCAACTCCACATTTGTAGCCGGTTTACATCGACGGCGGTAGTCGCTTAGTATCAGGCGATTCATGTGCTTGATATTCTATAGAAAAATCGGAGCATATAATATTTTAAAATTCAGTCAATATAGTTTGGATCGAAAATATGTCAGATAACATGTTGGTTAACCATTATATGCCACAAAATAGTGGTACTTATTAATTTATATAACCAAATGGAAGTAACTAATTACGATGTTAGGTATGTATTAACTATGTTGCATATTATGTTTACTGAATCTAGTTCATCATGAATCATTATATTTAAACGGCCTGCTATGAAGGTCACTGTATACATTTGTTATCTATCGTATTACATATTGTGCAGTTCGTATGTTATATCGAAGCATCAATTCGCGGAATTATTTCACGATTCACAACATTAGGATTTAGAAACTAAGTGCCATTAAAAAAGAAATACATAATTAGATTTTAAGTTTGAAATTTTTATTGAAAAAGGGGTATATGATATATCCATATAAATTATATTATCCATAATTATTTTAAATTCATTTCGTTTACGCAGACAATTAGACTGTTTTCACATTGCGCGGTGCAATATCGCATGTCGCACCGATAAATTACTAAGGTATGAGACAGACAGTGATATGTTTCAACATGAAACATTACACTAAAAACTCTCTAGGCAAAATATTTTGAGCGAAATCGGACCAAAAGAATACAAATAAAAAAATTACCTTTATTAATTTAATTTTTAATTACTTAAAATTATAAATAATAAATTATAATTACTTATAAAAATAATTATTAATTATAATAAATTATTATGATATTATTATATTGTTATATTATTATTATATTATTATTATTACTTATAATAAATTATAATTCCCAAATTACTTATTTAATTTAATTACTTCAAATTACCTTTGAAGTAATTCAAAATTTGTTATGTAAAAAGTTAAACGTATTGCGCGTTCATAGTTACGGAACCCTCCTTAGACATGTCCTGAACTCCAGACATGCTTTTGATTAGGTTATTCATGCACCGTCGGCCATTTCCACTGTACAAAAACGAAGATTTCCTAGGGCCATTATCATGCCAAGAACAACCTATTTAGTGGTTTGAGATTTAAGTCTGTGTCTCATGACAATCAGCAATAGTCTTCACTCTTCTGACCGTGTAATGCAATGGTTCCCAGACTCTTTTGTTTCATAGACCACTTTCAAAATTTTGCTGGATCCGGTAAACCCGCTGCATCTACATTACTACCAATTTCTAAATCTCGAAAAAAAAGTAAAGATTAGATCTATCTATCTATGGAAACTTGCGTTGTGGCTGAGTTTCAACGACGAATTAACAGTTGTCGAAAAAGGTTAGAATTGATTGCTTGATAGGGTTAATTATTTGATAGATATTTGAAGTAGGTAGAGTAAACAAATTTTCAATTAAATTTTAATTCATTGTGTTGTGAGTGGACGTCAAAAAAGCAAAGTTGGAAAATCGAAAAAGTGACTCCAACCAACTTTACTTTTTTGAAATCTACAGTGACAGCACAAGGACCAATCAATTCTCACAAATTTTATTTAGAAAACGTCCCATTCGGAGTGGTAAAAAGAAATATAGTATATTTTCTTGTGTTGTAGGTATATATATTATATATTCAAATATATAAATTATTACACTAATAATTATTATTGTTTTAACAGTCGTAATATAATCAAAATTAAACACTTATTTATAACGTAATGTAACTTTTACAATGGTAATTACAAAAAAAAATATAATTTTAATGAGATGGATGTGATGATGATAACATGTTGCTCAAAGGAATTCTTTTGAGTATGTCAAATAAAGATTTGTGCAGAATAGTTTTTAAAACCTCTTTAACAGCAAGTAAAATTAACTGTTCTCCAATGGTGTGCGGTTTTCCGGATTTTGCTATAAGTAATGAGATATTGTAAGATACCCGCAAGCCATCATCGTTGCTTTCAGACGTTGAAGCGAACATACTGAGCACGGTGGGTCTCTTTTCATATTTTTCCTTTAATGTTTGAAAATATTTTAAATCTTTACCTATTTTTCAGGATGACACCTTCTTAGGTGGTCTTCCAGCTTTGATGGTTTCATAGAGTCATTGCTCAAAACTTTGTTGCATAAAAGGCATGTGGGCAATCGTTTATCTGGCTTTAATATTCAACACTGTTCTGACGACACTTCTTCTTAGATTCGGTCATGTTTCGTATCAATTACCTACTTGTAAATAATAAATAAAAAAAATCAAGTTTTAATACAAAATGTTGAAAAATGCGCCCTTTTAGCATTAGACACGCGATATTATATTATATAGGCAGGTAGGTAGGTATACAAATAGGCAGGTAGGTACTTACTTTTCCGACACTGGTAATCACGAATATCGATTCACTTTTCTTTATGAAGTTTCAGAAACAAATGATTAACGTTTATCCTTGACATTCGTATTTTTATTGGTGAAGAATTAAACACGTTCATACAAAATTGCAAGTACATACACCACAAGTCGTATTAATTTGCACGTTTGAATACATTGCGGACGGGACGGCGGCGGCCGGCGCGGCAACAAGTCTCGACGCGTTGTACTGAATATGGAATATGCAAGTTTTTACAAGTAACAGTCGCTGAGCTTCTTAAAATATTATCTGCCTATATTGATAGGAGATAATTGTCTTATTGAGAAGGTTTAATTTAGGTATCATATTATTTGTGTTGTTGTATTACTGTATGATGGACGGTGTGGCTCAATAAGTTATTAATGAAATTGAAAAAGGAAAGTGGCATAGGGCCGGATAGCTCAACTGGTAGAGCACTCAGCGCGATACCGACATGGTTTGGGTTCGACTCCCAGTTCGGAACTATCCATTTTTTTCTCAATTTATTTATAAATTGTCTTATTGAGAAGGTTTAATTTAGGTATCATATTATTTAAAATAACAAGCCAACATTTTAGTTCTTCACTATCGAAACCAAATTAATTTTCAAACCCCTGCTTACGATTGTAGACCCCATTTTTTGTCACGTCCAACGTGGCTCCCGTCGAGGCTCCCGTGGACCCCTGGGGGTCCACCTGGACCACTTGGGAATTACTGGTGTAATGTATAATTTCAGGAGGAGCACACCGCATCGATACCATGGTGCAAGTTTCTCACTTGCTTACCTCTGTGGGCGATCCTAATTGCTCAGTGTGGCCAATCGTGGCTGTTCTACACGCAGCTCACAGAGCTACCAACATACATGAACAATATACTACACTATGATATTGTGTCGGTAAGTTTTTTCGTTTTTAAAATTTTGAATTATTTTTCAGCCTAAATGTCACGACCAAAGCAGTAGATCAAATGCCCAAAATATCCGTAATTGATTTGCACAACCCTCTATAGCCAAACTGGAAATATAAAAAAACTCGACAAATACGAGAAAATTCACGAATGGAAATGTAAAATTTTCGAGATTAGATCAATCACCACTCAGCTTTTGGGAGTGTTGCAACATGGAAAAATAAAGCGCTCTCACTACAGTTTAAATTTTTTTTTGCTACTCACGCTTTACATTTCTGTGTACTTGCTTAATTTTGCAAATGCAAATCAGAAGAGTTAAAAAACATTAAGATATTGAACTATCAGGGAATCTAATTCATACGCAGGTTGACTGTTGTTTTTTCGTATTTGTTCGTATTTCAGTTAATGATATCAAACTGATATATCATTGACAATAGGCTACTTCCTTGTTTTTTTATGTCCTAAACGCTTCATAATTGTTTCATTACAAAAAAAAAATAATTATTTTTGAAACCTAAAAATATTTAAAAAATACACTTTTTTAAAACCCACCGAAAACACTATTCGCCATGTTGGTTGATATATTATCTGTGCTGTGACGTCATACTATATAGTACTATTTGTAATATGTGCTATAGTCCGTAGTAGTAAAATGGCGGTGTGACGTTCCGTTTGACGTTTTGACTTATTTATATTTATAAGATGTCATGGACTATTTATTTACAGAAATACGTTCCGTTTCACTACTACATATGTGTTTAGTGTGTTTGTGTCGTTACATCCTTGCCGGAAGTTACTTCGAGGTGTATTCATCCGTAGAAATAAAAAAATACATATTTTTAAATCAACTTTATTTATCAATCTTAAGTTTTTAATTTATTATATCGCTAGAATGCGTTTTCCTAAGCCGAGTACTAAAGGAAATACTCCTTCAATGTATGAAATTAAATATAAGTCAAATAGCCTATTCATGTCATTAAATTAAAAATAAATCAGAACACTCTACCTGCTTATGAATTTGACGACCCTGGCTCAGTGGTGAATCGCGTTGGTACCCGAGCCGGGGGTCGCGCGTTAGAATCCCGCCGAAGAAAAAAAAAGTTTTTCTGTGTCCCTGGGTCATGGATGTGTATAATATAAGAAAAATCTTAAATACCTATCTATATGTATGATATAAATATAAAAGTATTAAATATGGTCCCCGTAACACCCGAGTTGGTCCTCGTAACACCCGATGGTCCCCGAGTTCTTTGGGTACTTAGCACGATGCCAGATTGATATGGTGTGGTGTGGAGCTTCTGTAGATATTATTATTATAATTATTACTTACATTCCCTGATAGTACATTAAAAATCTATGGAACAGGAACATGTATTTTTGATGTGTAAAATTATATTATTGCGCAACATAATACTGTCAACATTACCACCGCTTTAAAATATTTTCAGAACTCTGTGTTGGCCGCGATCCCGTACCTCACTTCGTGGATATCCGGTATACTGATCAGTATATTCGCCGATTGGCTGCTGTCAAAGGGCCTCATGTCGCGACTCACCAGCATGAAACTGTGGAATACTGTCGGTATGTATGACATTGTGAAATAATTTAAAAATCATTCGAAATCAAACAAAAAATTATATTTTAGAAAATAAACAAAATAATTTGTAGGAGCATACGATGCATTTTGTTGGCTCCTACGATAGATAGAGCTTTAATAAAAACATTCGAGACCTAAAAATTACAAGCAGAAATTACTATTGCCTATCTCTTACTCTCACGCGCGAACATATTTTTGCTATAACTATGAAATGATTTTGCTTAGCGTCTATGGCGATTACCAATATGCAGTATTTCTCACTCTTTCTTATTCCTTTTGTATCTTTTCTGTTTTTAACATTCTATAAAAAACTATTTAATTTTTAAATGTTGTGTTCGTCACCAGCGGCGTTCATCCCGGCGTTCGGTCTGCTGGGCATAGCGTGGGCGGGCTGCGACCGCATCGCGGTGATGATTCTGTTGAACGTCACCTCCGCCTTCGGCGGCGCCGTGTACGCGGGTATGTGCCTTATTACCGTGTGATAAGCTACAAATTGTTCTGACAGTGGTGACATCGACATGCTAGTCGGTCGGAGAAACGCTCACGTATGTGTGTTCGGAGCGTGTGCGCTGCGCATACGCATCGAACGCGTACGCTTGACAAACGTAAATGTAAATAGCTCTTTTATACAGTATATTCTAAGCCTCCATCCCAATTAGAAAAACCAGTCCCAGCAATATTGACTATTATGATTTGACAATATTAAAATACGTTATGTTACGTTTCTCTTGCCAGGTAACCAGATGAACCACATCGACCTGTCGCCGCAGTTCGCGGGCACGATGTACGGCATCACCAACGCGGCGAGCAACATCTGCGGGTTCCTCGCGCCCTACGTCACCGGCAGCATCATCAGCGGACAGGTGGGCTAGTGACTTTCGACCTTATTGCCAAGAGTTGAGGTCGAAAAGAGGTCCTGTCGGCAACCATGACCATATTGTTTGAGGCTATCAGCTTGCTTAGCGCAATTAGTTGAAGACGATGAGAGATGCGTGCAAGTAGTTATCTCGACGGTACAAAGTCGAGATAACTGAGTATATCGGGCCTGACTTATGTTGAGTTTGTCTAATTCTATTTTATTTTGTCTAATTGTCGAATAATTGTGCTAGTTTGCAAGTTTACCATTCACCGCAGATCAACCACAGGATCTTATAAAATTGTAAACGAATGCAGAATGAAATTCATGGTCTATGTACTTCTACGCATAGCTACAAAAATATTTTATATGCGCACGCTCGCAAGATGCATGCGCGCACAAAGACGTAAATGCGTTCTTGCGTACACACCGACGAAGTACACGAAATAACTTAGTTGGAACTTCAAATAAACATAAAGTTAGTTAATAATTGTCTGTATGTACAATAAACTGCTGTCAAATAAATTCATGATAATTAACACGACGTGATTTTCTTTTCAGCAAACCTTGGGCCAATGGCGTGAAGTTTTTTATTTGGGGGCGGCTATTGACTTGGGAGCTAATCTTTTCTATTTGTTCTTCGCGAGCACAGAGGAACAGGTAATAACCGTTAAAATTTTCTATCTCGGTATATTTCATCGCTATTGTGATTTTCAATATGATATAATGCACCCTGACTTTAGTGGCATAATAGGGATGATGACTACATCTAAACTATTTAGTTTCATTAATATACTCAGATATATTGTGGCATTACTACTTGGTAAATGTAAAAAAAATAATATAATTTTATGTGTAGTTTAGTAATTAGAGAGATAGAGAGAGATCTAAAAAGTACAACAAATTTTTTTTTTGCTAAATTAGTAAACAAAACCTACATCATTAGTTTACTTACATCATATACAAAAACATTTAATATGGTAAGTATGGTCTTAAACCCACAAATATCGGAGATAATTACAAATATGTTCTTGCACTTTAACCTAGGCGTGACGTCACAGCTAGGTACGACTTTAGTATGGAGCGATTTCACGAGATTTGCGAAATTTTGTTTACAAATCGCTGTACCATTGAAAATATTGACTTTTCATATACTGTTTCTTCTGAGAAGTTACTCATATTTAAGAGTACTATTCATTTTTGTCATCATAATTAGGTACTAAAAAATTTGTCATCATGCCTATTGTAAGCAGTATAATTTGTTTTTTTACACGACTACGGCGAAGATAAAAGGAAGGGTATTCATTTTGGCAGGCTATGTATGTATGTTTGTTGTACCGTAGCGCCTAAACTACTCTTTCGCTTTTAATGAATGACGTAGGTCGTAATAATAGCTCGGGTAGCATAAACTATATAATTTACATAGTCGGGTTATAATTTTATTATAAAATTATAGTTACTTACGTTAAGTTTTTTTGTCCAGGACTGGTCGAGGCCTGACGACGACGATCTGACAGCGTCAGCGCCGGTGGAGAGCATATTCCAGGCCGAGTCTTAGGGCCACCGCAGCGCAGAGACCGCTCTGTGAATTGTCTATGAAAGATGTGTCAATGTCAAACATGGGTGACGTTTGTCTATAGACGTTATGTCAATATCAAAATATGGAGTTACATGTGCCTGTGGATGACTAGGCCAATATTTAAATTATCACGATATTATTAATACCTAACAAATGTATTGATGTAACATAATATTATATGGACGCTGATAAGCAATACTGTGTCAACCCTCTGGATCGCCATTTTGAGAAAATCGTGTTTAATTGAAGGACACTGGCGAATCCTGCCTGATTTTCCATCTAGAGCGGCCAAGTTTTGAACTACTATGGTTTTATAGTACTGTAAAAGTTATTATATAAAAAAAAATATTATATTTTTAGGACTTGGGAATAAAAAGTTATGAATCTCCGAATATCAGAGAATTGATGTACAAAATACGTACTTATCTGTGGTAATCGTTATCACTTATCATCATATCTATATAGTCTATGATTATCATGCTCTAAATTGTCAAAATTTGAGGCGTAAAAGCTCCATCTAGTGGCTCAGTAGATAGATTTATTTTAATTGGAGTATAAAGTTATTTTCTTTTTCTATAGCTCAGCACTAGTTTTCTGAAAAACGTGTTAAATGGGATGTGAAATAGATCTCTCTATACTATTTATATATTAAGAAAAATAATTGTTATGTTTTTGGTTTTCATAACGTGAAAGAGCATCTATCATTTATCTGTTAGCATATTGCGTTTCCAAACAAAGTAGTTATTAATTTCAGTACGTATTTGACACCGCAAATAATCGATGTCCTTTTTCACAACCCGCCACTAAAGCAATATATTGAACAATAAGTTAGGTTATATTTAATCAATTATCTTTTATCCCCCGAGTTTGATGTTTTGAGATTGATATTATTGCTATTTTTGTTCCTATGTTCATAAAGTACATACTTTTTGTAGCCTCGTATTTTAATTACCAGGCAGTAAATGTATGGCGACTTGCCGGTCTCCTTAATTGTAAAGAGAATTTCAACTATGTGTCAAAAGTTTTAATCAGTTTTTCAGTACTAAAATGATTAAATTCACTTAACACTATTTATAAAAAAATATAGTTTATCGCCTGAGAAAGAAATTGGTATCAACATCTTGATTTTAGTAATTTTGTGGGTTGACACAGCGTCAGCTTTCAGTTATCAGCGTCCATATTGTATTGAAGATATTTTTGGAGTCTACTCCATAAGAATCGATTTTCATGTATAGCTCGAGGCATTGAAATTTATGGGGAGTAAAATCAGAAGGGACGCGCTAGGCGTTAAGTTGGCGATTTGTAACAATTAATAATAACAAATTTTTGTCATTATATTTGTCAGGCCGAAGCCCACTTGTAGTCATTTCAGGTGATGTATTATAGCGCCGAACTACAGAATCTTGGATAGCGCGATTCAGGATTGTGACGCTAATTGGTCCGCCATATGTCTAATGATGATGAATGTTAAAATTGTATTATATTAGAATGTTAAATACAAATAATGTTAAACAAAAAATAGTTATGTATTGTAGGGCGTGCATGAAAAATAGATTTACTTAAATCTGTGTTTTCTGAATTCGTTTGTAAGGTAAACAAACTTCCGTCGTGCCTCGGAGCTGACACACACTTAATTTCATATATATATATATAATTATGTATAAACATATCTCAAAGATGAAGTGACCCTCAGAATTGATGGGCTTTTAGTTAGTCGGATTTTATAACCGACAGTTAAAATGATATGCTTCAAGCTGAAATGTCTATGCTAAGCAGAAATATTCTTCGTTAACATATTTATTCCGTAGAATTTTAATGATGATGATGAGATCTTACCTAGCTCTTCCAAAGTATGATGATATAAGAGTAAATTTCGATGAATGGTGCTTAGTAATTCTGAAGGTGCATGAATTTATTGTCCTTTGTGTAGCTATTGGCTCCTTGCCTTTACGACAAAAAAATAATAATAAGTGATATAAAGTTGAAATTTTTTTAATATGATATCAAGAATACTATAAAATGAACACTTCGGTAGAATCTAATTTGAATTAAAAAATTATATTAGTGTAGCCAGGGCCGAACTTTACCTTGTAGTAAATGGTAATAATGTTTTTACTGCGATGTCACCATAAGTTGTACCCTAAACACCTTTATTTATAAACCGATACCACAATTAGCCATAAACAACTAATAAAATCTAAATGTATTTGTAAAGAAACGTCCCATTGAAATACTATATAAAACGTCTATTTCTGATGCTGTTTGTCCACTATTGGTGCATATCGGGGAGAAAGTAGCTATATCAGTACACAGGGCATCGGGAATAATCCATAAAAATGGTATTAATTCTGTACTCGCTAAGTTTTTGGTAAAGCTTAAGTCAATATATTGAAATGTAGAATAATTGATAAATTATAATATTAATAAGCAAATGTACCTTTGCTCCTTTGTTTAAAAAATGCCCTGTAAGTAATATTATACTTCCACTAGTATTCTATTAGTAAATAAGTACCAATCTAATAAAGATTAAGAAAAAATGTAATTTATAAAATCACGAGGCCGTGTTTAATTATTATAATAGTGCAATTCTTATTATTAAGCAGCCATGCTACATTATTTTTTTAAGCAAAGTATGATAGGACTATAATTAGGCAGGTGCGGATTTATATTACCAATAAAATTCATACACTTTTTTTTTTCTTTTAAGTAAAATTATCAACTTTACCTTTTTTGGCTTACGCTTTTTTATATTATATTTGTACTTTGTACCTTTTGTTGACGTTTGAATCCGCCCCTGTCGAATTAATGAAAAGGCATAAGAGTAGGATTGTACCTAATATTGTCATTCCAAAATTTATAACATTAGTGAGCATACCAGTATTTAAATAATTAATTATTATTTTGTTTTGTTAATAATTAATTATTTAATTCCGTTAAATTCTTGATTAGTTTCTAATAGGCAATTTTATCATAATTGTTATCCATTTTCGTGTATTAAATAGTTTTTCTATTGGTTTAGAATCTCCAGTGGAGTAAAATATAGCCTGTGATTTCACTAAATATTATTTGCTGTGATTAAAAGTGACAACTTGTTTGTAAATTGATACCCTAACAAAACTTTTATCGAAAGTGACAAGTGACAACCCTAATGCTAGGTTTTCGCAGTTGCATTAATTATTCGACAATTTGTTAAATTTATTTTTAATTGCTATTAAAACTTTCCGTCTAGGTAATAGGGCATCATCATTTATCAAAAGGAAATTTCATCAAACCATTAGGTGTTGTGAAAATTTAAAGCCTAAGATTACAAAATCCAATCTATCCAATTAGGGTTGTCAATATTTCTTAATTCGTGTTTCTTCTTTTATTTTTCATGTTTGTAGTGTCGAGTGTGTGCAGCTTTTTGACACCTTCTTGATTCTCGTGCTTATCGAATTGTTCTAGAGCAAGGTTTCCCAACCTTTTTTTTACAGGCGTCCCCGGGATTATAAATATTACTTTCATGCCCTCCTGTGACATTTTTATTGTAAAATAAGGCATTTATATCGATATTTATTTTCATATACTTTTTGTATGTAGGTCAATAAATAAATATTCTAAGTTGCCGTAACTTGTCTAATAGCAATAATTGACGATTCGTCGATTAATATTTTTGATAAAAAAAAACTTAAGTTTCGCCCCCTTGATATCTCTCTACCCCCTTTGGACGGCGCCCCCACTGGTTGGGATCTCCTATCCTAGAGGAATTAATAATAATATTATATTCCATAATGTTAATAATCAAAAACCGTCTACTTTCTCGATCGTACTTACATTAACGGCCGAATACTCAATCCCTATTTAAATTTTAAGAGGCTCTCTATTATCATGTTTTCCGTGCATTCGGCCGAGAAGAAACATTGACAGCTGATAATCTAATGTTACCATAACTTTAAGTAGCACTAGAGTAACCGGCCATTAGCTGACTACTTGCAAATTTAATTAAATAAATATTTATACGAATATTGTAAATCTAATGTATTTTTGTAACGCTAAAATAATCTTTTAAAATACATGTGTTTTGTTTTACTATTTAACAATGTAAAGTCATAAATAACATTTTTTAATCCTACCTATTATAATTGTGAAACTTTGTTAGGATGGATGGATAGATAGATGGATGTTTGTGACTCTTTCACGCAAAAACTACCGAATAGATTTTGGTAAAATTTGGCATAGTAGTAGTTTAGGCGCTGGATTAAATCAAAAATTACGTTTTATCCCGAAAAAGTACAGCGATCCCATGGGATACTCTAATAATACGGGCGGAGCTGCGGGCAAAATACTTAATAAATCTATTTTGTCGAATTTCTGTTAGGTTTTTGTGCGGTTTTTTATTTTTCTGATAAAATTCATGACACCATAATATAAAATATTGCACATATTATAAACTCTACACTCGCTTACCGTCGTAATTTGGATGTAATTTTGTTCGCGCCATCGGCCATAATAACAACGCGGGACTGCCAAAATAACTAATATTTGTTTATAACGCCAATACATTTTTCACCTCAGACCAATTACCTTTAACGAGCTCAGGTAAATTTCTAGGAAGCTCCGAAAATATTTGGAGATGTGTAAATTGAGGTCGAGTTTGAAGTGGATGGATGGATTAAATCGCGATGAGTCATGAGTTGCGTTTTTGGAACTTAAGTATATAAAGTTTGTCTTGAAAGTCTCGAGTAGGTAACTACTCATAGGTACTACTACTACATACTTATCTCATCACTCATTATGATTTGACTTATTTCATTTTTGCTATGAACGTTAAAAGTATTTGCTTATATATTGTAATTAAGTACCTAAATGGTGTAGTAATCTCGCAATGAAAACCTTTTAAGTATACGATGTTATTTCAGGTTTTTCTTTTTTATAAGACGTCTTAGCATGGTAGATAAAAAAAACCTACCTATACTTAGTTTAGTTTTTAATAACATACATAACGTTCAGTTTAACATCTATAGCAATTAGCTTAAATACCTGTAGCCTGACTATTATGTCGTAAGAGAAGAAACATAATATATTGTTCCTTATTCCACATGCTAACACTTATTATGAGGGCCATAAAGTCGTAATTCCAACGTCTTAAAAAAGAAGACCTAAAAGATAACTAAGTCGAGATAACCTTCGAAAAAAGCGAAAAGACGCGGATTTGCTTTCTCTTTCACTTTTGAGTTTTTGCCAAAGATGTTTTGTGGGATAGATAGCTGTTTACAGCTTCGATTTTAGTCCTCCTTCCATGTATATTCTTCTTCCAAGACATAACATTAGATCATATTCGATACCTACCTAAATCGTAGTTATAAGTTTGAGAAAAAGATGGATCCTATGTAAATAAATCCAGCTCGCGCTTGACCCAAAATAAATTAGGATTAGTGTTAATGTGGCGCAGGTGTATAACCAACATATAACCCAAGGTTTCTGTTATCATCCGGGCTACCAATTTGAACATGGAAGCTGTCATATTAACTACCAATTTTGACAGCCTCTTTGTTAAAATTAATATCTTGTTAAGGCTCGTGAGTTGTGATTGATCCATAGCTAAAAAGCTATCACTACTATTTTATTCGTTTTTATCCATGTAAAAACTTATAAATCTCCATTAAATGGTAATTTTCATCATACTGATATTTTAATAAAAGTGTTATAGCTAGAGTCTGAATATTGTACCGACCTACTAATAGATACAGAATTTGGGTAACCAAGTAGGTACTTAATAATTGCATTTCTCGACGCCTTTTATACAGGTCAGAAGACAGAAACATCTATTAAGGATGTGGCTCTGTGCTATCAGTTAAGTATAATATTAACGTTTGTACTACCGCATTACATACAGCTAATGAATATATATATATAGGCAATAATTCTTACAATTTTAACAGCCTTACATACTTTTGTGCAACACTTTAAGTTTTGACAAAATGTGCAAACTTGGACTTGTTTAACCTTTCTATTTTATTGCTGTAGCTGTCAATACTTTCTTTAATATTTTTTTGGCATTGTTAGTGAACATTTTATAACTTAACTCGGCATTTAAACCTTTATGTTTTCGCAAAAACCCCATTCAATTGTTTGTTTGTAAACCTTTACACAATGTAGTTTTGTTGGGCTGTTAACGCGACTTTCTTTACCCATTTCATACTTTTATTTACGACTGTACAGTGGTCAAACGTGGGCTATGCTCGTTAGTAGGTAACATGGTACTTACTATGGTCCATTTGCGTTAAGTTTGCAGTGAATCATTAGTACCTACAATCGTCAAAATTGACCTATGAGTTATCACGCTTAAGCCGTGTTCACATTTTCTAATTAAACTAAGTAATTTTGACAATCATACCTACTGATGATTATCGCGAAAACACTAATATAGGTATAATCACGAACACTAACATAAATAAGATAGTTAGATCAAAGAAATATAAATATACGGCGGAGACTTTCTTTAGGTAGGTAAGCTAGGTGGTCCGCAGTAGTGTCCTGTGTTAGACAGATCCGGGGAGCCCTAGAGAGCGGCTGATATGGCAAGCCGCAGGTGGTTATATTCGGTAAAGTACTGGCGATAGCCGCGCCGGGAGCCCCACATATCGCCTGGACACCCATCCGGGGGAAGGCCTCTCTCCTGCCAGATCAAAAAAAAAAGGTAGTACACCTTTTTTTGGATTCTGGAAGTTTGAACAGTCCAACCTTGCTTCAAGTATCAAAAAAACACAAAATAATCTTAATGTTCTTAGATTCAATATTCTACTTTACTACCCAGCTTATTGAACTATTTTTTAAATTTACCTACTAGCTAACGACAATCTAGCCTTCATAACAAAATATGATGTTAAATTATAAAATTAAAACCTACCTTACCAAGTCAAACCTATCCTAAATGTAAAAAAAAACCTAATAATAAATACAACCAAAGCATAATTAAACGATCAAACACGTTTGAAACGAGACAACGCAGCTTTGTGAAAAACTCAAACCCGAAGGTTTCTTAGAAAACATAATGGGAGTTTTATGGGCTATAACAATATGTTTTTAAAACGTCGTCTGTTTTGCCCTCAAATATTACACTACAGTAAAGACGATGTTAGTTTGGTCCGAAACTTTTATGAGTTTTCGCCTCGGACAGGACTTGTCAAGTGGTCAAGTTAATGATATAATTTTTCTGGACACATTTTTATACTTTACAGTTAGAATTACGTAGTAACTATTTAGTAATCTGTGGTTAAGGGTATACCGTATACTTTATTTAAGAGTTAAGTATAAAGTATGTCGGTACTCGACAAATGTTTACTTCTTCCTGCCCTTCAAAAGCTTAGGTAGTGTTCATTAACCTCACTAATAAGACGAAAACGGGAGAAAAATATAGGGTAAAAACTATTATCGATCCTAGACAATACAAAGAAGTAATTATAAGGCGTTTGTTTTTATAATTACAGTTAAAATATAAGAATGTAGGCTCTTTATTTTCACAACCATTATGCAAAAGTCAGAAGCTTTGAACAAAAAGGTGTGAGGAGACAAGCCTAACCGCTATTTAACCCGAAATTAGTCGCAGTTTATATTTACAAACTCCTTTCTTTTGAATAAAATAAACTCTTTGTTTATCGGAGAAAATTCCTGCCTTTTGTGTAAGTTTGGAGAAATCGTATTGAAAGTATTGCGTGACTAATGGGACTGGTAAAATTTTGTGGGCTTAACAAAGATTGTGCCAACATGCCACAGGGTTAGGTGGCCACTGGCCAGCATTCGACATGGGCAGTGGTTGAGTATACAATTTAAAAGTAAACAAGTAAATGGATTAAGTAGGTTCCTACATGGCAAAGGCATACCATTGCCTCCGTTACAAGTTGCAACTTACATCTGGCTCAAAGGATTCATGACTTTAAATTCAATAATAATATATAATAATTATCTATGGACGCTTCACACCACAAACTTCTATAGAAGTCTGTGGCCTGTGCTTCACACATCAATTTGGTGTCTATCCCTTATCTAAGTATCCGAAGAATTTGTGTAACAGGTTCCAGACAACGGGATGTATATTTATTACTATTATGTCTATACCTACATAATATAATTAATTCGTAACTGGTCGCTGTCTGTACATGGAAGATATATAAAAAAAAACTATTACAGGGGGGCATTATTAATGACATAGAACCCAAAACAATGATTTTTAGAATTTTTGTCTGTATGTATGTATGTATGTCTGTTTGCCTGTACGTTTGTACGCGCTAATCTCAGATCTACTGGACGGATTTTGATGAAATTTGGTATGGTAGTAGTTGAGCCTCTGTATTAACATATAGGCTTATTACGGAAAAATGTACGGTTCTCGCGATATACGATTTTGCGCGTACGAAGTCAACGGCTTAACCGATTTGAATGCGGTTTTCACTAATGAGTTTCAGTTGGCTCCACCTAAAACTTTATGTTTGTTTTATTTAAACCGGTTCATAAATATAAAAGTTATGTCAATCTAAAGAATATAACATAAAATCCTATAGAATAAGCGAGAAGTTCTATTACGGTCGTAGCACTAACTCACGTTAAGCAACGCCGGTCGTGAATTCAACTAGAATAGGTGACCACAATACCAAATATTTTAAGGTCAAAATCTATGCGCCTAATACATACTAACGTTTTCCTATTCAAAAGAATTTCGAAATCATTTAAACACGTCGACGAATATATCCTTACTGATATTATAAACGCGAAAGATTTATGTATGGATGTTCGTTACTCTTTCACGTAACAACAACTGAACGGATTTTGATGAAATTTGATATAATAGTAGTTCAGTCTATGGATTAACACATAGGCTGATTATATTCGCAACAAAAAGTACGGTTTTCCCGTGATTACTTTTTCGCGTACCGTACGGAAGTCGTGGCTAACATCTGGACTCTACTAATATTATAAAGAGGTAAAGTTTGTTACTTTGTGAGTTTTTGACTTACCGAGATTGTAAGGGGAACATTTCTGGATCCAACCAATAGAAAGCGGCATTATTTGTGAGTGTCATAGGCCCTTTAACCCGAAAAATGAACAGTCTTTTCCGTGGTAGTCGTTGTACAATAGAGCTGAAAATCTAACACACAAGTGTCGAGTTAAATGTCATTGTCATATATTATTATGACCGCTCCAAACTTTGATTTTTAGCTCTATTGTATTAGCGGAGAGTTCTATTTTCGATGCTCTGAATTTTCCCCGGCCTACCGGATTCCGGAAAATACAGTTGCAGCCTAAGGTCGTGATGACTAGCGTGGCGGGTCCAGGCAAGCGGCGGACTCTTTTTCTCTAAAATCTGTTCCTATGTTAAATTGATTATAAATTTAAGTCCCCCGCCGAGTCTGTCTGTCTGTATGTTCGCTTTTGCCCGCAGCTTCACCCGCATGAGAGAGTCTTAGTGGCAAAAAACTCCTTTAGCAAATATACCTACTGCAATATAATAACAGCACAGAGTAAAAATATACTTTACTTACGTAATAGTTTTTTATTATAAATTTATTACAAAGTATATATTTTTACTCTGTTCTATTACTATATTGCAGTAGGTATAATTATTGTTAAAGGAGTTGTTTGCCACGAGCACTCTTCCACGCGGGCGAAGCTGCGGGCAAAAGATAATTTATTTAATACACATCCATGACACAAGCATATGGAAAACTTTTTTAAATCTCAGCGGGATTCGAACCCGCTACCTCTGGCTTGAGCGCCGCCGACGCGCTAACCACAGAGCCACAGAGGTCGTCAATTTTCTTTCCTTATAAAAAAAATATGCCCACAATATTTAGGTCAATGTTAAGACTTGATAAATATCTAAACAAAAAAAAAACAGTTAGTGATCCCGTATTCTGAGGACACAATTTTATTAAGTTTTACCGTTAAAAATAACAGTAGGTTAATAAAAAATACAATGAATTTGCTCTATTTTGGTCGTAAAGTTGTAAAAATTTGTCCAGTTCTCATTGTGAGGCAGGGCCGTCGTAAAAAACAATAACTGAAACTTTTGGTGCGTTAATTGTAACATTTTTTATGATTTTTTGTTAAAAATTATAAATCTGTTATTTTTGAGCCCACAAATAATGGTGTATTTGCATTACATTTTTGACTTGTGTCCTTTTCCAGCAATCTTGCATTATGTAGGTAAATTGTAAAGTTGTAATATATTTATGTAAACCGGGGGTTGAAGACAAATCATTTGACCCCCATATTATGCGTGTTAGGTATACATTATATACGAGTAAAGGAAGTGAATTAAATGTTTTTTTTGACATTACTTGCACTTCTGTCTTTCAAAATTATCCAAATCTCTATTTTCGTAAGGCCAAATTCGGAAATGCACTATTGGCCATATTCACACTCAGTTACAAAATCACAGATTTGACGAGTTTTGTCACTTTCAGTGCAATAATGCAATCGTCTGCCACTGCAGCACAGAATAAAAATATATATTCTTACGACTGCAGTGTCCTGTGTTACACAACATATTTTATAATAATAATATCTATGGACGCTTTCACATCACGTCAATCTGGTCAAGTGGTAAGGTCTCGAAGAACTTATGTTACGGGTACCAGACAACGGATTGCGGAAATATGTTTAATACATTTTATAGAATACTTATATTTAAGATTTTTATTATATTATAATACACACATCCATGACCCAGGAATACAGAAAATTTTTTTTCGCCAACGCGCTAACCTAAGTACATTATAATCAGTTTATGACTCCGCCTATATTGACCAACCGCTTATTATGAAGTAATTACACAGCGAAGTTTATTTAATACGAAGTCGGATATAATGACTTCGCCAATGTCGCTTATTGTGACCCTTTTTTAATGATGATGCTTGGAATAAAATGTCACAAAGTACCATTCACAATTGTTTCAAACATGCAGGATTCATTGAAAACCACGACGGTTTACCTGTTCAAACAGCAATAGAAGCAGCATGGGTACCTACGAAACCTAAGATCAGAATCCTTAGCAGCACCGGGAATGTGGGAAGATTATGTTGACATCAATGGCGCTCTCCTCACATCCGAAGAAGCCACAGATGAAAATATCGTACAGAACGTTCAAGTCAATGAGACACGCGAAAGTGTTGGGGAAGAGAAATTAGAGGGAGGGAGGAACCATTACCTACCGCAGAAGAGGCATTAAAGGCTGCAGAATTGTTATCACGATTTGTTTATAGCATAATTAAAAATGATAATTAGATGATGGCGATGTCTTCTTTACACAATAGTATTAGATACTGTTATTACAAAACTAATATAAGGAAAAAACAAAAGCAAACAAGCATTATTGATGTCTTTTGTAAATAATGATTAAATATACATACATAATATGTACATAATATGTATCATTTCTATTTTTTATTATGTTTTATCTCTAGTTTGTTTCTCTCTATTAAAATAAATACATACTAACGAAAACAGGAGATTTCTTATTTTCTTTAAAATGATTTGTATGACGTCCGCTTAGTACAACGTGTTTGATATTGCCCTGCGATGTCATTATAAACGGATTCCACTGTACTTACTTTTACATGAACATAATATTATTTATTAATAAGTAATAAACTAATTATCCCTGCTCATTGTTGTTGGTTCCAGTATTATTATTATTTTTTCTGTATGTGGCGGGCCGAGCGCTTCTTTTCAGTTGCTAGTAGGTACTATGGTTATTTAACCATTTGGTTGTATTCTATACAAACAGTAAACTATTTTATTTCTTTTGTTTTCAGAGTGAGGAATTAGAATAGCTTTTGAAGTATATGTGTGAATAACGAAACGTGAATCTTTGATATGGGAAATAAGGTTTTATTTTTTACTCCAAACACCGTTTTAAATGTTCAGAAAACATTTTTATGTTTTCTATAATTTTCACTAGAAAACAATAAACGTCAGTGTCAACAAAAAAAGTAAAGTACATTTATGAGTGGACTTAGATTTCTGGATGCTCACTTTAAAAATTCAAACATTAACCCCCTTAGTAATAAAATATTACACACTGCGTATACAGGCGGTATTTTTATACAATAATAAAAAATAGTAATTGATTGTTTTTTGTAAATACTTGTACATTAATTCAACATTCGACGAACCGACTGTGTTATGAACCACTTTCACTCGTTAAGTTGTAAATTTTTTTAATGTATCATATAAATTATTGTGTTTTTACTCAAACCATTGTCAACGAAGTAATAAATACTCTCACTTTCCCGTGGCAAGTTTATTTATTATATTTTAAACAGTAAATACTAAATAATTAGTAACAAATATAAGTATATTTCACTTGTGTAGGTATACTGACCCTGTACGTTGATTCTGCTAATTAAATCCAATAATACAGTTGCGATGCAGTCTCTATGCAGTCTCGATATGTTAAAGCACAAAATGGTATTCTCATTAACGTCAAACCGACTTTTAACTTTTAAAAGTTTAATTTACCTAAATACGATAATTTTGTTGCCTACTTCACATATATTAAGAAAATTGTTTCTTATCAACCAGGATACAGACAAACAGTATAATTTCTCAAATTTATGAAGAAGGGTTTTCCAATACATATCTAGAACTATATATAGAAGCCATTTTTAAGTACCTACTTAAGTATACCTGTCAATAAATACGATTATCAGAATAACCCTTCTGACACTGTCTGAACCACAATTCTCGTTCTTCTTTTTTTACTTTGTACTATAAATTAATGGTCTTGATATCATAAACTGTATATTTTTGGAGTTTGGACCAATCAAAACGGGTTTGACGTTAGTTTGACGTTTATGAGAATATGTACCATTTTGCAGCTTTAACTTATCGGGACTGGATTGTAATTTTATTATTGCAGATTATAATAAACAGAATCGACCTTCAGTAAAATATACTCAATAATCAATATGTAGGCTAATTAAATATATTAAGAATTTAGGGCAGTCTATTGTAATCTTTCAAAACCTTCACAGGCAGGTCAGGCCATACTTAATATGCAAACTGCAAAGTGGAGTTTGCGAGCCTTTGACGAGTGGCGGTGAAGGATGAGAGATAAGCCGATATGACGTCACTATGAGGTCATACACTGTGTTGTTGACCCACTGGCTTGAGAATCAAAGTGCCAGCATATTTTTAGTTGTGGTAGGCTAATGGTCACGACTACGAATCCCGTCAAATAATTAAAATTAAGTTTGCACTTTTTGTGCGGTATACCTAATATTATATTATGGATTTTCAGTTTACGGAAGAAGACGCGGTTAGGGTGAGACCAAATGTGCGTAGTTTTGTGAGTTGCGTATTCTTCTAGAGAGTTCTTTCCATACTAAAGTGCAACTCATTTTGCGTCGCCCGTGCCGTGCGATATTAAAATATAGGACTTTTCTTCAGATTTATAAAATGATAGAAATTTAACCTGTCGACTTTTCCATTTAATCTGAGGACTTTTCTATAGAAAAGTCTAAATCGAATCGAATCGAAAAATCTGGGGACTTTTCTATGAAACTGAATGCAGTAGAATTTCTGCTGGCCGAAATTCTGCGACTCACGACTTTGACCTCATCCTTAGAGAACCCCAATTACACTTCTATTTACTTTTAATAAATTACCTATAAATGAATCGTCTTCATGTCGTTTAAAACTGATTTTTAGAGTTTGGACCAATCAAAACGGGTTGACGTTAGAATACCATTTTGCACTTTTATTATATTGGGACTGGATCGTAACTGTATTATTGCAGGATTTAATTAGCAGAATCGACCTTCTGTGTGTCTATAAATGAGTATATACTAAATAACTACTGCTAACACCTAGGCACTACGCAGCCTATGCTAAGTCGCATAAAGATGTAGGAAATGGGATGGAATGGGACACGCGTTATACTTATGACTTAAATGCGTTTTTAAGGTTAAATTGTCATAAACACCATCCTACTATACTATTTTATAAATAAAAGTTTGTGCAAATGGACGTATGGATGGACGCTTGTTACTCTTTAATGCAAAAACTATTGAATGGATTTTGATGAAATTTGGTATGGTAGCAGTTTAAGCTCTGGAATAACACATAGGATACTATGTATCCCGAAAAAGTACATTGTTCCCATGGGATACTCTATTTACGGGGGCGGAGCCGCAGGAAAGAGCTATTAATAAATATTTGCAAACAGCGTTATCACTTTAATGTAGTTTCTTGATAAGTTCGTGACTTTATTACAGTTGCACGTTGCAGCGTATAGAAAATATTATATTTTATCAGTTTTATGACATTGTTATTTCATTAATTAATTTAATATAAGTCATCTGTTAATGTGGCCTAAGTTTCAGCCTTTGCCGCGTCTAATATACGAACATGGATTATTATTTGTTGCCAAACAAAAGAAATCAAATTTTAATATTACCTAAAATGAAAAAAAACATTAGAGTCTAGTTATACATTCTCTACTCTCTACTTACTACCATCAACTAGTTACTAGATTCTTCTGTCTATAATACATAACGTATGGAACCAAGAATAATAATATTACTAGAATTTAATCTGCCATTAGAACTTCAAACGCGCGGAGAAGCTATCGGCACGCGAGTGAAGGTCGCGTGCGGCTCGCGCGCAGCATCCGCCCGCGCCGCTCCGCGCTCGCGACAGTCGCGCGCCGTCGCGACCGGCCGCCCGCACGCGGCGCGTCAGTCAGTCGCGCGCCGCCCGCCGCGCCGAGCACGCGTGCTATGTGAGTGTAGTGATGGTGACCGGAGTACCCCCGCCGGGGGCTAACGACATGAACGTGCCAGAGAAGAAAAATGACAGCAATCGCAGGGTAAGTTCATATTGTACATTTTTAAAAGGGCAGAACAATTGTAACTTGTTTTGAAAATTGTTTATCGGATATAAAAGACATCAACGAGCGCCGAAACTTAAGTTTTGGGCCTAATAATATTTTTATTTAATTTTTAATTAATTTAGCATGCGTATTTTTTATTTTTTCTTATCTTCTGTAAATATTTATTTCTTGTGTGCTAGTGATAAACCAATTTGCATACAAATAACAATATTGAAATCTTAGAAATTTAGAGATCGTAGATTATGTTTAGCATCAATAATAATTATTACTATCGTTATCGGGTTCAAATGTTTTCTGTTTACCTTTTTAATGTATAAAGTGTCAATTGACATGACGAGATTGTTATACATATTGATTAATGAGTAATGACGCTACTATTTGATGATTCCGAGCCGAAATGCTTCAAAGGTTTCCAACATCCAAATGATAGAGTTGCCTTACAAAATGACAGAGTTGCCTTACAAAATTTAAATTATGAGGATAAATTTTCACGTTTCCGTTACGCGAAATTTTTCGAAAAACAATGAGCTGTTGCGTGACGCCTAGCAGATCTGAAACATTAACATAATTTTGCACAGATACTAGGAACCTACTACCTATACATTAAATATTATGAATTATATTTTAGCATGGTACTAACTACTAGCAGACGTCGCGCGTCGAGACTGGAGATTAGCGACGGGTGCCGGGTTCGAATCCCGCCGAAGGAACAAAAAGTTTTTCTGTGTTCCTGGGTCATGGATGTGGATTAAATATGTGTATATGTATAATATAATAATAATAATAACTTGCACATTTATTCAATTTAAATCTAATAGCATTCACTATAATTGAGCGCTCTCTCGCTGAGTGCTCCCGCGAGGGATGCCGTGAGTCAACCGTGGGCAGCGAGTGGGCATCGTGGGCATCGCGAACCGTGGGCCACACGGATTGTGGGCATCGTGAGATAAGTGTCGTGGGAACGGCGCGCGGCGTGGGCCACGCGTGTCTCGTCGCCCACGCGTGTTGTACGGACATTGATAAATCATGAACTATTCTCACCAGTAGCGGAAAGTTACTCTGATATAGACGCATATTGTTCTACTGCGCGGGCGCAGTGTCTAAACCCTGTCTAAGCCCACATGATCAGTATTAATAGTAGCTGCAGTGTTTGCTTCTCACATTTCTGCCATAGACTTATATATTAAAGACGGGGCATATCGAGGCTAAAATGTCCTTACTTTGAGTACCCCATTGGGGCACTCGAGTTCACGATTGAAAGCAAACAGGACAGTTTTGCGCTGTAAAAGGCTGCGAAATTACGACAAACGAGTAAAAAATATAGACGAGATAAAGTGTTATAGGCATGAAAGTAAAAAACCTACTACCTAATTAAAGTACCTACATAGGGTATTTCATAACACTTTAAAAATTAAAGCCTATTATTACAGGTTACTAACCCATTACAAGCCTTATTTCGACCGCTTACATCGTAGTTCGATGGATTATCAACTGATGGCCTTGTAATATGAAGAAATTTTTAAGCGAAATCTATGCAACTTCCTGTCCTCTATGATAACAACTCAATGGATTTGAATGCAGTTTTCAGCAATACATAGAGTGATTCAAGAGGAAGGTTTACATGTACGAGTATAATACATTGCACAAGTGCGAAGCCGGGCGGGTCTCTAGTTAAATCATCAGAGATATTAAGATTCTACACACCTACTCCTATTTATCTCGTAGGTACAGAATATTATAAACTCCGTTCTGTGTGCGGAGTTCGAGTTTTTGTCACTACTCGCCGTGAAGAAGTTAACTACAACATGTATGGCATTGAATTAGTTACCATTGTTTGCCACTAGGGGCGCTGTTTCGACGCCATACAAACTGTAGTTAACTTCTTCACGGTGAGTAGTGACAAAAACTCGCACACAGCACACTGTAGTTTTTGCGTGAAAGAGTAACAAACATCCCTCCATTCATCCTCACAAACTTTCACATTTATAATAATAGTAGGATAGTAGGATTAGTATAGATTAGCCTAAATATCAAGGGTCTATTGTCCCACATCCTATATCCTGGTATCGCCGACCATGCCGGATGTCTCCCACGCGTTGGCACGCGCCAGCATACCCACTGCTGCCAAATGCAGTTGAGCCAACATGTTATATGTACTTATGGAATTATAAACGAGCCACGAGCTCCAACAATATACGTACTTGCATAGAAATATACGGAAGTTATAGGAGAATTATAAAACAGTTAACGACGCTTTATATCATTACTAGCTGTTGCCCGCGGCGCTGCCCGCGTTAACACAGTATCCCACGGGAACACTACTTTTTCGGGATAAAAAGTATCCTATATTTTAATCCAGAATTTAAACTACTACCATATCAAATTTCATTGAAATCCTTTCAGTAGTTTTTGCGTGAAAAAGTAACGAACATCCATCCATACATCCATCTATCCTCACAAACTTTCACATTTATAATATTAGTAGGATTTTGCACAGAAACTAGCAGAAATTCTCCATGCCTAATTCATACTGATGCTATTGCCGATGGCAGTGTTAACAGGATGAATTAGTTAGTTCATACCGAAAAGCATTTGTAAATTCAAATGCTATCACTTTGAATGGAAAGATAGCGTCGATCTCTAAAAAAACATGACTTGTACAGAGCACACGTGACAGAAGTGAAACTTCATTCATCATTTAAAATGTAAAATCCAAAAATACTCTCAACATTACTCCAAAAAAGGATAGAAAATTTGCAAGCTTAGCGCCATGCGCCATTGAGCAGTACTTTAGAAAGTTGAGTTGTTAAGTATGAAGCATAAGTAGCTTCCGACAGACGCGATCTAGAAATTTCGGTCTCAACGCCTATCTTTTAAAGGTAGCTAAACGTACCCTGTTCAGATCAAATTTGATCTATATGTAAACTGAAAGACTTAATATGGTAGCATCTTATTGCCCTATTGTGTTTTTTTTCCAACGTTCAGATCAAATTACATTTGAACTGAGTAAAGTATAAAGTAATGTAAAGTAGCTAATTAGATTACAACAACCCTCAGTAAGTCACAGCCATTGAGCAGATGTATAATTGCACCACGGTCACAGCTACAATCGTTAGGTATATTTTAGACGTCTAGGCAAGAGGCAGGCCGCAGTAGACGGCTCGAGCAGTGGTCACGCGGTGAGTCAACGCGTGGGAGACGTGGGACAGCGTGTCGTCTGCGGTCTGGCACGCGCTCAATGATCGCTTTATTATACAAATTCTGTGAAGTAATCAATAGGGAATATGCATAGTTTTTTTTATTGACCTTTCGAAAAGCACACAATAAGCTGGAAAATATTGCCCTTGCAATGTCATATCTATCGTTGACGAAATACAGTTGTCATACAAGTGAGATCGTTGGAAAACATTAGAAATACCCTATACAAAAAAAAATGCCTGACCATATTATTTATGTCCATATTTATGTTGCCTTTCAGAAAATATACGACTTTTGCTGATTGTAAAATAAACACATATTTCATATTAAATCTTCAATCTAATATCATTGATAAAAGTTTTCATATCACAAAACCTTATACTACTTAGTTTTTGTGATATGAAAACTTTTATCAATGGGGAGAAAGTGATGTTACTATAACTGTTAGTTCACACGATTATTGTTGGAATCGTAAGAGATAGCAATTACATATGCACAACTTTTTCGTCGAATAAACAGTGCAGTCGAATTTTAATAAGTCCCTACTTCTATTAAGCTTAAACCACAAGAAAACAGTTCTAAGACGTCATATTAAAATTGTCTACGCTATCCCTACGTCCCTGGGGGAATCACAAATTTAGATTTATGTAGGTGTAGTCTGGAGACGCACGTGCTGAATACATTGTGAATACATACAAGTTGACAAATGTGGATTTTTTGCCAGCGGACGCGTGGGTACAGACTACAGCGAATAAAGATGTTGTAGGTGGACGCGTGCCGCGAACGCCAGGCGTCGGAAGTAGGGCTGCAAACAGACGAGCAGACCCTTGAGAAATGTAACTGCAGCCGTCGATTTTTTGGTAGCCACGACTGCTGATACCAGCTGCGCTGTCATTAAGAACCAGTAGATATTATATACGCCAACGGCTGCTGCCTACCTTGGAGACAACATTGTAACAGCTCGGGCCGTTTTTCATCGATGCGGCAACAGCAAACGTGACAGCTGCAGTTGTCTTTCGATATCGGACTCTCGCTGAAAAGGCCCTTGATTATGTGAATGTAATGTCTTGCCTTCCCCGTCTAGCTCTCCCGCAGATACCTCTCACCGAAGAGACGTAGTCTTTTTTTTAAACGGGCATGGGCAGTCTGAATTCCGTATGGAGGCAGCCTTAGGTGTCAGGGCGTCGGCGCCTAATTTCGTGCCGTGTGACTCGCCAAACGTTACGTAAAGTTCACGTTTGCCGGCGTCTGACACCCCGACATTCCGCACCACAATTGTTTGGGCGCGTTTCAATGTTATTTATAACGGCCACAGAGTAATCGATACATAGATGAGACATAGAGGCAAGTTGTTCATTGATTTCTTTAGTCTATAGAAATTAATGCAACAACATCAGCCTAAATGGCTTTAACAACTCGGAGACAATGTTGTTGTAACAAGTAACAACACTATTAGCACTGAGTAAATATCTACTTTCGTGTGCCATCAGTTCAAAGAATGTTGCGTAAGCATTTATACTAAAGTAAGGCCAACGAGACGAGATAAAAAACGTAAATAAACGGACCGCTACTAAGTTGCATTATGAAAGTGAGTTAATATTATATCTGTCCTTATCGCTCGTATGCAATAATGACGTCAGTTGGTCGACGACAGCTGTCGTAGCGTGTTTCGTGGTACAGGAAAGCGGCCAGTGCTGCAGTAGTCAACATTTGGTCCGCCAAACAATTGTGAACAAGTTCATTCCTGTTTGGATTGCGTTCGAAGTGATACATATTTTTTCGTCTCCGTATTTACTTGGTTTTTTGTTGTTATTATTCCGTTTCGGTTAGATTTATTTTTGATTTTTGCTGTTATTGTGAGTGCTTAGTTGTTGATTTTAATTATGGAATCACAGACTGGCGGTAATAAAGTCGAGGACAATTTTTATAGCAATATTGACAACATGATTGATAATACAATAGATAGTTTTATCATAAACACAGCTGACTCGGACTCTTCCGACGAATCATCTTGGTCTAGTACAGACAGCGATTAAAATTCGAACTTTATAATAATTTATTAAAATAAAAATGTTTTGAACCCCTGAAAATTTGTTTACATTCTTTATCTCGTCTGGTTGGCCTTACTTTAGTTCTTAACATTGCATGTGGAGATAGAACTTCTTGTAAGCTTATAAAGATACGGAGAACATAATTTACGAATTACGATACGAACAATCAACATTATAAGAATATATTTTAGCCGACTTCCAAAAAGTAGTTATATTCTTCTATTAACAACAAACTATGGGCGACAAATACCAAACACATTGTGTACTAATATACATCGACAAGCTCGTACAAAATCCCAAGTAATATTTGTATATACCTCTATTCAGTACCTAATACCTAGTATCTAGTAATATACACATATTTCCATTGACCCAATTAACGTGAACAAACACGGGACGTCCAGAATGTGATTGTGACGTCACACCGCACACAGGCGAAGCGTCGTAACCCACATAAGTGGAAAAGCGTGTGCCGCCGATATCTGCATAATAATCCAGCAAGCATCCACATGCCAAGACTTTAGGAACAACTATAAATATATTACGGCATGCAACCCACCGAAAGCACACTTTTTATAATATGTATTGAGACTATTTTACAGACAATCTGTAAATTAAAATTATTATTTACTTGGTAAATAAGTTAAAGGAATCACCATATTATGCTTTGACATAGGCCGTAAAATGTTTTAGAAAAGTATTAAATCATCAAAATTACTGGATACGTATTGGACACTATAAGAAGGTCTAATGTAGACTTTATATGTGAAAAGTGAAAACATGTGAAATGTCACTTACTCTGTTTTGAATTGGGCCATTAGTCATGACAGTACCACCTTATTTATACTCATTGTAATGGAACCGTATTGTTGTGTCGGACAAACGGACAAACGTACAAACAGGCTCATTACACATTATGGGTTATTTACTATTTGAATTGTGACATGAAGCGTATCTATTCACTACCGCGTTTTATTTAACAAACGGTTTCATCGTCGCTTTTCCTCTAATGGTGTTTAGCTTTGTGTTTTGTAGCTACTGTTCTCACTTCTTGTCATAGTTACAGTACAGAGTGTTTAAATTATTACTCTTCATAACTTATATTTTAATTAATAGTAAATAACAACTGGTTAAGGTGCCAGATGAAAAATTAGCACTTTTTAATTATAATAATGAATTAAAACATTCAGAGGTAGGTAATTAACATTTTGTTTAATGCTCGTCGTGAAGCGTTTCATATAAAATGCGCATTGATTCATTCGGGCAGATATCGCACCTGACATTAATAAAACATGATCGGATTCGAACCCCCGACCACGACCACGAAGTTATCTGACACATGGCCGCATCTCATTTAATATTATTGTGGTATTTGTAAGTTACTGCCTTACTTTTCTTATGGACTAGGGTACTTTATAGGGTACTTTAAAATCATCTAAGGACTGGTTTTAAATGAACCAAAATTTATTTAAATTATTTATTGGAACTTCTACGACTGAAGGGCTCGAGTAGTGTGTGGCTTGACTAGTTGAAGTATCGAAAAACGTCAAACTCAGCCACATGATTACATTAATTCTTATTTAATTTTAATAAAAAAATAAACTTATTCAACAACTAACGCACAAATAACAACAACAAATAAAACAAAAAAATATATTTTGCACAATTCTTTAATTATCGTGAAAAAAACAAGTCTATAAATCAATTTAAATCTCATAACCATGCAGATGGCCCATTATTTTTTCCTATAATATTATCTCAATTAGAAGACAATTCAAACAGTCTTAATAAATCTTGTTCGCTATTTTATATTCAATAAATTATGTAAATTTTAATACTTTTCTGAGTTACAACAACAATCACGTCACATCAATACCAGAATCTTTTTATTGTTAAATTATTAATTATTATAAAACATTAAATCACTGAACATATATGCTATGCATGCTATGCTTGTTATAAAAATGTATTTTTAAAGGTTGTAGGTAGCAAATAACAATAATAATTAATCCACCTGGTGTTATTATAATATTATAATAATATATATCATATTATTTATAGTATATTATGATGTTCTCCTCATATCCGCGGGTGGAACCTGGAGTCCTGAAATATAGGGTACCCTAGCTTAGGCTCCAGTTCACACGCTATTGGTTTTGTAATGTTTGTACCTTTATTTTGTTGTGTGAACAATAATATCTTAAAATAATTATTAATAATCGATAATTATTTTATATATATAAAATATATATATATAAAATAATCATCGAATGAAAATTGTATAGGCTCTGTCATGATTTTCATAGAATTCGGCTTATTTTTAGGAAATATATTTAGTCTCGATTGCACCAAACTTCTGAAAACGCGCTTAACGCTAAACCCGGATACTTTCTCCCTCTCTGATTCAATTTTAGAACTGGATAGATTGATATTAAACCGAAGCTCAGCGTTAAACCAGGCGTTCGTCACTCGCTCAAGGACACGCGTTATTTGCCTACCGTTCGGCGTGTCTCTTACGTAACAATAGACAAAAGGCACGCCGCACGCCTGCCAGAGCACTCACATTGCACGTTCCCGCGCTAACGCGTCGAAATGCCATGTAACTATTGTATAGTGGATAACAGCAAATTAGTAGCTCAACAACTAAATTTAGTAGTTTTTGACCTCTTTAGTAGGCATTTAGTTCTTAGTAGTTTTTTTTTGTATGAAATACCTTCCAGCCAGAAAAAAATTGAAAAAGCGTTCTTAAATAAGTATAATTGTAAATTTTAAAATTGAAATACCTACTTATTTAATAATTTATTAATTTTCCTCCGCTTTTTTCCTTATTATTATTTACCTATTAAAATTATATACGCGATTTAAGGATATTTTCAACTATAAAATTTAATAATCAAGAATTCAATGAAGGTTAAAAATTTTAAATATCATTTTATAACATATTTGATTGACAAATAAATTACAATAATCCTCATAGTCCATCCTCATATACAACCCTGGTGCATTACTGCGATGGCACGCGTGATACACGTGTAACGTAAGTCGCACGGCTGGCAACATAATCCCGACGCTTTGTGCGCGTACTTTTAGTACATTTTTTCTCGCTGCGAAAAACAGATATTATTAAAATTTTGTAGGCTAAAATAGCGTAGGTTTTTTAACTTTTGTATGGGAGTGATGTATTAAATCCTTACATTCGTACTGGATACTTTGATCACAAATATATCTTCTTTGGTTAGGAATTCCAATTTCAAATTTATACCGCTATTTACTCATGCATTTGTATTTCTAAAACCATAATTCATTTGTTTTTTCCTCTTTTGGTTTTTTCTTTACGTCACTCTGTTAACAAAATGGAAATATTGAAGTATCGTATTATTTTCGAGTACGAGTTCCACCGTGGCATCAGTGCTGCAGAAACGGCTCGAAGGATTAATAATGTGTATGGCGGAGGTGTCGCAAAAGAAAACACAGTGCGTTATTGGTTCCAATGTTTTCGTTCTGGCAATTTCGACCTCCAGAACAAGCCCCGTGGACGGCCGGAGACCATAGTTGATAATGAAGAATTGAAGGCTATTGTGTAAGCGGATCCATCGCAAACCACGTCCGAGTTTAAACTGTTGATAAAACTGTTTTAATCCACTAGAAGTAAATTGGGAAGGTGAAAAAGCTTGAAAGGTGGGTAGGTACCTCATGAATTGAGTGCAGCAAACCGACAAACGCGCATCGACTGCTGCGTTACATTACTCAACCGGCACAATATTGAAGGGATTTTAAATCGAATCATTACCTGTGATGAAAAGTGGATGTGGCTGTGGAATCGGAAACGCTCATCGCAATGGCTGTACCCTGGCGAACCAGCCAAAGCCTGCCCCAAGCGAAAATTGACTCAAATAAGTTACTTGTGAGCGTTTGGTGGACTAGTGCCGTTCACTACAGCTTTCTTAAATCTGGCCAGACGATTACGGCAGATGTTTATTGCCAGCAACTGCAAATCATGATGGAAAAGCTAGCTGCCAAACAATCGAGGTTGGTCATTCGCTCTAGGACACTGCTGCTTCAGGACAACGCTAGACCACACACTGCACAACAGACGGCTACCAAATTAGAGGAGCTTCAATTGGAATGTATAAGACATTCACCGTACTCCCCAGACCTTGCTCCAACAGATTACCATTTTCCAGCTTTCGAAATTTGGATAACTTCTTGCAAGGAAAAAAATTCAACTGCGATGGGGCAGACCAAAGAGATGGCAAAACTGCATAGATAGCAATGGTATATACTTTGATTTAATGAATATATTCCCCCTTACCAATAAAAATATTTACACCATGGATAAGAAATATAATGTTTTGTCCTTGTCTGTCAAGCTACTTTTTCCACGTATCAGACAAAGAAACAACGTTGTATAACTTATCTACTGTTTTAATATCTTTATTAGTAAGGGGGTTAATCTTTGAAAAAATCGACTCTATGTTCCTCCTTTACAAAACGCCAATTTCATATGCAATGACCTAATATCTGTTACGCAGTAACTATTTATTAATCTGTGGTTAAACGTCGTTTCAATACGTTGGTGAAATTAGGGCTTAATAATGGAATTTCGAAACCAAATACTCGCATTATCTCCTTACGAAAGATCTCTTAAGTAGTGCTTAGTTAGAATTCACTAGCAAATCACACAAACATTCACGTGTAAATTTTCCTGTGTATAGGAAAAAGTTTCTCAACTTATCGTGACTTTGTATACTATCAACGCGTCGGCATTTCCATATTTTTCCTGTAAACAAAGCGTGACGTTAAAGAGGCCTGAAATTGATCACGTGGTCGCTGTCACATGGCCACGTCACGTGGGCGCGTGTCACGCCGGCCTTCACCTTGAGTCGCACGCGCCGCCTCGCCGTCACGCCTCCGTCGGTCTACGGATATTAGATTTAGCACGTTAATCAGCTGTAACCATGTCTATTAAATAAGTGATAGGTTTAGAGAAGGACAAAACATGGAAGTAGGTAAAAGAGAACACAGATTAAAGAAATACGGACAGATAAACCGCTACATAGTTTACCTTTCGATTTGATTGCACTACTACAAGCATACGGTGTGTCCACGATTGTGGGCCGTTGAAGGAGGCGTCAAAATTTTCAAATCTGGATCGACAAGTCTTGTAGAGTTCCATAACGTTTTGACTTTTGAGACTAAAAGTCGTAAATGTTACTTGTACGAGACCTACAGAGTTATAAAGAATAGGCTTTAAGTGGTTCTTGTATGAAAATGTTATTATGACTATAAAAAATAATAGCTTATCATTATTTTGTTTGTACTCCATAATAAAAAAATTCATGTAGGCCGAGTGCTTATACTTCAATATGAATTTATAAGCTCCAACCCACTTTAACTACATATTACAATAGCACGCCCATAAAGTACATTATTTATTGTTACACGGGGAGTAAATGAGGTTCCGTTGTTACAGAGTAATAAGCCGATTATGGAGAAGCGGCGACGGGCGAGGATCAACAACTGCCTCAACGAGCTCAAGGCGCTCATACTTGATGCTATGAAGAAAGACGTAAGTCACATACAACTATAATATACGCTACAGTAGCGAACTCGACGTTATATCGGTTTCCCTTATGAATATTGCTTAATAGATGGCGCTAATTGCAATAAAAATTAAGTATCGTTGTTCTGTATTAGAATAGATATTAACTTACACGGCTTACCATTCCGCAGAACTCAGGCTTCGCCACTGATACGCGGTATCTAAAAATGTTGAGTACAGTTTGACGAGAATTGTGCGAACAGAGGTGTATGAAATTTGGGACAGTTAGAGTTGATGTAGAGGTAGGTGTGCAGAAATCATATTAGAATAAAATTTATAAAAATAACCTCGGAAGCCTCAGATTATTAAATGTATATCCTAGATTTTATGATAAGTATGAACTAAAAGTTCTATTATTTAAAACTTTCTTTTACTAGTTCTAAAACAATTTCAGTACGTAATTTTAGTTGTTCCTTAAGTCTAGTACGCAAAATACACCCAAGATAGAGCTGACGAGCCAGCCCTGCACTTGTTGTTAAGGTTTTATACGTTTTGTTCCCTGTCATTATTTTAAGTACTGTGATTCATCATTAGTGATAATTACGTATCGTTTTTAGCGTATTGCAATGATTAATTACATGGGTTTACACGCGTGCTCTTAAAATATTTTCTGTAATTAAAGTGCGTTGTTCTACAAAAAAGATATTTTAAATATGTATAATGTAAAAAAATTGTAACCAGTCGGGTAAAATAGGCTATAAAAAGTAGTTTTTTTTATTGGCTTTATACAAATTCTAGCATAACCATACCATAATACGTGGAAAATATTAATTTATCTGTCTACGTTTATTGTTGCAAATAACCCTACTGATTTTATGGATGTTCCACAGGTTACGATCCCTTTCACGTAGTAGCTAAGCCCCTTACTGGTATTCGCCGTGAAGGTCCCATTACCCTGACGAATTTAAATGGCCTGCTTTGTTCTAGATATGCATAAAGCCAACGAAAATCTAGAATTTATATAACACTAGCTTTTGCCCGCGGCTTCACCCGCATAAATGCCACGGGCTCCGTATATTTTCCCGCGATAAAAAGTAACCTACACCGTGGTCTACTCTACATCTGTGCCAAATTTAATGATGAACGGTTGAATAGTTATTATATGAAACTGTTTATTCTGTACACCCCACGGGAACCGTACATTCACACGCGATAAAAAGTAGCCTATGTCCTTCCCCGTGGTCTACTTTATATCTGTGCCAAATTTCATGATGATCGGTTAAGTGGTTTTTACGTGAAAACAAACAAACTAACATTCACATTTATGTTAGCGTAACAACCAAACAAACAAACTCACTTTCATATTAGTAAGGATACAATGTATATGATTAATTCACTCCCTATTACGTACTATGATGAACATTTATCATGTATACACGTCCATTTCTCATGCCGAAGATTAATCGGTTGCATGCTCACATCAGTCAATGATTTTGAACTGATTGAAGAGGATTGCTTCAATCAGAACCAGTCAAGCTTTTTAGCCCTGCCACAAAAGGAGAATAAACCAATATTTTCAAATTCAAATTTACCTAGGAAATAATTACGTACTCGTATGCATTAAAATTTATCTTTAACAATTTACAACTAATATTCTCACATTATAAAAAGCATAATTTCTCGTAGGCAGTACCCAATTTCATTTTTAAGTCTCTGCATAACGGCAGTGACCTTGAGCGTCAAGTCCCATACTGATTTTGTAGGCGACAAGGCCGTAAGGGCGGATAAAAAATAGCTATAAATATTTGAGACAAAATTTGCAAAATTTTGTCCGACGCGGCGTCCCCCTGAGTCTTGTCTTACTTAAAATACTGAAATAATTTTCACACTCCTATGACTTATAGATGAAGAGAAAAAAGGTTTTAACTTAAAAAAAAGAGTGTACCTACTTAGCATATTTTTTATACAATATTTAAAACTAAATTTTCAAATGTAGGCAAATATCCAATTATCATTAAACTAGCTTCTGTCCGCGGCTCCACTCGCGTAAATAAAGCGTCCCACGGGAACAATTTACTTTTTCGGGATAAAAAGTTATTTAAATGAAACTTTCAATTTATAATTAGACAGACAGCCCTCGGCTAAATATAATGCAGATTGACATAATATATTTTTTTGGGATTTTTTCCTCCAATTTTCAGATCTATCGAGCGAAGCGTAGCGTACAAAACCCCTTAAGGTAGCCTTCCGATCTATGCGACCGCGACGCAAGACCGCGACCCGCGACCGCGACCAGTAAACCAGCCAATCAGGTTCTCTGGCCACGCTCACCGATTGCGCGACGCGGGCTCGCGGGTCGCGGGGATTGTTTAGTGTTCCATATAAATTCATACTAATCAGTGGCTCCTATTTCGGTCTCGCTTCGCGCGTCGCGTGCATCCGAAGGGTACCTTTAGTCGTAACCCAAAACACCTATGCTCACGTACAAAAGATCATGAACCATTTGACTTAGTTAATTTTGATCATTTTTCTATATGGCTAGACCAATCCTAAAGTGGGCTCCGCGGAACCTAGGGATCTGTAGTCTTTAGGGTTCCGCCAAAAATACTTATTATGAGCTGTTAAATAATACCACGGTTACTTCACATTTAGTTAAGAATAAAGTAAATTACATACTTTTTGATTCCTAATAATCATTTGATATGGGTATCAATAAAATATAATGTTTAAAGTATAGGATCGGATATAGGACCCCTGGACTAGACTAGTATTTAAGTAGAGGTACAAAGTATCAACGGGAAACATTTGTTGCAGCCGGCCCGCCACTCCAAGCTCGAGAAGGCAGACATCTTGGAGATGACAGTGAAACACCTGGAAGGTCTACGCTCGGAAGGAGCGGGATCGCCCGATCGATTCCGCGCCGGCTACAGACACTGCCTATCCGAGGTGGCCAAGTTTCCTGGCCTAGAAGGTGGACTGAAGAGGAAGCTGGTCAGGCATTTGGAAGGCTGTGTGACCACCCCAGGAGCTAGGCCCTCGGGGGCACCCACGCCACCCTCTGATACTGATGAAGCCATGTCTCCGAATCAACATTCGACGATTTTTATATCTGGTGAGTTACAAGTTTCTACAATGAATTAGATTCTTAATGGTGATGCATGCTATTGAGGTTAAATAGGAAACAAAAAGAAAATAGATAATGGGGGATTTAAACACGGGTGACTAAAGCCACACGATTTTTGCCGCACAGTGAAAATTTTCCGTCTAAATGGCAATTCGACTGTGCCGTGTAAATACAGCATAATTTAATAATATTATGAAGTAACCCAATCAAGGTTTTAAGCAGGAAGGCCACAGCCCAGACTTGATGTGTAGGGTGATAATGATTTATAAATTTAATATATTAGTAATCTGTCTTTTCTTCATTTAATAAGGTGTTATACCTTATTAAATGAAGAAAAGACAGATTACATTTATAGATTATATTTATAGAGAATTAGTTCGTTTTATGTTACGATTTGTATACTAATGTTCATTAGAACACAAATCTTGTATTGCATACACTAACCTCAAACCTCTTTCTAGCGGGTCCCGGTTCCGGAGTGCGTCTCGTCCCCACGCGGTTGTCCAACGGCGACATCGCGCTAGTGTTGCCCGCCGGGGTGAGCGCCAGCACCCTGGCCACCATACCGACGCTGGTCCCCCTATCTCCCCCCGACGGCAGTTCCTCAACGTCGGAGCCAAGGTGCTACTCCCCCGCAAGCTCAGGCTGGGGTACCCCACCTCCCCACGAGGAACCCGCTCCCCTTGCCCTGGTGACCAGAAAACCACCTCCCGATGAAAAACCCTGGCGACCTTGGTGACAAGTGGTGACAAAAATGTACTCCCATGCTCAGGATCTGTGATATTAAGTTTAATTGATGTTTGAGTGATAAAAGAGTTCCTATAGTGTAAGCTAGGTCAGTATGGAAGCTGTGTCAGTTTTAGTCATTAAGTAAACGTATTTTAATAAATACTTCATAGGTAGAATTTATAGAGATCACACTGTTCATAATGTTCGAGGATAGATTTATATTTTTTAATTTGTGCTTCGGTTTCAAAATGTGTAAAGTAACGTCAGGAAAAGCTTAAATTAATCCGTACGATATTGGTTTAATTTTTATATTTGCCATATTAATTGTAATTGACGACCTCTGTGGCTCAGTGGTTGAGCGCGTCAGTGCTTATGCCGGAGGTAGACGGGTTCGATGTTCTATGTTCCTGAGTCATGGATGATTAAATATGTGTATAATATAATGTGTAAAAAAAAACGTGGTGTGGAAGCGTCCATAGATAGATATTATTATTATTTAAATATATTTTTTTTGCTAATCAAATATAATCGATGAAACATCTTTTCAATCATCGAACATTAGCGACAGTCCGATCCCCACATCTGAATGACATCTAAGACAGTATTTCAACAGAGAGGAACATCTGTCCTATAATATCTAATGATGCAATGGACACATGTTCAATATAAAGAAAATATATTATATTATATAATTACTTAGTGCCATAGGAATATAGTATATTATTGTATATTAGACTAGAGATATTGATTTCTATAAATATGTATTTCAAATCACTTGTATTACACACAAAAACTGTCACAACTCTTGACGTTACTAAAAACTACGATCAAATTATTATTAATAGAACGAAAGAAATACTTAACTAATATAAGTAGTATGTACAAAATAAAGAGTTAAATTTGATGTTTTGTGCATGACCTGCGACATGTACCTATGTGGATGTACAATTGACAAAAAAGTCCATGACGAGATGTATAATTCGAGATCACTGGCTAAAATGCAACCCTACATGTTGTACTAACATAATATTATAATGACGTTTTCTTTGGTGATTATTTTTACAAATGAACATTATTTAACTGTTAATTTAATTACTTGTGGACTTTTTCACAGACTGTACAAAACGTGTGAGTGCCTTATACAGCAAAATCGTAGGCGTCTTCCAGTATGTATAAGTTTTGTAGTTGATATATGGTATAAGCATATACCAATAACATAATTCCTCCATGTTATAAGTAAGGTTTAGGGCCTGTTTCTCAATCTACTGATACGTGTCAGATAGCTTATTCGCATGTCTTGTCCCTGTCGCCCGATATAAAGAGAGCAGAGATAAACTTCCGAATAAGTTATCCGACACTTACTAGAAAATTGCGGCACCGCGCCGGTCCTGATAGTATAATTTACGTTACTTAAGTTAGCCAGTCTTCCTTCATAAGTTACCTTTTGTATGGATAGTGTATTTAACGCACGTACCTAAATAATCTTCCATTTATGTTACTTAATCGTCTTTATATTTATTTCTGCATGATTATAAATTATATATATTCAATTTAATTAAAATTGTACTTACGACTTTTTAAAATTTCACCCATTATGGAAAAAAAACTTCAATGATTTTATATTTTGATTCATGATTTAAGAGACTAAATAATATTTTATTCCTTTTGTAAATTGAAGCTGAATAGATTGTTTAATAATTCTAATTTGACTTTAAGAAAATGTTTAGTTTGTGTGTATAATATATTAATTGTAAATATAACGTGATATTTGCGGGGTTATGTACCTAAAAGACACGAGTACCGTCTAAATAAATGCATTAAATAAAAAACTCTTTCATTTTACCTTACCTTGAGAGTATAATTTTTATTAAACTTATGTTTTCTAAGGCTTAGACAACATATAAGTTTAATCAAAATACGTAGGCAAATTTTTTGAAAGATAAGAGACACCATATTTATAGCAAGCAAAAGTTACGAATAACGAACTATATATATATGTGTGTGTGTGTGTGTGTGTGTGTGTGTGTGTGTGTGTGTGTATCCACGCAATGGCCATGTATGTATGAAACTTTTTATTCCTTGGACATATTTGCATGATATTTCGTATGGGCTGAGTATTTCAGTGTTTTCTAAAATTCAGCCCCTAGGTGGGTAAAATAGGGACCTATTGACCCCTGTTGACGTAACGTAACGTAACCTATGACGTAACGAGTGATTAGCCCGCCCGTCGTCCGCGCAGGTAGGGTGACCAAAATTAAATATATTTTTAAGATTTTCCAACTTTCAAATACTTGAGCTTTGACACAAATGCTTTTGTATAAAACATGCCTTGTTTCTCCTGAAACGGAATAAAAAATCACCACTATAATCTATGATCTCTTATTCTCTTGTTAAATTTGTATCCCCGCAATAGCGCGATAGTTCTAACATGCACACCCGCACCGCCAAGTTTGTTGATGGTACGTGTGTAGCCACAGTGGCTGTATGTCGCGACACTAATAGCGGGCTATTGTCGGTATTACGGCTGTATTGGGCATATGGTTGGGTGGTCATAACAGCGGGTATTAAGCCACCGAAGATTTATACTCTCAAATTTGTGCGAGATGCAATCTCGGGTATAAATATAGAGATCTTAATTGAGGCAGGCTAATTGCTTAATACAGGCAACGAAGATAAAATAATTTCAACTGTTTCTTTATATACTTCTACGGGTCTTCATAAAATAAAAATTACGCAAAATGATAAATGCAAAACTTTAGCACTTTGTTGGCCATTGGCTAGTGTAATTATGGTCATAAGTACTATCTTATTTTACTAATCTCCTAACTCGTATATTATTTTGAAAATTATGCAGGCTGTAAATTTTTATTACATTTGCTGTAAAACATAAGTCCAGAGGATTGTTAAAGCGAGGATTCCCGAACCAAAAAAGGTAACAAATTTGAGAGTTGTTAAAGTAACGAAAAAAAGCGTGCCCGTATGTATTCGTTACTATAACAATTAGTACTCGTTACTATAGTGTCGTTACGTTACTCGTTACTTCTGATACCTCATACACGTATTGCGTACGCGTACGCGTACTATGATGTCGCGGTGTTGCAACATTCGTAATTTGTAGAAAACATACTTGTGCATTACATACCAAGCTGTGTGAGGTGCATTATTTCACTTTTCCGTATTTTGAACCAGACTTGTGTTTAAGTTATTCTGAATTTAGTTTGATTTAATAGGTACAGTGTAGAACCACAAGTGTACTGTTGACGAAATCAACGCTGCTTGTGTGAACTGAAACAGTGTATGTACCCAATCGATCAATTAAGGGGCTCAAATAACATGCTATTAACGCAAAATGTACGGTTTAAGATGGCAATGTTTTTTCAATACGGGGACTTGGGCTACTCTACTTGGGTGGCAAATTCGAGACGACAAAAAACGATAATCTTATTCATAAACTTTATTAAAAACGTGTTATGTTATTTTTAGTAAAAGTAATAGTGTTGAAATTCGCGTATGCTAATATAAATTAAGATTGATTTCGACAGCTTTACATATTTTTTTGAACTGTAGCAAACCGGATGTATTCGGTTCTGAGTAACGGGTGCGCCATCTAGTACCGAGTAACGAAACGGTACACACGAATACATTCCGTTACTCGCAATTTTCGTAAAATGTTACTCAGTACCGAATACATCCGGTTTGCTACAGCCTTAAAAAATATGTAAAGCTATCGAAATCAATCCTAATTTATATTTGCATACCCGAATTTCAACACGATTACTTTTATCAAAAATAACATGGTCTTAATAAAGGTAATGAATAAGATTATCGTTTTTTGTCGTCTCGATTTTGCCACCCAAGTAGAGTAGTGTCCAAGTCCAAGTCCCCGTATTGAAAAAACATTGCCCTCTTAAACCGTACATTTTGCGTTAATGGCATGTTATTTTTGAGCCTCCTAATTGATCGAAATTTCATCTCGATTCACAAATAAAAGACGGTATTGTTTGACGTCCCTCATTTTTGACAGCGAAGAGTATTTTCGAGTAAAATTTTATAAAACTTTGGTTCCGTAGAATATTATTGTTCGTCACCGTATCATTCTAATGTCTTTCTAACTCCTATACAGTAGTGACTAGTAGAGAAAGCAGTAGGTAGGTATTGTATGGTATTACGCAAAAACACGCCACATTGTGACATTATAATATTTTCATTAAACACGTAGATACTTCTTATTAAATTTATTGTATCATTTTCGTTCAGTTACGAACTATTTAGAAACCTATCTAGATGCTTCTGATTTGAATTTATATTTAAGGGAGCATATCTCTACAATGTTTTGCGTTTCAGAGAGTCACCAGTTTACCAATCATCTGCGAAATAATAAGCTTTACTTTTGACTGGTATTTTGAGTGAAGAGTTATGCGGAACTCTACTCTGCGTGTGGCCGGACACGCAGACACGCACTTATCCATTGGTCTTTTTTACCCCTAATAACTTCATTAAAGTCTCAAAACAAACTTTTTATTGGGAAGTTCTTGCACTGAGATTAATGGGTACCTAGACTTCTTTTTATTAGGGTTCCGTAATACTCAAGGAACCCTTATAGTTTCGCCGTCTGTCCGTCTGTCTGTCCGCGTTTCTAGCTTCTGCAATTATGAACATAAATAGATTAAATTTGGTATAGTTATAGATCGTGCATAGATCTCAGTTTTGGCAAAGTAAAACATTTACGAGTAATCGCCCTCCAAATTGGTTTGTAAGTTGAAGGCATTTCTAAACTATAGGAGATAGAAACTTGTAAGTTTCCATGCTGATAGGTCATGCTAAACTCTTCAGGAAATTTAATTTTGAGCGAAATCGGCCATTAACTTTTGAAGAACTTCAAAGAAAACCTCTTGCTTGTTGATAGTTACGGAACCCACCTTAGACATGTCCTGACATGCTCTTAAATAGGTTAAGTTATTACTTCAGTAGGCTTGAATTTAATTTTATATACCTAATATAAAACTTGTCTATGTCCTTATTGGCTAATTTACTAATTTTACTAAATAATAATTTACTTTATTCACTTTGCTAAAATTCATCCTTACTAATTCCATAAACACGAAAGTTTGTAAGTATATGTGTACATACGTATGGATGTGTAGATGTTTGTTACTCTTTTACGCAATGACTACTGAACGGATTTGTACTAGATTAGACTCTGGATTAACACATAGGCGACGTTTTATCGCAGCAAAATTTACGGTTCCCGCGGGATTTCTTTTTGTGCGTAAGAAGTTGTGGCCAACATCTAGTAAGTAAATATTGTAATATGATTTTGGTTGCAAGCAGAAACGTCATTAACTATAGTCGGCAAAGTTTAAATGTCGAGTCATGTTCGTCTCACTAAATTGCTTTCATCCTTTACTGATCGACGATCACAAGATGCGCCTGCGCAGTCATCCAGTTGCATATAAATTGAACTTGTCAGAGTCGGTCAACTTGCTGATTGACGTTTTCTCGTTATGCGGAAAAGGTCACTGGTTTCGAGTCTATTTTTTAAGATAATTAATCAGTATTATTGAACATGACGTGTTGTAATGAGGTTTTCGAGATAGTCCCGACACGCAAACGTATGTCGATTAGCCCTCCGAGGTATGGGTAAATATTATAATAATTAAGGCGAGGTGTGGACCTTAAACAGACTTGCGCACTGTTCAGGTACACATAAGTACACTATGGGTTATGAAGATGGCGGTGTGAACCTTCAATTAATATTCGAATCAAGAAGCGTTAGCGTAAAGCTAAAATAGTTACCCCTTACTAATAAAAATATTTACATAATGTATCAGCTATACAATGTTTTGCCCTTGTCTGTCAAGCGACTTTACCAACGTATCAGACAAGGACAAAACATTGTATAGCTTATCCATTGTGTAAATATTTTATTAGTAAGGATGTTAGTATTCATTTCTTTAAAACTATTAGTAACTTTCAATAATTCCAGTCATTATCAAATGGAAGGTAAATAATAATATTATGTGAATGAATGATAGATAATGACGTAATAAAAGTAAATTTAACATTATTACTGAATTGCAGATTATATATAAAGGAGTGTTTAAGCCCATTGAAAACTTAAATCCTTCTTTCAAAATGCGCGTAACTTAATAATCTGCTTCACTTATTTTAATATTTTGCCACCGAGACAACACGACATTATCGTGCGCGTTACAAAATTTAAAATTATCAAAACGACGCGTCAGACAGGCGAAATTGTTGTTAATTTTATACAGCGAGGAAATATATCGCGCTTCGGGCAGTGCCAAGCTTAATTACAAAGTGGCCGTCTTAATCGACGAAAAGGTAATACATTCCTTAATTACCGACTGATGCGAGGCATTATAAACGCACTTTTAGCACTTCACTAAAACCTAATGATCGAATAAGAGTTATTACTCGCTAATTCTTCGCTCTGGCCCGCCCGCCACCGACCACCGTAGGCCATAAACTTCTCGTAATGTAAGCTATTAGTTGACAAAGTATTATCGCTACCGGTCTAGCGGTATGCTATGTACGTATTAAGAGGAAACATCAAGGACTGGAGAAATGAAAAATAGGTATATGTAAAATCTAGTTATCAATGTGTAAGAGTGCGATAGAGACAACTGTAACTGGAACTGAAAATGCCTATTAAAAGTACAAAAAATCAACGATTCGCAGTCCCCTGATTCCTTGTCCAAAACTTTACCGATTTTAGTGTTTATTACAATTACAAATCAAAAAAGGCTTGAACTGTGGTCATATGATTTAATTTGTTTAATATAATTTAGTCAAATTTGTTTTCTGGATGTTTGAACACAGGGGAAAATCTGGCATAATTTTAAAGTTTTTGAACGTCCATATCTCTTTTAATCATTCATTTATGAAAGAAAGGTAACCATACGGACATGCTAATTATATCCATAAATATTCAGGAAAAAAATTGTTACTCTACCGGCATTATCCAGGGAGGAAACAGGGGACTACGTTTTGTATGCTTTTCCATACATTGCGTGACCCTTCTGTTGCCTCTTAAACAGATGTAGATTCAATTTTCTATAAGAACATTTATTTACTTTACTTATGTTTAATAATAATAATTACCTGGCTAACCTAGCTTTGTTAGGGGTTCTAGTAGATTAAAAAAAAAAAAGAAACGCAAATATATTTATCTGACCGAACCGACCGAATTCCGTATTTCCGAACGACGCAAAAATTATTCCCATTATACATATACAAGATTAGCTCGTTTAACGTATAACACTCAGATTCTAAAACAATAGGCAAATAAAAATGGTTATACTGAGGTATAAGATTTATAAGTATTCATCAGATGCAATTAATATTTGTAATCTACAATGAGCATTTGATATGAATATTATACCTACTGACTGGTGAGCAAAAGTAGTGAGAGTGAGTGTAAAAGTACTATGACCATTGACCAGGAAAGTTTTGTTAATTGCAAATATGTAATTACTGAAGAGTGAAGACCAATAAAATATTATAGAATATAAAACTATTAAATTTATACTTGACTCCATATTATGTTCAGTGATAATTTTCAATTCGTTAAGGCCGACGCAGTGGTCGTAAGCTGGAATTGCACATACTAATGAAATAGTAATAATTCAAGTCATTTCAGTAAATTACCTTGCATTTGATTAAGGCAATATAATTACACGGTCAGATTTCAGACCTCCCTGTGTCTAAGCTGGTGGCCGACCACCAAGAGAAGGTTCGTAAAGCTGACATAACTCCTGTTTTTTGTCTGTCAAATCATCAAATGTCCTTACCTTAAATAGTTCTCGAATTTCATGTTTCTTGTTCCAAATGTTCTGTGAAGCAGGTATGTTATGAAACTGTTTTAAAATTCATCTTCTACCATTTAGATTTTAGACAATGTCCATAATTTTATCCTACAATAATTAGTAAAATGGCGTCTTTTCTGTACCTATCGCCGAAATATTGGTGGCCAAGTTCTGGAAAAAATATACAGTAACTTTTATTTCTTTGATCATAAGATTATTATTAATAACAATCCTTAAAATATTATTAAAAGCGACGATGTTAAAAACCAAAAATATGTTTTTTGCAACCATAAACGATTGTCACACATGTTGTCTGCAGGCAGTCAAATTTGTGATCTTGTGTCAATAGCCAAAAAAAAGGAGAAAAAAAAAACAATATGGATCCACCACCCACTAAGCCGCACGTGCGGCGTGACTCACATGGCCGAATATTTTGCGTACTACCACAATCCCGCGAACGGCTTATTGTACTAAACTACTGTTGAAAGAATCTCTGCTGTTATAATCCCGCAAGTGTGTTAAGATTTGACGGCAATAGGCTGTATCGTTTGATCAATCGATGACATTAAAAATGATCGTTTTTTTTTCAATCTCCAAAAAATACGAATTCAGGCAGTTCATTCAGAATAGAAGGCAAACTAATTGGCATGATCTATATTCATGTCGCGTTATTCGTATTCCTATTGTATAGTCATTTCTCTGATACCTAAACCCACCTATACCATGCAAATAATTGGGTATTTGCATTGATAATAATACATCTATGGGTATTTGTCTGTAATTTTTTATTACATAAATGAATAGTGCTCTGAAAAATTAGAACGTGTACAAAGGGAATAATTTTCAAAAAAACTGCAGATTGTTTGAAGCACTTTAGTGAGTCTTCAGAAAACGCCCCATACAAATTAAGTCGTACCGGCATATGACGTCATGCGCCTTTAAGTTGCTAGGAAATGTATGCTCATTATGCACAAAGTTTCTGATATCTCCGAAGTTTAGGAGTTTATATAATACTTAAGATATCAATAGTGCTTAACATAGAAAAACTTATTTTATTTGATGTAAGTAAACCAATTATGTAGGTTTTTTACACTAAAAATGAAAAAAAAAACTCATTTTTTTTGGAACTCTGAAATGCTCAAAACTACACATAGAATCTAAATTATTTTTACTTTTATAAAAACATTTTTAAATATAAGTTAATACCCAATCAAAATTATCAAATGAAATATTCCAAACGAAAGATTTTATGCGCTACACACTTCCATCTGAGCCTAAAATCTCCTACAGCATTCTACGCTCAGTATTCGGCTCGCACTAAATCACCGCATTTAATTGGTTAATCAATTCGTTTAATACAGCTCGATTACGGCGAAGCACTGTAATTGGTACGATTAATGCTGGAGGAATCGAATCAACCATTGTGTGGAGTCGGACACGTCGCAGGCACGCGGGAACGAATGCCGCGGTGGATAAGAGTTACAATTGTATGAATTGTATGGGACGTGTATTGGTCGTGTATGAATTGTTTATCTTTCAATTTATTGTATGTACTTGGAAAGTTGTGCACTTTAGGCTCGGCGCATGTGCTCTGCTTTCGACCACGGCTTGCCAGCGACAGCGCATCTTCATAATAATTCGCCGTACACGTGTAGCTGGCGTCGGAGATTCGCTGTATCATCTACGATGTCATCGCTACAGGCTATCCAAGACAAATATTTCAAAACCAAAGATAGGCTATGACGTCCATTTGACAGAAAGAGATTCATACAAGAAAAAGTTAAGCCATCTTACCTACCTCATCGATTTCATCATACCTACCTCAAACGTGAAAACGGCCCTAAACAACCCCGATAGTGGGGCCTTTTAAATGTGGACAGTTTTAACCTCGATATGCGTCGTCTATAAATTGTACGTCTATGATCCACGACGTCAACCACCAACGACAGCTACCAAGTAGAGCAGTTTGCTGTAAAATACTCCTACGTATAACTTTTACAAAAGTTGCGATCGCAAATTTGGACGCAGTCATTTGTAGACTTAACTTGCGTAGTTACAAATACAACAGTTGTAACAAGAGACGCTACATTATTTGACGCTCTCTGTGGCTCAGTGTTTAGCGCGTCGGCGCTCAAATTTGTATTTAATTTGGTTATAATATAATAAAAATCTTAAATATTATAAAGGTATTAAAAAATATTATACTTCCCGTTTTCTGGTCCTCCCCCCTCAACCACCAGATTTCTTCAGATTCAGAATCTGACAGGGGCCAGATTGACGTGGTATGAAGCGTCAAAAGATATTATTATAATGTAATATTTGCAATTGCAGTGCATATGCACTGCAATGATTTTTCAAAATTTAGCACCTATCAATCGTGACTCTACATATTATATTAGGCAATAGACATGTCAGTGGGGCTATAAATCAATCGGAGTGATCGTGAGGTGCAGCGCGAGCTAATTGAAGCTATAGACAAGACTAGGGTTGCCAACTTTCATTAGAATAAATAGAATACATCTGATTTCAAAGTAAGTAAAGAGTCCGTACTGTTTACTTACTTTGAAATCAGATGTATTCTATTCATTAAACAATTTTTTTGATACTACACATTATTTTCAGCACATAACATTTTTTGAATGTTTTTCATATATTCTAACTCTAAATAGCTATTCAAAATTGAGCTTTATTCACTACACAAAAAGATATATATATATATATTGTTATTTATCTTTAACGCTGATGCTAATAGCTGCTAATTAATATTATGATGGCATATAAATCTTTCAATGGCAAATAAGAAACAGAAAAAGAAAAAAAATATCTTGAACCATCATTAAAAAAGGTCTTAAAAAAGATGAAGAGTGAAAAAAACTATATAAGTACCTATATCACTCTTATATTATCTTTTAAAACCATCGAAATAATTATCTATAAATATTTAGAAACTATCGAATAACTTCCACATCGATTTCGGTGGCGGTGGCTGGTTTCGTGTAAACCAGCTCGGCTACGCAGGAATTATTTTTATAGTGCCCAAGTATGTGCGCATTACACAAGAGTACTCAGAGGGAGGGATACTACTCCTTTACTCACATAACCCAGTGGGATGGATTGAACCAACACGACTGGCCAGAGATCAGGCGCAGGACCTACTTTTTACATGCCCATCCGACGCATGGATCATCTGTCTTGTCAGGCAACCAGGTGATCAGCCTGCATTGTCCTATCCAAACTTGGAAACAAAATTTTGTCTTTTCAACGCGGGAATCGAACCCACGAGTTCCGAGTCGAGATCCAAGCTCTAAACCACTGGACCACGGAGGCTGTTAATCTTTCGAATATCGTGATGGGCTAGTTTTTCAGATTAAAACTAGTAATCTGTGCTAGAATTTTTATTAACATTGAGGATAAATGCTTAATGAGCACATATTAAAGAAAGACGAACAGATAAACAGCTACATAGTTACCTTTCGATTTAATTGCACTATTACAGGCATACGGTGTGTCCACGACTGTGTGCAGAAATTGTGGGCCGTTGAAGGGGACGTCAAAATTTTCAAATTTGGATCGAACTGGATCGTTCTATGAAAACTGTTTCTCTGCACATAAATATATATTTTTTCTACTCTGTGTCTTTACTATACATATATTTGTATAATCTACTTGATTTCTCGTAGATACAGTAACCTACAGGAACACTGTACCTTTTCGGGATAAAAATTAGCCTATGTGCTAATCCAGAGCTTCAACTAGTACCATACAAAATTTCATCGAAATCCGTTTCGTAATTTTTGCGTGAAAGAATAACAAACATCCATCTATCTATCCAACCATCCATCCATGCTCACAAACTTCCAAATTTACAATAGTAGTAGGATGACGCTACTTATCGATGAGCCTTAGTTTAAGAACCATAGATCACAAAATTCATTCCTGCAGTCTTCGCTTATGACACCGTATGATTAGCCAACAGACTTTTCAGGGTAATAGCTATGCGCGCGTGGCCTAGCGGTTTACGGAGGCCGTCTGCGTCACGACATAATTACTGGAGACCTGTGGTTTGGGAGTTGGGACTGAACTGAGTACCGAGTACCGACTGTGCAAATATAAGGTTTCTAATCGCTGATGTTCTTCAATTATCCAGATTAGAACAAAATAACTTGGTATTTTACGAAAGGATAAGGTTATCTTTCTTAAATTTTTTAATATAGGATAGTTATAGGTATTCAGACAAAAAATAAAATGCACTTTTATGTAACTTTCAATAAAAATTGGTATTTTACTATTATGCAATAGCTAACTAAGGTCGCTAAGGAAAATTGTGTTATTTAGTAAATAATTGCTGTTTTTTTGGAACAAATTGTGTGCTTTTTCTTTTTCTTTTTAATTTTCAAGCCATTTTGCTCACACAAAATTGAACCAACTCATTTTTTACGTTACGAAAATGATCATATATTATAAGAATATGCAGGTAATAACGATGTAACGTGTAATAAAGCACCAAGTGGGTACACTTTACGCTGGTAATTTATAAAATATTGACTAATTTTAAAATGAAGGTGACCTTTAAGGTTAAAAAAAAACAGTTGAAACAAACTTAAATTTAAAATAAATAAGCGAACAGTAATTTTTCATGAAAAGAAACAGGAATGAAATAACATTTAAGGCGCCTTTACACTACAGGACTTAAAAGGGCGTGAATTAATTTTGGTTTTTAATGAACTTACTTTCTTATGGTTCGATTTTGCTAATAAAATCTTACAATAATGCAGTTACGATGCAGTCTCGATATATTAAAACAAAAAAATGGTATACTCATAAGCGTCAAACCAACGTCAAACGCGTTTTGATTGGTCCAAACTCCAAACTCCGAAACTCAGTTTATGATATCAAGACGATTAATTTATAATTAATTAAAAGTCTAAGTTTTATATAAGATTTGGGGTTCAGAAACCGAAAAAAAAAATAAAAAAAATAATACAAATTACGAGTACCTATATTATAATGTTACTAATATCCTTATTAAAATGGGTTTTGTAACAAAAACTCTTCTTATAGTTACTAATATAAGTAAAACAGTTCTTAATAAGGATATTAGTAACAATTTAAGAAGAGTTTTTGTTAAAAACGTAGTAGGAAAATACATATTATCATTGATCGATGATGACGTTTAATTTGGAAACAATCTAAAAATATAACATGGTCTGAAAATTGATTGTTAATTTAATTACTAGAAATGAAATAAAAATTGGATGATATGTATTGTGGGAAGTTAGTACGTACTAACAGTGCCTACTAACATCCCAAAAACTGTGATAGAGTCTTGTCTAAAATGCTAAATATAAGGGGCCACAATAGTCTTCTCGAGTAGGCAAACTTCATGTGCACCGATTAAGCGATGTTTTCGTGACCATGTTTACGAACATGTTCGACAGTGTAAATCAGTCCTTACGCGGCTTGTCATTTTGCAACTCAACTCAATCATGCGCGCCGCATGCGCGATCATTTCGCAATCACAAAGGTACGTGATCATCTTAGGTAGGCCACCGCCTCAGACATACATACAACATACATTTACAAAGATTATATCAAAACGTACACCAACGAACCTTTTAAACCAGAGGTTCCCAAACTTATTCCGTCTAACGCCCACTTTGAAAATCACTTATTTTGTAGCACCCCCATTTTTTAGGTTTACACAAATAAATCGTACGATATTTGTTCGCGCCAAACGTGAATTATAATTGAACTTTCTAATTTCAATTTTATTTTTACTACATCATAAACATAAAAAATCCCGCGTTCGGCGAGTGCTCAGCTTGGCCGCAACAATAGATATACATATTTTAATACGTGTCTCCAGAGGTGGGGACTCACCTGCGACACTTGAAAACACGAATATTTTTCAGTGTTTGATATCTATTAATAAATATTTTAAGATATAAATAGCATTGTGAACGCATTGAAAATAATAAATATTTAATATATCTTTAGTTTAAATTTATACCATAAAATAGGATATAAATATAAACTAATAAATGAATGTTGTGTAGTAGGAGGATTTTAACTTCAGTGAATTTTAAAATGAAAGCTGAATTTACAAATCATTTTTAAAAGAACCTCAAGCCACAGTAAGTAGCTTGTTTTGTATAGTGAATATCTGCCTCTGTTTACTTAAATCGGTTCGCCGCACCTAAAATCTAAATACATAGTTGCTGAAGCCGAGAATCAAGATTTGTATCGAGATAGGTAAAACAACTTTACGAAACATTAAAAATCCGACTTTATTCCAAACATTCAATATGCATTCAGAGAATTTTACACTACACCGGCACAGATGTATCATTACGGCAATGCTATAAAATTACAATCCACTATTTCTCGGCTCGATGTATAATTTCGATATCTTTTTATCGGAACAATAATACGAATGGAAACGCTTTCGCCATTATAAAGATGGACAAGGTCTATTTCGGTAGACAGAAAAAGTAGAGTTGGTCCGATAGCGAGGGATCGTGTAGGTGCTATTTAGCCCTCAAGGTGGAAGGGCGGCTTCGTGACTTACCGCTCGCGCAATAAGAAAAAAAACGCCCACGCGCGCCGCGGCCGGCCTTAAAATGTTAAAATAAATAAAATGCACACGTCCCGGCTTATCTTGCGCTTGCGCACAGCGAGGACAGGAAAGGACGCACGTGCACTGAGACTTTTTTTATTTTTTATTTTCGCCTTCACGGCACTAACATCTAAAATAATTAGCTCAAAAACCTTTACACGCTTAAAATATGCGCGCTTCGCACTTTGCTAATTAATTCTTGGTTAAGAGTTTTCTCTGGAATTCGAGTTTATAGTTAAACTGCAATTTTTATTGTTCATTCGCTTTTCAATCTTGATTGGATATCTGATTTTAATCTGTTTCTCATATAATTAAATCTTCAAGAGAGTTTAATAAAATATCTTCACGCGTCTTAAAATGAGATTAACATTACCCTGCACAGCCTTTTACATCTCTGAATAACAGTGATAATTGAAAATTATAGAACTAACCTTTAGTTGTCACCTGAAACAGCAATCATTTGATTAAAATAACCTATTAAATGTCATAATATCTATAGCTTTATTAACGTAGGGCTTAATATATAGAAAATATATTGACTAACATCAAACATGGTAAGGGACTGAGGACTAAAGTCTTGTCTTGTCATAATAAATGTATTAAATTCTTCATGCTGTATCTATCTTAATCTCTTAACCATATTTGGGCGAAGCCCAAAGGCGATTTCGAGAAACCCAAAAGCAATAATATTCCTAAAGATGCTTCGAGTAATGTCTGTAAATATTATGTTACAGGCACATTACAATATTTAAAAGAATTAAAGAAAAAAAAAAAAGATACAGTGCGATTATTGTCTGTACATAATAAAAGTATTGAATGATAATAATTAAAATATAATTGCGATTGCTATCAGTGTGCGGGGAGCCTTGGCGTGTGCCCGGGGCAGGTGCGTTCCTCTCGCCGCCGCCGCCCGCCGCCGCCGCCCGCCGCCGCCCGCGCATATACCACGACTACTGTTATACTCTTCTATTGACGAGATAGCACTATGCCATAAGTACAGAGTTTTTTATATGTATAAGCTTTATATTAGAGGTTTAAAAAATTCGCGAACAGAGCTTTCGAAAAAAATAAAGTTTAAGTTAATTAAAAGTGCAGTAGGTACCTTTTTTTATATTAAGTTATACTTTACATAGATGACTTACATTATAATGAAGACTTCTTATTTTTAACGGACTTCCAATAAGGAGGAGGTTATACGTTCGGCTGTATAATATATATATATATATATATATATATATATATATATATATATATATATATTTTTAATTCCAGACGTAGGGAAAAAGTATTGATGTAGACCCACAATATGTACAGCTAAAATAAACGAGTCGTAACATAGCAGTAAATTCTGCCTCGAAACTAAAAATAAAAGTGACGTGCTTTTGTTTGTTTTTGTGCAGAAGGGTCGAAATTTTGCGGGTTTGCATAAATAAACTGATATTCGCATTAAAATAATGCGCATTAATTAATTAAAGTGCATTCGGTGGACATAAACTGTGATCGGCGAACACGTACACGACACTTTGTTCGTAGTCTTAACGATTATTAACGTCATGATAAAAACCCTCATTAAAAATAAAACGTGGCACAAAGTGCGCCTTGATCACACATGATCACATTAGCGACATCCTAAAATATCCGATCGAAATTGAATTTTCTACAAACGTTGTTAAGGTTCAGAATTGCAAAATACTTAATTTGTGCGGAATCACCAGATTCAGTAGCTAAGCGCACGAAATAATGAACTCTAAACGTATCTGATACGGTTTAAATTCTTTTGCAGCGGTTATCGGGGAGGCTGTCTAATGTGGTAGCAGAACACTTCAATCCGTGAAGCCGGTTTTAACAAAACTTCACGTTTTTTATTTCGTAAAACTGTCTTATTTAAGTTAATTAAGTGAAGTATAAGTCGTGACTAGTTCGGTGCACGATGCAGCTCTTGTGTCGTCACTCATATTTATTTCACCCGTATATTACAAACTGAATAACTTACAGCTTTCTTCCAGTACCATTTAAGTCTGAACCGGTTTAAAAATTCAAGTAGGGAAAACTGTAACCTTTATGTAAAATATTATTGCTATTATCATCATAATATTGTCAGAGTAAACAGTAGAGTTTTCTTCGAGATGTAAAGAAAATTTAACTATGTTCAGTTAATTAATAGATACTATGTTAAGTTTTTGAGACATAACATAGGTTTTCATTTTAAAGCAAGTCTAAATTATATTAATTCTACAACATCATAACTATTATCATATGGAAACTATGTAGAGTTCGTGTGTTATGTATGTTGGCTGTTGAAATCAGCAAATCTTTATTTAGAATGCTGGATGATACACCCAAGGTCAAATCAAATCAATATGATATTATGCAAAAAATCTTATCTTATACAATATACTTTAAACAGGCTATTTTAAATTATTGTACTTTTTATAATTTGAATCTCGAAAACGGCTTTAACAATTCCATGAAATTTAGCAAGCAGTTCGCAGGGGCGTTTGTTTCTGAAAAAACGATCTAGCAGAGAAACCGCGAATTTTTTTAGTGTTATTTTTTCTTTCGTTGCGGATATGAGTGATTTCACACGTTAATTGTCAAAGCGCGTGGCTCAGCTACGTATGCGTCGATAGCAAATTGGTGTCTCTGGTTCGAGTCCCGGTCAGACGAATATTTTAGTGATTATTTTTTAATACCTATCGTCATGTATTAATTTTTTTTTATACTAGTAGAACTCCGAGCATAGCTCAGTCTTCCAGGTACTGTTTTAAGTGAATAACGTACAATACATACAATTTTCAATTATTTCTCACGTGATCTGGCCCAACTGCCTAGCCTACATTATTCAGCCAATTTTTATAATAATTTTTGGCCCTTCACGATCCACCTTAATGGCGGTTGTATTTTGTGCCGGTGACTTATGGCGGGCATTGTTTATAACTGTTGTCGGCTGTCGCTGCCCGCGGCCCCACAAGCTCGGTGAACATGTGGATACATTTATCCAACACGACGTTTAAAAAGTTACATTGCGGCACAAATGTTGGAATTATTATAGAAATTGCTAAATAGATCACAGAGAAGACCAAAAATCGGCCAAGTGCGAGGACTCGCGCACGAAGGGTTCCGTACCATTATCTATACAACGATTATAATTTAGTTCGAATATCGAACACTAGTATACATATCAAACAAAAGACAGGGAAAAATCAAGTGTTATGGATTGGATAATTTAATTATTTATTTTATTTTAATTGTATTATTCATTTTCAAATAGAATGTACGTCTCAATATTCAAAGACTATTTCAGACGGTCACATTGTTAGTACCGTTATTAATATCAACCAAAAAACAGCATGAAAACACATTGTCTGGCTATCACGGTCCACGATATACAGACTGGACAGCCGGACGGACTGACGCCTGACGGACAGACAGACAGCGAAGTCTCAGTAATAGTCCCAGTTTTACTCTTTGGGAACCCTCAAAAAGGAAAAATGGTAAGATATTTTCAATGATTTAATTTATACAAAAAAATAAAATTGAAGTGTCTGTTTGTAATTTCAAATTAACAACTCTGCACGATTATTTTTAAACAAAAAATTAAACCGACTTCCAACATAAAAATGCACAAAAAAGTATGAAATAAATCTTATTTTCTATAATTTAATAATTTCCCTTTTAAATTCGGCTAAAATTGTAACTATTTCTCTACACAATCACAATCTTCATTATTTTTAAGTCGGTACCAGCTCAAACAATATTCTGATTAAAATATTTAAACAAACAATATTTTATAGAACTCAACGTCACAGTTGGCTGGTACCGACTTCAAAATTATGAAGATTGTGTAGAGAAATAGTTAAAATTTTAGTCGAATTTAAAAGGGGAATTATTTACAAAATAAGATTTATTTCATACTTTTTTGTTCGGCTCGATTCCTCATGAATGCCATCATCAGGCTTTGATGACTAAAAGGACAAATTTCGAATTATTCCCCCTTATAAAAATAAAAGAAAATTTTGCAAATAGGTCCATAAACGGCAGAGTAATATTGAAATATATCCGTGTCGGTGTAAAATACTATGAGAAGTACCTTTTATATCATCATAATGTGATGAGAATCAGACATAGGGGCATACGCTTGCAGTTCTTTAAACATCGCCGAAATCCCCAAACATGTATATATAAGGAGTCAGGAGTTCTGTTCAGTACTTTTGGATCCAGGTTTGCTTGCTACTAAAAAGTAAGATTTGCACCACGGTATACACCTTGGTGCAAATCTTACTTTTTAGTAGCATATGCTTGGACTACTTCAGAGATCACATCACCAGATGTGTCCATATAAATTTCAAAGAGTTCCCTCGATTCCTCATGGATCCCATCATCAGGTCACCGCTTTGATCTCAAAAGGACCCTATACATCAAAAAAAAAATTGAAAATCGGTCCACACACGGTGGAGTAATCGTTGAACATACAAAAAAAAATACCACCTCCTTTTTAGGAAGTCGGTTAAAAAGTATTGCGAAATATTATAAATAAATCGCTGTAATGAGGCTGTAACATTGAAAATCTTGACTTTTAATATACTGTTTCTTCTCAGTTATGCAACAAAAAATCGTCTATCCTATTCTTTTGATACGAACAATTCATTCGAGAGCTCAGTGGTCACCGACAGAAATGCCTCTGCCGTGGCACAAATCAGAATCTGATACCATTGTATCATGAAGGTACGTGATTTCACATGTAAACATGAACTTTATATGGAAGAATGCTTCATTCGGTGCCAGTAAACATTTTTGGTGCAGTCTAAATAATGAGACTGTACAGAATTTCAACAGCCGCTTCCTTTAAACAGTATGGGAACAGACAGAAACAAGTCATCAGCATGTTATATGCATGAAGTTCTGTCCGCTTTGTCGGCAACTCGGCAGCGAGAAGGCACTGAGTAGCGTGAAAAGACAACGTCAGCGTTGGACACGCCTTTCCTGTCGTTTCGCTAGCAAATTAATTCCACGACAAAGGATTTTACGCACACTGATCATATCGAGCCTTTTTGTTCACTGGCTCGTGAAGAGAAAATTATCCAGTGATTTTAAAATCCAACGTAAAACATGAAACGGGCAAATAAACTTCGTTTAAGTTCGGATGTTCTGTCGCTGCCTACTTTATACTAAGCGACAGAGACAAAACATACAAATAGCTTTGAGATGCTCAATTTTGAACTTACCTAAGCTGTTTAATAACTAAGGTTATGTTTTCGATATGATAGTAGATTTTTAGCGAAAATTTTTGGTGAAATATATTTAAACGCTCATTAAAAAATGCAACCCAAAAAAAATTGTCGCTTTATGAGCATGTTAAATTTTAAATTAGTTAATTCTCATGCAATGCTGGAATTTTTGCTGATGTCCGATAAAATCTAAATAAAACTCGTTCTGTTTGTAAAAACTTTAGCAATAAGAAGCTACTATACATATTGCGTATATTTATAAAATACTAGCTGTCCATAACACGTTGTTCTATCGCACCTATGAATATAGTGTTAATATTTTCCTAGCAATTTTTCCATTATTTCTCACCGTTCAAATTTCAAGACCAAAAGTAGCCAAATCGGTCCAGCCGGTCTCAAGTTTTAGCGAGACATTGGTATTGCAATCCATTTTTATTATATATAACATAAGATTTTCCATCAATTTGTAATTCTCCATATGAAATCACACATTTTATAAACTTTATGTCACGTCCCACGGGAACGGGATAAAAACAGCGAACAGCGAACGATCGCGCTCCGCGTTATACACATGCAGCAAATATTAATTATTTAATTAATATTTTTGTGAATCGCACGGCTGATTGCCGCTACACGTGACCATGGCGCTCGTGGCCAATGAGTTGCTGGCGTTTATCCAGCATGCCATCGACACCATGGACGAGGTCAGCATAATGCAGATCTGCAAGTCTTATTTCACCAGCGAGGAGATTTGCGAAGGCAAGCATTTGCTGTACGAGACGCTCGGCCAGAGCGCGAACATGCCATCGCGACGGAGAGATGGAACCGAAAGAAGTGTGCAGGACATCAGAAGCAGACGGATCCGGATGAAGTGTCAGCTTTTGTAGCGAAAGAATTGCATAAGTTGCCGCCAGTGACACTGGACCACGTCGACGTCGTCAGCCTACTGAAGGACAGCAAGTTCTTGAAGGAATAACTGACCGAAGCTCGATGTAGATTGCAGGCATCAGAGTCTACCATAAGTGGTTTACGTAGTAAATTATCACATTCAAAAAGTTTTAATTCAATATGTAGGTCACCTGATGCAGCAAACGTCACTCGTCGTCGAGGCGCGCAGGCGGTCACGTTTAGCCCGTCAGCATTATCCGACGGGTCAACGAACATCGTCGCTGCCGCCCATGCTGCCCGCTCCCGCCCGCGAAGGAGCCGATACCGAGTTACGCTAGTGTCGCCGCTGGCAGTCCTTCATTTCACCAGATTTATAGACCCAAATCCCACTTGCCGTATGCCCATTTTAATTAAATCGCATCTGGCAACACTAATTATGTGTACTAGGAAACTATGAACAAAAAATTCGGGAACTAGAAGTATGAAAACTTCCATTGGTAAAAATAAAGACAAAACTATCAAACTCAAACTCAAATTAAATACATGTCCTACATGATGCCTATCACCGGTTTGGAAGCTAGCCCGGCGAGAAGAATCGGCGTAAAAAACTCGCAATCGTTCTTTTTCGTTCGTATCGTTCTTTTTAGTTTCTTATAGGCTCCGTATCACTATCTGCAGCTTTCTTAAATTTTGTTTGTCATGAACTTCTAATCATCTCATTATACCAACATCTGGCTTCTTCACCAAATTTTGTTTGCTGTAAGATATCGTACCTAAACCCACCATTTTAGAAACATGAATCCCAGAATCTTGTATATTGCAAAAACTATACCTACCTGAAGGCAAGAGACTGGTCTAAATCACAATGCGCTGCTTGCCTCACGACCATCCGCGAGCACACGACCGCGCATAAATTGGCACCAAACACCGCCGACAGCCACATAATATCTTGGATGGATATGCGGTACTGCTATATAATTATGCAAGGATTTGTATGACGCTGAAATTTCCACTTTAAAAATATATCACAATATAATTTGGTATTTTCAGAAGCTATTTAGGCGAATACAATACTAATCCTTATCAAATTAAATACGTTAGTCACTTAAAGCACTTCATACGCATTAAAATTGCCTTTTACGCCATACAGTTAAAATTAATATCGGAGATATTTTAAATTTAAAAAAGTACACGCGAAAACATTATTCAAGCGGGACTTGCACCAATGCGACGGGACGGGCGGGACCTATTACTTTATTATATTGCAGTGGGTAATTTTCATAAAGGAGTTTTTAGCCACGAACACTCTTCCACGCGAAGCCGCGGGCAAAATCTAGTGAAGAAATAAATAGAGATTGTATGAATATAAGAAAGAGAAAAAAGCTGTTCTAAACTTTGGTCCTGTAACCGCGTCATCTTCAAGATTACAAAAAAACAAGAGTACCTACACAGAGTTATAACTGCATAGTGAATATCGAATATAATATAAATTGCATGAAGCAATATCACCAAGAAATATGATCTTACGGTATTGGAATGTAAAAAAGCCAACAGTCTCATCTCTCACGATGGTGTCGGATATCGCTGATCTCATGTTGGCTGCAAGAGCCGCCAAGCGTGAAAACGATCATAATTATACTTGGTTCATACCGCATTGACGTCAGTATTACGTTACCGATATCAGAAAGTAAAACAATAAAGAGGTTACATCTTTATTGTTTTACGTTATATTTAGTTATTACATTATATTTACATAATATTTTCTAACAAATATATTTCATTACTTCTATATAAGTTAAAGGTAAGCCTTTACAGAAGGATACAACATTTTACTGGATTTATGTTCAATAATGGAAATATTTTGTTAAGTCGGATCTTTTCCACCCATGTCTCGTAGCTAGGAAAATCTGAATATCGCCCGATCTTTCTCATAGAATAGGTTACGTCGCTATCGTTTCGAATCTTCTCGATTAACTTTCCTATTAAACCCGAAGCTTACCTACGGCAGCGGCTACGTATTCTATAGCGGCCGCAATAAATTACGTCGGAACACGGACGTAGGCCGTAACGGCGCGGTGGTATCTACATCGTCCCACGAGTGGGAGCCGCGACCGAGACGACCTCACCGCATCCACGGAGTTTTCGGTACACCGGCAGGGACTTTCGTACCGTTTTAATACTCTGTTATATAATAATCATTTATAATAAGGATCATTTATTTATTTCCTCTAAAACAATTACATAACCAAGAATAAAATATATACAATAAGGAGTTAATTAAACAAAAATAAAAAAACATTTTCCATAATATGGCAGTGCAATGCCTTGAAAAAAGGAGTGTCCTCATGTTATGACAGCGACTGTCGCCGCTGTCCCTGGTCTTCGGTGATCCTCTGTTTTCGTATGACAATTTACTGTGAAACAGTAGAAAAAATGTAAAATAAAATGTACATAGGACATACTGTCCTGGTGGCTGGTACATGGTTACTACCATAGCATCAAATTATATAAAAATTCTTATTTTTCTGAACAGCCTCCGTGGTCCAGTGGTTTAGGGCTTGGCTCTAGACTTGGGGGTCGTGGGGTCGATTCCCGCGAAATCAACAAAAAATGTTATTTCCAAGTTTGAATATGACAATGCAGGCAGGCAGCAGGCAGGCAGCAGGCAGGCATAGGCAAATGCAATCCTGTCCTGTCGCCAGTCGTTTCGGTCATCCGTCCCACTGGATACGAGGAAAGGAAGAGAGAGTGCTCTTGAGTACTGAACACACTTGGGCATTATAAAAATAACTCTTGCGTAGTTAGCCTGGTTTAAATGAAGCCGACCACCGTCACCGAAATCGGTGTTGGGAGCTGTCTAACTTACATGTTTCTGAAGTAATATTATTTACCTCGGAGATTCTAAGATTGATCCTTACGTAGTGGACATAAAGGTCCCGTTAGAGGTATAAAATATCTCTGAACGGAATGTAATTTCTCATTTTCTAAGAACTACATATTGAGCACTAAGCACGAACTATTGACAGCAACGTATTCGTAACGTCACCGAATGAGAATTGTATGAAAATCATCATAGCGCCTATACAAATTTCACTCGATGACGTTGTTGTTAATTATTTGTGCTTACCCCACTTTACACATAATATTATATTCACGTCGGCTTTCTATAGGGCCTAGGGGTCAGTTAGGGCCTAGAGGCAGTCAAGCAGCGTTCTACGGTCTTGGCCTACATCGACTGTTATAATATTATGCTCGACATGCACAGAAAAACAAAAGGTTTTGCATGCGCATGCATCATAGAACTCTGCACAACAGCAGGCCCAGCATGACCACTCTCGATTCTAGAGTGATTCTTCCGTAGAATAGACTAATTTCTAGAATATACTACTTTCCCGCGTGGCGATTGGTCGGTTACGCTAAACGCTAAAGGCAGCAAGCATTTATTGGTAAAATAAGAGCTCAACCACCACACCAATTTCGGTGACGGTGTTCGGTTTCATTGAAACCGAACACCGTCACCGAAAGGGGTTATTTTATAATGCCTAAGTGTGTACGCAGTACACTAGAGCACTCTCTTTTACTTTACTCTCGAAATCTAGTGGGACGGATAACCTACACGACTGGTGAGAGATCAGGCACAGGTCCGACATTTTACATGACCATCCGACGCAAGGATCATCTTTCTTGTCAGACAATCAGGTGATTAGCCTGCATGGACAATAAAATATGGCTGTCATGAAATGTCGACATCTTTAAACGTCCTTGCACCCATGTATTTAGAACTATTTTGTAACTAACTATATTTCTCTATTGTTGCCTAGAAGTAGCTCATTTCTGCGCGGTGGTCATGCTTGGTAGTAGGCACACAGGTAATTCTAATCCCATCTATCCACATGCTCCTACAGTTGTACCGAGCGGTCGCGCGGGCGGCGCGTGCCTGGGAACCAGCGGCGCGCGCGCGTTCTCACGGCCCATCTGACCTCCGCCCCCGCCCCGCCCGCGCACGACGTAGCTCTCGCCTCCGCTCTAGGGCTGTCAAGTGCCAAGTGAACTATCATTAAACTATAAGATTGACTGCCAGTGAAGGAGTCAAAGATGCCGCGTAGTTGAATCCTTGCGGCATGCAGGAATCAACGTGAAAGTCGACTGTCTCTGATTGATGATTTATGATTCTGATTACTGGGAAGCAGCTCTTCTAATGGATTTGTTTGTAGTCCTTCATGCCAGTCAACGGCGAGTTGGCATATAGCTACCCTCTTAAATATTTAAATGTGATGATTTAGACTGAGATAACGAAAAGTCGACTCCACATGAAAAATATCAAACAATCAAGTGCCATTGCATGGCTATTGTAACCTGGGTAGGTTACAATAGAAAATACGTCAAAAGGGCTTGATCCGGATCGCATTTCATCGCATCAACCTTGTGCTGACATGACACCTGTTATTATATCAAAAGTTGTGTTGGCTGGCAGCCCTGTTCGCGAGGTACTCACGTCTGGCTCGGAACACCGCCTCAATTAGCCAACATTAGGATCAGCGTTAGACGGACGATTATATTCACATCAGCGTTATCGATAATATACTTTCGTGACTTTCACCAGCTCTTTAAGAGCTGGCTAAAATATTAATACTTAGGGCCTGTTTCACAATCGCCTAATAAGTGACGAATAGCTTATCCGGAAGTTTGTCGCTATTTATTTTATATTGAGTGACAGAGGCAAAACTTCCAGATAAGCTATTTGACATTTTAAGGCGATTGTGAAACAGGCACTAAGTTATGTGTATGTTCCTCTAATTTCCCATTAAACATTTAACATTTAACATGACCTGCGCTTGACACGCATTTAGCTCGTTTAGTACGTTTGAATTCACTAAATATCAAAGATCTCTTTGTTTGAATAGGCGTATCTAATATCTTTATTATGCACAGAGTAAATAATCTACAACATGCCATTGAAATCATTTAGATACTAGAAATATATTTTATAGGTACAGTAAAACCAAGTTGCTAATGGCCGACGGCAATCTTTAATTTTTAAGGAAATGACTCACGATATATGAAAAACAACCATTGCCGAAAGACATTGAGGTCGTGGTCGTACTGTAGTTGTTTATAAATTTCTCTGCACCGTCATATAATAAGCGTCAGATAGTTTGTTTTGTCTCTGTCGCTCACTATAAAATAATCAGCGACTAAACTACCGACTAAGCATTCGACACTTATAACTTTTAAGGCGATTGTGAATCACGCCCTTAGTGTAAGAGCATGAGAAAGCTGACTAGAAGGTATCAGAGAGCGGCAGTCCTTTAAATGGTGTCAAGCGTGTCGCTTTTTGACACCAAACTCTTTCGTTCTTATCACGACGAATTGTGTCTGGTTTTGCAGGTGTAGACCGCTTACCATCAAGCGATTTTACTATTCTATAAAACCGAAAAAGAGTATTTTAAGCCCGAATGGGGATTTTATACATCAATTAGTGGAGTGGAGTTATCGCGGTGCAAATAATGTTATTCTTTACTTTTTTCTTTTTTAAGGCGCGAATGCAATTCCGCTGTTTATGGCAAAACGCGGCCTTCTTTATTACCCTCGCAATAATTTACTGACGTTGATATACACAACTCTACAACTTTTATTACTTGAGTATTTCGTATTCGCTAATTAATACTGCAGTACACTGACCTGTGTTTTATGTTTAGCCATTAGAGAGTTTTATCTATAGCTCGGGGAAAGTCACATCTGGGTGGAGTTTAATGGGTGTTATATTGTATGTTAAATTGTAGAGCACCTCTATCAATATAAAATCGAACCTTCCAACAATCTGGTTCTATTTAGTATTCAATGACTTTTGTAGGTAGATATTTTAGGTAGGTTGTAGGTAGGTATGCGTAATATTATTTATCATAGAATGTAGCATAATAATGTCTATACACTAGCTAAAAGAAGATTTTACTAAAAGAAGATTTCTCTAATCAAACCGATCCGTTTCAACTTTTTACTCTATTTTTTACAATATTGAATACATTTATCACATCAAGCACAACAGATGTGACTACCAATCCGTTTCAACTTGCAGTTCTATTTTTTACAATATCAAACATTCTTTCATATGAATTGCATGCTATCATTCATCGTGAACAAGAGCTCGCAAATTCAAAGGAGTGCCGCCGTCGCTGTATAATTGCTAAACAATAATCTCACGGTAGAGTTATCTGACAGAGGTGCATACGTGCTCTGCCTTGCCCTACCGTACTCGCACATATAGTGGGCTAAAGTTTTGTACCGTGCAAAACATAAAAAAAAGAAAAATACTGATCTAAGGTGCGTGTGAGGTGCTCTGCCATACATAGAATAGGTCTCAATTTTATACCGCGAATAAAATATGTTCCACAAACAATAAAAAGAGGTTCAAAAATCCTGCTTAGGTTGCTGTAAATGGGTACAATACATAAACAAAGAGTATCTAGTAACCTATGATCTAAAATGACCACATAAAGTGAATCATACTATGAAACATCAACTTTTGAAAAACAGTTACAGTAATGTCTAATAATTCTCTTAATTATCACCTATGCAATTCTTATTATGTGTACCATTTAACGCATTTCTATTGAAAACTTTCAAAGTAGAATTGATCAACTTTCAAAAAGATCAAAAGTTGATGAAAAGATTTAAGACCTGCTGGCCGCAGAAACTCTGCATCATTTTCTGATAATATATCAGAAAATGTGAGTTATGATTTTAGCGGTTGTTTTATTTATAAAATATAAAATTACAAATAGCATACGCATCACGATTCTTGACTAACGTTATCTTCAAATTCTTAGAGCATAATAAAATCAAAACTCTCAAAGAATAAGAACTATTTTATGTGTGCATTGTGCTATCCTATAAAATAAACCTCCTAATAAAATTATAAGAAGAGCTATTGATCAAACAATGCTTGATACAACAAACTGAGAAATGAATCTAAAAAGTTTGTCTATGGTTATTTAATCTACAAACTCATCGTATGCGGCGCGAGGCGTGCGGCGTGCCGCGGCCGTAGAACTAGCGGCACGTCTCTCCGATGCAATCTGATCCTCGCGTTCTATTTTAGCCTATACAGAGATTATAACATTAACTATCTACAGAATTCTTCGTATATTCGTTATTTACTACCGTAGATGTCACAAGTCGCAATAGATTCAGATAAGCATTTCTTTCTACCCACCTTTTGCGAATGTTTTATAAATGGTTTATAAAACATCCCTCAAATATTATTAGTGCTGCTTCATGTCTTGCTGTGTTGTGTTTACATAATTAGGGATAAAGTCTAGCCCATATGTTTGAAAGTAAAATATTGTACTGTCATTGGCTATATTCTGTTTTGGGTAGCAAATAAATAAATTAGTAAATAAATTAGTGGAATTAATTGTAGAGAAATACAGATCATATAAATCTACTAGCTTTTAATTTATCATCGTGTATAATATTTTTTCAGCCTGAAATTTACGTATTATCCTATAACTTCGTGTAACAAATGTTTACTTATTATTTAGAAAATCCTCAAATATAATTGAAAAATAAAAAATTAAGAGCCCACTGTCTTTATCTTATCTAATCACAACGAATCTTGTGACTCTTAATGTCCACAGACCACAGTACATGCATATTAAGATTAAGTCAGATCTATCGCTTCTTTTATCTAGTCTTAAAATATTTAAAAATGCCCATAAAGATACTTAATCTTAACTATCATTACCTACGTTATTTACAAAAACATCACAGTAAATTGTGCCGCCACGCGCAGGCGCGCAGGAAGCTGCTAATAGATAGATTACCATAATAGCCGCAAAAAGTACAAGGATTTTCAATACGAGTGCACACTAATACCATGGCCTCGGCTTATCTGATTTGCATTTTGCATTCGTTTGCCGCTCGTGCAGTTTAAAAAAAATAAAAAACGTCAGCGAAGATTAAGAGAAATAAATCGGCAAAAACACACTACCTGAGTCTTGGATCGTCACAAGGCACCGTCGAGAACCGTAGTAGGTTTAGAACGAGACGAGGCGACGTTTACCGCTAGCGATGAAAAGGAAAACACGAATCTCTCAGCCAAGGGTTATGTCAAAGCGGTCGGTAGCCGAAACGAGTTATTTAAATTCGGTGGTCGTTCAAAGGACGCTACGCCTACGTTCGCCTCCGGCGCATCGAATCGCGGACTCGAAAAAACAACGTCATTATGGTCCGAGAATTAAAATTAACCCGTGGGCATATTGAAAAAGCACAATTCGATATTGTGTGACCAATAAAGTAATCATCGGGACGGTCGGCCAATTACGGCATACCGATTCACTCTTGCAGATCGAATTTTTATATTTAATTGATGGCGAGTTTAGCCATAACTCGCGGCACGCTCCCGGTGGCTTGTAACTTGTGGCGTTTATGCAAAAGAGATGGTAATTTAATTTGCGCGTACCCACCCCGACCAGTTGCGCCGCGCCGCGTCGTGGTGCGGTAATGTCATTCTGTAATGAACGCTTGCCGGCTGTATTAACACACCCAGTAGGCGGTCATGAGTCATGACTCATGACAAAACTAAATGGGTAGCTTACGAAGTCTGATAAACGGAAAGCATTCCAAGCTAGCCCTTAAAAGTTTAAAACATAAAGGATACTTTGCATATTCTATAGTGTTGTGACGCGACGATTCCCCAAAGATATTAGGAGTTCGGTTTTATCTATATAAAATAAATAAAATTGAAATGTCTGTTTGTAATTTTAAATTAATAACATTTCACTTAACGCATATGCAAGTATTTACGGTACCTACTATACCTACTTACAATAAAATATTTTTTTAAAATTTTTAATCTGTCTGTCTGTTTGTTCCAACTAATCTCTGAAATAGCTGGACCGATTTTCACGGGATTTTTACTTATAGATAGCTAATGTTACAAGGTGTAATATAGGCTACTTTATCTGAGGGTTCCTTTTAAAGAATAGGGTTCCGCTACCGTTAATTCTACGCAAACGAAGTTCCGGGCACCACCTAGTTTTAGCCACCACATATAATAATATCAAATATGGGAAAATTCTTTCTTTGTATTTTTATTAAAGCTACTGTTCAATGGGATAAAATAGAACCAGATATATTTAAACTTGTAATAAACAAAAAATTAAACCGACTTCCAAAGTAAAAATGCACAAAAAAGTATGAATGAAAACTTATTTTTTAAATAATTCGCCTTTTAAATTTGGCAAAAATTTTAACTATTTCTCTACTCAGTCGGTACCAACCCGAACAACATCCTGATAAAACTATATTTAAAATAGAACTCACGGTCAAGTTGGCTGGTACCGATTTCAAATTTGGAAGATGGAGTAGAGAAATAGTTAAAATTTTAGCCAAATTTGAAAAGGGAATTATTTAGAAAATAAGTTTTATTTCATACTTTTTTTGTGCATTTGGAAGTCGGTTTAATTTTTTGTTTAAAAGTAATAATAATTTTTCCGTTTTTACTGATATTTGTTAAATTATTATTAATACATTTTAAGAACGTTTAAAATAAACGATCGAATGTATAATTGAAAACGCGCCAAGCTTCTATTAGGTATTGTATATTATAAGATAATGATGATGATTACTGTAAGTTACATAATGGCATATCCTTGCAGTTCTTTAAACAAACTCAAAATTTCCAAACGCGTATCTTTAAAGACTGAGGAGTTCTGTTCAGTACTTTTGGATCCAGGGTATACCTTGGTGCAGAATCTTACTTTTTGGTAGCATATGCATGGGTTACTTCAGAAAAGTCCAAATCACTATATGTGTCCATATAAATTTTGAGGTGTTCCCTCGATTTCTCATCAGGTCCTTTCCTCATCCCATCATCACCACCACTTCTGTGAAAACGGGACCAACTTTCTTTTAGATCAAAAAAAGAAATTTCTAAATCTGTCAACAGACGGCGGAGCTATCGTTAAAGATACAAAAAAAAAAACAGCCGAACGTACAACCGCCCCCTTTTTTTTGAAGTCTATTAAAAAGGGTTGTAGGTGTATTGTACTAGCAACACTTAGATATAGACCAGTATTTATATAAAAGTGATTTGTGGAGGCTATTTTTATTCGTCCTTGTCTCTACAAATTAGTTTTAAATACAATAAGTGACATGTTTACCGACAGACGAGAGCCCATCTTCAAGGCTACTTAAATATTGATACATAGGTACCTACTGATAGTCTGATTCGTCCAAACGAGTTAAAAATAAATAGTACTAGCTTTTTCCTGCGTACATATACTATCGGGTATCCCACGGGAAAAGTGTACTTTTTCGGGATAAAAAGTGGCCTATGTTTTAAGCCAGTGTATAAACTACTACCATACCAAATTTCATCGAAATTCGTTCTGTAGTTATTGCGTGAAAGAGTAACAAACATCCATTCATCCATCCTCACAAACTTTATAGTATTAGTAGTAATAGTAATTAGCCACTATCAATACAATATTATAAACATTAACTTGACTCAACTTCAGGTTGCTTCACGTCCATTTTTGCGGGAAATTTGTTTACACAACACATAATAAAACCTAGACATAACATACGATTATATTTTGTAATCCTACTACTATTATAAATGTGAAAGTTTGTGAGGATGGATGGATGGATATTCGCTACTCTTTCACGCACAACTACTGATCGGATTTTGATGAAATTTATTATGGTATTAGTTTAGGCTATGGATTAAAACATAGACTACTTTTTATCCCGGAAAAGTACAGTATTCCCGTGGGATACTATATTTACGCGGGCGGAGCCGCGGGAAAAAGCGAGTATTTGTACAAAAATTGTTTTCAAAATAATACACAAACACTGGGAAGATAATTCTGAAAACCTCAAATCAACACTTTTTGGCTTGAGATTATCATTTTTTATACCCATATATGAGTAATGCTTGGTAAAATGTTAGCGTACAGACGGCAATAAAGAAATCGGACGGTGAAAAATTACGTTCGCGCGCTCCTCTCATTGTCCGCCATAATTATTTTCATTCATTTGAACTGTCAGGTGACGTATAAACCACATATATTTCTGTACTACAATGGCCGTCCACGTCAGCGGCCCGTGAAATTATTGCTTTGAATAATTCTGTATTAAGCGTATGATTAATTGCGATACTTCATGTCTTACATGAAATTGAATTTAGTTGTGTACTCCTTTTTTTAATTTGTTCAATTTATTGCATCTAGATTTAATATATCGATGGTTGTTTATTAGTCGGCGTTGATGTCTTTTTATTAATTAAAATGTCTATAATAAATTATTAACGTTTGTCATTTCACTGACAGTATTAAAATTGCATGATTTGGTATTAAAAAATTAATTATTATAAGGTATCTGATTCAAATAAGGCCTATTGCTCAATTAAGGACCGTTGGGCGAAAAAGTTGGTTAAAATATTATATTTACATCAATAATACTTCACACACGCATAGACCGCATCCCCACGACATCGACACGGCAAAAAGCGAGAGGTCCACTCGCGCTCACAGCCATGGAGAATAGAGGTAAGGAGGACAATCTCTCTAAGGCAGAAAAGCTAAAAAGTGTCCGACAAAAGTAATTAAATAATAGTTCCACAACTGGCCATAATGGCGCTAGAGTGGCAATGGTGTGTGATATGAAGTTAGCAATAAGAGATGAAGTAAAGTGAGTTGAGTTTAGTTATTTAAAATTTTTGACGACTTTAGTAGATTAAAAGTAGTTAAATCAGTAAATCATGAAAATTCTAATTACCCGTATAGTCGAATTTATTTATAAATACAAAACCGAAGAAGATGCTAAGATTTAATTATCCGTTGAAATTTTGCCGCTTTACACCCTTGCGTCTGTAGCTCCCCCTATTTAACGCTATTTTACGGATACTTTTCATGTATGGAGATGGTACTCCTTTACTCTATTCTCCATGGCTCACAGCGATGGTAGTGACGGTTTTTTTTGTGACGGATGGGCATTTTCATTGCGCGTAACAACGCGCACAATTAATAAATTTGTCGTGATTTCTATCGAATTTTAATACGTTATTTTTGGAAGTTTTGTGTCAAGTAATGTATACGGATCACAATATAACTCATCAAAAAGGTAATTATGACTTTAAATTGTAATTTTTAGAATATGCGATTTAAATACTGCTTATAACATTTATGAAGTACAATGTACTAAATAAAGCCTACTTTTAAAATAGGCCTTATTTCTAATCCTTATTAGGAATCCTGTTGGGATTTTTAATTTATTATGTTTATTTACAGATTGATTATCTCAGTATGTCTCCTCCAACGAAAACGGGCTACGTAGTCCGAAGAAAGCTTGAAAGCGGCAGTCCGAAGAAAGCTTGAAAGCGGCAGTTAATGATATGTGCCTTATTATGCCATATGTTTTTTTAATAATTCTTTATTTCTTGTTAATATACGACCTCAAGTCTGACTAGCATTTTAAGCATATTATTTAGTAAAAGTTGTTCAAGGATCTCATGGAAACACTTGACAAAAGGCTCAGAAATATATTTTTTTATATAATTAATGCTCTAATAACAATATTCCTATAATTTAAGGATATAGGCTTTATTTAATCACTATGTTGTGGTCAGCTAAGATTTTTTTAATTTATTAGATTTAATATACATATATAGATATAATAATAGATAGATTTAAAGGGATTTAAGGATTAAAATACTTAATATATAATAGAATGATAATATATTTATTATCATTACGAATGTGTCTTTAAATAAATAAACGCAAAAATTCGTTTAGTGGTGGAACAGGATAATTTATTCAATATATTATGTTATTTACCTAAAGTTACGTTACTACCTAAGTACGTAAGTTACCTATAAATTCTTACTTGTTAATAACATACAGAATAGGATCAAAAATTTTAGTACATCCAATTTTTTTTATTTTCATAAATGCATTACAATTTATAAGTAGGTACATAAATGATTTGTAGCGAGCTAGAACGGAGCCACGGAGCCCCCGTGGCCTAGTGGGTAGACCTTTTTTTCGCACTGGAGAGAGTGTAGGTTCGATGACCAGGTTGTGGCGTGTACCAATGAGACATTTTCAGATCTCAAGTACATTATATGGATGCTCTAACGGTGAAGGAAAACATCGTGAGAAAACCCGCACATGGTTGGCCCCAGACGTATTGACCAGTCATTCCTCTGGACTAGGATGACTATGTTGTGAGAATGCGGTATGTGCTTGGGCAACCAAACGACATAAAAAAAAATCGACTGTCCCAGGCACTACTATTTCAAGAGCGGTTACTTCGCTCGGAGAATACTGTATAAATCATCCAATAACGGATGAAAAGGCCTAAGTTTAAAACAAATAAAATGTATGCAGGAGATACAACAACACAACGTCACTCTTCCACACGCCCGCCAAAACTCTGAATGAACTCTGAACTCTGATGAAAAGGCCTAAGTCTTTAAAAAAATGATTTGATATTTTTATTTCTACGCTTCAGACAAAACAAATGAAACAAGTACCTCAGAATGGCAATAGTGTAGGTACTGTGTAACATTTTGTTGCTATAATATTAGGTCCTTACATATAAAATTTGTGTTTTGTCGTACTGGCCACTTTGATCTCAAATATATCTACTTTTGTTAGGAATTCCAATTTATACCTCTATTTACTCATGCATTTGTGTTTCGAAAACCGTAATTCATTTGTTTTTTCCACTTTTGGTTTTTTCTTTACGTTTCTCTGTTTACAAAATGGAAAACTTGAAATATCGTATTATTTTCGAGTACGAGTTCCACCGTGGCACCAGTGCTGCAGAAACGGCTCCAAGGATTAATGATGTGTATGGCGGCGGTGTTGCAAAAGAAAACACAGTGCGTTTTTGGTTCAAACGTTTTCGTTCTGGAAAAATCGACCTGCAGAACAAGCCCCGTGGACGGCCGGAGACCAAAGTTGATGAATTAAGAATTGAAGGCTATTGTGGAAGCGAATAAAATGGCGAATACATCACTCACCTTCGGTTTGCTGACGATATAGTCATAATGGCAGAATCGCTGGAAGACCTTAGCGCCATGCTCGGTGACCTCGATAGAGCTTCCCAGCGAGTGGGTCTAAAAATGAACATGGACAAGACGAAAATTATGTCTAATGCCCATGTTGTACCCGCTCCAGTATTTGTTGGGAACTCTAAAATCGAAGTTGTTGACGAATACGTCTACCTGGGACAGACAGTCCGATTAGGCAAGTCCAACTTCGATAGTGAGGTCCAACGACGAATCCAACTCGGATTCGTCGGGAAACTACGCAGCGTCTTCGAGTCCGAAATACCTCAGTGCCTAAAGACAAAGGTCTTTGAACAGTGCGTGTTGCCAGTGATGTCTTATGGATGTGAAACGTGGTCCCTAACTGTTGGCCTCTTAAATAAGCTCAAAGTCACTCAAAGAGCGATGGAGAGAGCTATGCTCGGGGTTTCTCTGCGTGACAGAATCCGCAACGAGGAGATTCGCAGACGAACTGGAGTAACCGACATAGCTCGCAGAATCAGCAAGTTGAAGTGGCAATGGGCAGGCCACATCGCTCGTAGAACTGATAATCGCTGGGGAGTAAAGGTTCTAGAGTGGAGACCACGAACTGGAAAGCGCAGCGTTGGACGGCCTCCCTCTAGGTGGACCGATGACCTTATGAAGGTCGCGGGCCGCCGTTGGTTGCGGGTGGCCCAGGACCGTTCGTTGTGGAAATCTTTGGGGGAGGCCTATGTCCAGCAGTGGACGTCCTATGGCTGTTAATGATGATGATGATGATGATGTGGAAGCGAATCCATCGCAAACCACCTCCGAGTTAGCTGCAGCCTGCGGTGTTAGTGATAAAACAGTTTTAATCCACTTGAAGCAAATTGGGAAGGTGAAAAAGCTTGAAAGGTGGGTACCTCATGAATTGAGTGCAGCAAACCGACAAACGCGCGTCGACTGCTGCGTTACATTACTCAACCGGCACAATAATGAAGGGATTTTAAATCGAATCATTACCTGTGATGAAAAGTGGATCCTGTACGATAATCGGAAACGCTCATCGCAATGGCTGAACCCTGGTGAACCAGCCAAAGCCTGCCCAAAGCGAAAATTAGCTCAAAAAAAGTTACTTGTGAGCGTTTGGTGGACTAGTGCCGGTGCCGTTCACTACAGCTTTCTTAAATCTGGCCAGACGATTATGGCAGATGTCTATTGCCAGCAACTGCAAATCATGATGGAAAGCTAGCTGCTAATCAACCGAGGTTGGTCATTCGCTCTAGAGCACTGCTGCTTCAGGACAACGCTAGACCACACACTGCACAACAGACGGCTACCAAATTAGAGTAGCTTCAATTGGAATGTCCGACTCCTCAACAACTCCGATGGGGCAGTCCAAAACGCCTTAAAAGATTTTATTGATTACTGTCCGAATGGTTTTTTTTAGTAAAGGAATCAATGAACTACGTATGAAATGGCAAAAGTGCGTAGATAGCAACCGTATATACTTTGATAAAATAAATATATTATGTTTAAAAAAAATCGACTTTATGTTCCTCCGTTACAAAACGCCAATTTCATATTTAATGACCATTTTTCATTTTTCATCATTCAATATAAAGCCATTGGAATTCACTAGTTAATGGACAATTTTCACTTTAAGCATAGAAAAGATTATCTTTATATTAATATATAAAGATAATCTTTTCTATTATTCTTGTGAATAATGATGTACCGCCAAAATTGCGGCTCCGAAATCACATTTACAAAAAGCCTGCCCCACTTTAAACTCTACAACAATTTCCCGAAAACTATACTTTACTCCGTACGCATTTTGCATGTCATTAAAATCACATCATGTCCATACATTATTTTATTAAATGTCCATTCACACCTCACGTCTCGTCCAACAAAAACCTTGGACGTTTTTGTAACTCAGTTTGTCTTTATTGTTAGGACACAAAAAAATACCTCCATCGATGTTTTATAATTGTTTTGCCTGTTAGATTTGTTTGAAACGCCGTAACATAAACGGATGCGATGGTTAGTTAGATTCGTAAATAAGCCTCGTATGTTTTTAAGGTTCCGTAGTATCACAAGGAACCCTTATAGCCTGTCTTACTGTCAGTCCGTCTGTCTGTCTGTCCGTCTGCCGTTCTAACTTCTGTAAACATGAATATATTTGAGGTTACGTAGTAACTATATTTCGTAAATTAAGTACATACATGGATGAAATTTGGCATATTTATAGATTGTTGGAGGTCTCAAAACATGTGAAGTGGGTATGAATTTTATTCTCTCTGTAGGAGATTAATAATAATAATAATAATAATAATCTTTTATTGACATATATGTTAATAATTACAAAATGATTCTCTCTATCTCTCTCAGATCTCAGGTATTTTTAATTAAGGTAAGGTTACAAGTGATTACAAGTTGCCCATCTCCCTGGGACATTTCCAAACTATAAGAGGTACAAACTTGTCACGCACAAACATGCTGATAGATCATGCTAAACACCCTTTAGGAAAATTATTTTTAACGAAGTCGGACAACAAGTTTTGAAGAAATTAGAAAAAAATCATAGTTACGGAACCCTCCTTGTTAAGTTTATTAAATACTAGCTGATGCCCGCAAATTCGTTTGCATAGAACTAATGGCAACGGAACCCTATTTTTTAACGGAACCCTGAGATAAAGTAGCCTATGTTAGACCTCATAACATCAGCTATCTGCCAGTGAAAGTCCCGTGAAAATCGGTCCAGTCGTTTTAGAGATTAGCCGGAAAAAACAAACAGGCGGACAGACAACATTTTTTAAAATTGATTATTTATTGTAAGTACCTACCGTACATACTTTCATTTGGATTAAGTGTTAATTTTAAATTACAAACAGACACTTTAATTTTATTAATCTGTATATAGATTCATATTGTCGTTAGATTTGCTCTTATTGAAGTTCAAAAAGCAATGTCATAAGGAAGGTACTTGGTAGTTACCCAAATGAATTAGCAAACAAATATGGCGGCGCGTGGCACATGCCGTTCAACCAATCAGCGCGCGAATTGCATTCTGTTTTACAATTTGACGAGTTTCAGTTCGTTATATTATTAACAAAACGAAAAATAATGCGTGAAATTGTAAGCAGAATGTTTATTTCACAATCTGTCGACATTTTATAATCTCGCTAGTTATATTGCAATCTAACGGTATTTACAATTTAACGGTGACATATACACAGACTGCCTTAATCATTACTCATCCTTTTGGCTTCGACGTAGTCGGGTAAAAATATGCCATTGAATTGACGCAGTTTAGGAAAGTCGGGCGAGCTTTACCTCACAAGAGAATATTTTATGATCTATAATAGTCCACGGCTAGTTTCCGAAGTTCTATAAATAAAGTACCCAATCATTTCTATAACTACTGTTGCTAATAACTAGTAGCTTAATAATGATGAAACTTAATAACAGAGAACAGTAATAAGTACAGGCTTCAAATACAAATGTGTTTCACTATTAAAATGGTTTTTAAGAGAGTGTATGTATATCATTCTGACGCGATGTGTTATTAGTGTTGTCTGTACAGTCCGTTCAGAGTTATTTTACCTCTGACAGGACCCTTATGAGGACGACATACGGACCCCTCTTAAAAGCGCCAAGGTAAAATAACCCTGAATGGACTATAATTGTTGGACGTCTTCATTTAAACGCACTCGGTAATTTTGTACGCCCGTGCCGCTCGCCAGTCGCCAACATGACTTGCACAGTCTAGAAAGAACAGTGCAAAAGAAAATCGTGATGATTTTTTTTATTGAAGGCAGGTCATAATCGCGCCCTGACGTCACTGCGGCCCAAGTGGAACTATTGGGATTTGTGACTCCTACGTGTTATAATATCGGCCCCAGGCATATGCTGCTCATAAAGATAAACTGAATGATACGGTGCTGCCCATGGTACCTGTTTCTGTTCTGTTGAAGTGCTGGACATTCGAGGAGGAGGTGGAGGGCTGTCTTGTCCTTTTCCTCGTCTTTTTTTAATCGTGGTGATAGATTTGAAGCAAGGGTGCAATTCTCGTAAATCTTGTTTGTATTTTCAGGCTGACCCTGGCGCGCTTACGATTTGACGCGTATCCGTATGCGAACGAGTCGGCGCGTTGGCCGAAGCGATATATTAGCGATTATAGTACATAATAATACTTTCATTTACGAATGAAAGAGAAGTAGATCTGTAATACTCAAATTACTTGCAAGTTAATTTCTAATGCCCTAGAAAATTTATAAATTAAAAGAATGGACAATTAGTATCATTGTAGCCCTAATAATAGCCTGAATTCGGTATATCTGTGTCTCTATGTAATCAAAATAATAAAATATATTTAAGAACGTTCGAAAGGAGGATGGGCAGAAATGTATGAACGCTAGTCTACGCACTTAATACGAACAAGCCACATCCCACATGTCATAAGGAAGGGCATTGCTTGTACATTATTTCCTTCATAATTCAAACAAAAAAATCTGTGATTTTTTCCCCTTTACTAAAAGCTAGCTTTACATTACATAGTAGTATGTTCAAAGAAATGGACATAAAAACTGTTCAATTTTTTATTTTTCGCGATGGCGACTACACAAAAAACTCTCAATACTTACTGACACTTTTAGGAAAATACAGAAATTAAGTGTAAAAAAGAGACCTTTCTTAAAACATATAACATAAAGCTTGTGTGTATTGAGAAGGTAGACCAGAATGCCCATCGAATATCGTATTGTAAAAAATCCATTATCTGTCATTGCGGCTGTCAATTTTGACGGGGCGTTCGAAGGGGACCGCGCGACACGGTCCGCGGCGCGCGGCCGTGCGCAAGCGCCGAGGCCCGAGACAGATTCGATTTGTTGCTGTCCGGTAGCCGTTCGATAAATAGGGGCTGAGTTAAACAATATTAAATCAAGTGTTAAACTATGATTACCGAGACATGTAATAATGCGTAGACATTTAATGGTTTATTATAGTACTAGCTATTGACCGCAGTTTCGCCCGCGTGGGAGTGTTCGTGGCAAAAAACTTCTTTAGCAAATATACCTGCAATATAGTAATGGCACAGAGAAAAAAAAACCTACTTTATAATAAATTTGTACACTTACTTTTTAATTTTAAGATATCTCCTGGATATAATCTCCTAGATAAGGATAATTAAATTGTATCCGTCTAAATAGCTTCTGAAAATACCACATTATTTGTGATCATTTTTTAAAACTTAGAATGGGTATAGTAACCTATACTTACAAGATAGACGTATCTAAGCCATCGCGGACTTTTTTGTAGACCTATAAAAGATAAACATTCCGACCATACATTATTTTGTTACTTATCTCCAACGGGATAGGTTAGGCAGCGTTTTCGATGAAAGTTCCCAGACGGCTTGATATTGTTCGACACCATAAAAAATCAAACAATTTTCACAAAACCTTCAAAAAAATTATCGACCAAAACCTTCCTAAGGAACCACTCTGTCGGTAAATGTAAACGGCATGAAAAACATAACCCAGTAGGGTAAAAAGAATTACTTAAGTTTCTTGCAAATAGGAGCATTTCAAAGTTTAAAAAAATTTGGATTTTTTTACAACATTAGTGGAAAAAACCTAGGTACATAATTTTAACAGGTTTACTTATAACAAATACAAAAAGTTTTACTATGGTATTAATTATGAACATAAACACGCAAACTTTGAAGATACCAGACATTTTGTTCATATGGCCATACATTTCGTGGCAACATAAAATAATCCGCAATTTCATTGAAAACTATTGCCCTTGTAAACTTTCTTACTTTTCAGAGCACTCTTCAGTTATGTAATAAAAATTACAGGCCCTAATAATATGCTTAAAATAAATCTAAGTCTCATAGAAAAGCTGTGTCCCAATAATCGTAAGTATTACGTTCTTTTAGAATTCTTGTGAAAATGACTTCCCTATGAAGTAAGTTGGTTACAACTTCAAATTGAATTCATGACTTGTTTTAACTACAATTTGCTGTTTATTTAATCTAATATTGTACGTAAATTTAGGTAGGTACCTACAGACTAATCTGGCCGTTTCGATTTTCCAATAAATGTTATATAATATTATACCATTTAAACGCTAGTTATATAACATAAACATCGTTTAATAAGATAAGGTGTGGTTGTGATATCTATCGGTGGCATCGATTCAATTAGCGCTAGAACAATGAGAGAGCTGCTGAGAAGATGGCAGCCGACCGTGTTTCCGCGATAAAAAGTAATCTCACATCATTAATTTTTAATCTAAGAACGGTTTTGGAGTTTATAGAATTACTAGAATTTTACTTGCAACTTTCAATCTACATTTCATTAAAGAGAGTTCCGAGTTTGAACTAGTATTTGCTTTTTTAAGCTAAGCTTACCTGCTGTTGATATCCGTAGTAGCTTTTCTAGCCTGACTTTTTATAAGCACAGAAAGTCTAAAGCTGGGACTATATGTACCGGAATCCGTAAGGCCGTAGAAAATTCCGAGAATTGAAAATAAAACTTTGCGCTAATACAATACGGTTGAAAATCAAACACGAGAGTGTCGAGTCAAATGTCAATGTCATATATGAGACAGCTCGATACTCGAAACTTCCATTTTCAACTCTATTGTATTAATGCAGAGTTCTATTTTCAATGCTCTAAATTTTTTCCGGCTTTCCGGATTCCGGAGCATACAGTCCCAGCCTTAAAGAAAAATGGGAGCGACTACTTTCCTGCGATATTAAAATAGTTTAAGGACTAATTTTGAATTTCAAGTTGTATCAGGTAAATATATTAATTGATTAAAATATTTCCTCAACTGCCTTAATCCTTATAAATACTCACTATTTACAAGTCCATATTGGCGAGAATACCGAACGATTTACAAAGTGCTTATCTTAAGCGACGCGTGGGCGAAAATCTAAAAGCCATAAGTTAGTCCGATATTATCATCAGTGGCAGTGGGTGTAATAACTTATTTTCGTATCCATTTTTAAACCATTTACGATTTAACGGCACCACTAAATAATCCCTGACCGTTATCGCTTCACATGGCCGATATATTTGCTGTATTTTATGTTTATATCTATGCAAAATTTATCTTCTTCTGTCGGGACTCGGGATGTATTGAATTTTTAGGTCTCTCGGTATTTTTTGCGAATAGCGATTTGTGATTCACAAAAAAGACAAATTCATTAAAAAAAAACTGTAAGTATAACTCGTAATTATGGATCTCTACGTTGCGCGTATCTCGACACGCACACAATAATATTTTTATCGAGATCTGACATAGATAACTTCGGGTGGTCTTTAATCTATGATACAATGACAAAGACCACCGAGAACCATAGATAAAAATATATTCACCGAAATTTCAAATCGATATCAAACCAGTACTAAAACTGTGGTCAGTCTGATTTGATCATCATTAGACCGTAAATTAAGATTTTTGATTGACTGTTGATTACGATTCGTTCCATTAAAAAATAATAAGTTAATTGCACTAACACGCGTCTCTCACTTGTAGATGAAGTTTAAAGTTGATTAGAGAGACTTTTGTAATTTAGTTTGTAATTATAAATTAGGTAAGTATCTACTTGCCGACATGGGTGGATCATTAGTTTTAAATTTTCCTTTAATTGGTCTAAGACTAAGATGTATTATTATTCTTTAATTTATTATCTGTGTGCTTGTTAAACAAAACTATACCTAAATAAAAGAAAACCGCTTTATACCTTGAATTTAAACGCCTGTATTAAGCATTAGATATATCGAAATTATTTGTTTCCTAACGTTTTAGCAAACAAGTAATTTAGGCTTATAGGATAGAATAATAAGGAAATAATATGTAGGTACTTAGACCTACTCACCGAGATATTACGTATGATACGTTCGGCAAGACGAAAGATGGAACGCTGCATATCTTCGACTTAAGTTCTTAATTTAAATAGTCCATACAAATAAGCGTTCGAAAGCAAAAATATAATGAATGGCCATTTTAAGTGTCACTGTTTGTTTTTTATACGTTCAGAAACGTGCACATGTCGATAATGCGAGGCTTCTTGTTGCAGAAAAATAAATTGAGCATAATCCGACGCGAGCTAATGAATGTATTGGGTTATCTGACTCCATTTTAACATTTCAATTAAAAAGAGAATTAAATTAAACGAAATGACGGAGTGCTAAGGCGCTGATCGTCGTTTCGGTGCACATCAATGGCGGCTATCGGAGCTGTCATTAGCGAAGCTTGAAATTATTCAAATGTTCAGTGATAAATAATATATGTATCGGCATGTGAGGTGTGTGAGGTGTGTGCTGGGCATGGTGGGATTTTCAATAAACAACGATTGCTGAAATATTATTTTATAATTTAAAATATTATTAGTATTGCGGCGAAAAGATCTCTAAAGCCGACGATGTTTTACCATTATTTTTTTAAATATCTATCTAGACGCTTTCACACCACGTCAATCTGGTCCCGTGGTAAGTTCTCGAAGAACGTGTGTTGCGGGTATCAGACAACTAAAATATATTTATTGCTTGTATGCTATACATATATTTAAGATGTTATTATATTATATACAATGTATTTAATACGCATCCATGACCCAGGAACACAGAAAACTTTTATTAGTTCGTTCGGCGGGATTCGAACTCGCGAACTCCGGCTTGAGCGCCGACGCGCACGCGAACGAAATTATTCTTATGTTTTCGGATATTCCTTTTGTTGTTGTTGTTATCTTATTTAATAACTATTTGAATGGTAAGCCAAGGACGGACGGACGGACGAATATGACGAAACTATAAGGGTTCTCAGACGTAAACTACGGAATCCTAAATGCTTACTACATTCTAGTACTCTTAAATAAAAACAACAAAATAAGTATAAACAAATTAGAAATTAACATAACCTAACCGTTCGCTGTTCAGTCCCAGTGGCGTGCACAGGATTATGACACTGGGTATGCGGCGAAGTACTCGGTCACAAAAACTTTTTCGTTTATAAATTTTTAGCATAGCTACAGCCAAGCGACGGATCTCTAAGTCGAAACCATGCCAACAGAGCAAGTCTTAGATGTACTACTATTCATGTACATCTTCTACGGCAACGCAGACAAAACAGCGATCGATCGTCGCGGCGGAAGAAATTCTAATAAGTAAAATAATAAGCATATTTTAAAATATTATAACTACTCACCAGTCAGTCAGCTTCAATTTTCACATATTCAAGGTTCCGGTTACTTGAGATTACTATATCCCGATGTAAATTACTAAATAATATGCAAGGAAAACAATATAATTTAATCGTGTGTACACAACCACACAGCTATTATACGTTTCATAACTTTTAACATGAAATTTTCGAGTTACATTATTTTTTTGCTGGTTTAATTGTTGTAACTCGGGTACACACCTACCTTTAGACAGAATTTGAATCTTTTCACTGAATGACAATTGTGAGAACTTGTTATTTTTAATTTTTAATAAACACACATTTTCAAAACCTCACAGTCAGAAAGCATTTAAAAAAATCGACTAACTCACTAGTAAAAGCAAATCACTACAATTATTATAGAAATTCAGTAATAAACTGTTAAATGTACACACTTTCAAATGTTAAAATGAAAAATCTTTTAAGAAAACTATAAATAAACTGGAGCGATTACATTGTAAACAATGCTTATCACATGAAATATGCAATATGGCCCCCGCGAAACACAAAACGTTTCTTCTATTTAAACAAATAATGCATACGTCGATTTATTAGATTCGCGGCTTATAATTTTTACTCGGATTATAGGCAACGAATAATTTCCGACAAGCCAGTTCGGCGGTTTTCAGAAGGGATCGGATAGGCGAACCATGTCTGGTCAGTTTCATACATTGGAAAATGAAGTACATGCTCAGTACGTAAAGATGTCGCTACGAGTAAGCATTCTGAACCTGGAATGGAAAAGTAAATCACATTAAATGCACAATTAAACCGCCATGTAACTTGTTTTGTTTTACGTCAGTGATTTATTTAGTTTTATTCTTCAAAATTTTCAATGATTACTGAATAAAATATGAATTTATAACAATATTTTATTCATACAACGCCCTCTTTTTTAAAAATTGAATTGATAAAGTACATCGGCACTACGGGACTCTTCAAATTAAATATCGTCAATTCACGATAGATGGCGGGCCTAGTTAAAACGACGACGCAACGCGCAGGCGGCGCTATGGGCGCTTATTTAACAATTTATCTTTATAGCACAGAGATAATAATATACTACGTTAGTACGTAGATAATAATATACTTAGTTATGTTTGGTTATGTTCGTTCTCTGAAAATAGTGTCATTTATAATTTCCACGTAAAGTGCCATCTAGTAAGTTTTGTTAGTAAATAACATTATACTGACAATCATAGAACTCGTTGTAGTACCAAGCTCGCGCCACGGGCGCCCGAAGCCGAAGGCCATCGCCTGCGGCATGAGTTAAACCAATTAAGCGCTTTAAAATCATGTCGATATTCATGGGTGTGTGCGTTTGCGAAGTATGAAAATTACACATACATGCGACGATTTGTCCTGCACAAAGCTACTGCATGAGTTGCTATTTATAAAATATTAGGCGTTTTAAAGATATTATATTTTTTTAATTAATTTTTTTACTATTAATTAAAGTCATCTAAAACGTACGAACGTTTTATTAAAATATCTGTGAATGACAAGTAAAGCACTGCATTTCTGCCTATATAGAGCGCACGCCCCTGTTCAGTCCTATCAACATTCGACATGGAGCATATAAATCGCAAACTTCAAATGGAAATCAATACGTAGTACATATAAATCGGGACCACCTTTTAATAGCACGAACGGCAAAAGGCGTCTCATTATATTGACATGAAAACGGCGGCGAACTTAGCGTCAGTTCACACTTCACACCGAGTCGCGACGCGGTGCTGAATTTTTAGGGTTCCGTATATTTAGGAAACCCTTAGGGAGTTTGTCCACCGCCACCGTCACATTTACGTCACCGAATTCCAAAGTAAAACTACACAAAGTAGTATGAAATAAATCTTATTTTCTAAATAATTTACCCTTTTAAATTCGGCTAAAATTTTAACTATTTCTCTACTCAATCTTCTTAATTTTGAAGTCGGTACCATCCCAAACAATATACTACAATGTTTTATAGAACTCATGTTAAAATTTGCTGGTACCAACTTCAAAATTAAGAAGATTAAGTAGAGAAAAAGTTAAAATTTAAGCCAAATTTAAAAGGGGAATTATTTAGTAAATAAGATTTATTTCATACTTCTTTGTGTATTTTTACTTTGGAAGTCGGTTTCATTTTTTGTTTAAAAATAATATTTTTTCCCTATTTAATGATATTTGTTAAATTATTATTAAATAATTATTACATTTTAAGAACGTTTAAAATAAACGATCGAATGTATAATTAAATACGCGCCAAGCTTCTAATTAGGTACTGTAAATAAGATGATGATGATGATTACTGTTAGTTACATAGTGGCATATGTTGCAGTTCATTAAACAATGCTGAAATTTCCAAACCCGTATCTTCAAGGACTGTGGAGTTTTGTTCAGTGCTTTTGAATCCAGGGTATACCTTGGTGCAAAATTTTATATTTTGGTAGCATATGCTTGTGTTACTTCAGAAAAAGTGAAAATCACTATATTATGTGTCCTATAATTTATACACTAGGTGTGTATAAATTACGAGGAGTTCCCTCGATTCCTCACGGATCCCATCATCAGGTTTCCACTTTAGTGACTAAAGGACCAATTTAGAATTTTACCCTTTACAACAACAAAAGAATTTTGCAAATACGTCCATAAACGGCAGAGTAATGTTCAAATATATCCGTGTCGGTGTAAAATACTATGAGATGTACCTTTTATATCATCATAATGTGATGATGTATGGTGTAATAATAATGATTACTCACTAACTAATGGTACTTTTGAAAATCGGTCCACAGAAGTGTGAAGTGAAGTTTCAACTTACTCTCCGATAGGCGGAGCTTACTTTATTAACGTCATTTGCTTAACTGTCAATGTCAGCCGTCAAAACGAAGAACCTAGTTTTGCCGAGGATATCAATGTGTTACGTTGTTGTTTTTGTATTTCTTCCTTATTTTTGTGTTATTTCGGTTCTTAATGTGTAATATTAACTATTAAATATTTGATAACGTGCAAAAGTGTGGGCAAATGGTACATAAAACTTCAAAAAGCATGCTATTTTGTGTTCCTTCAAACTCCCTAGGAAGTTTTACTAAAGCGTCTATCGCTTTACAGATTCGACTGACTTGACTCATCATTGAATGCATTGATTGATTTATTTGGACTTTGACTACACTTTGGACTTGTTGATTTTGAAAAACGGTGTTGAAAGCTAAATACGAAAATTATTTTTTCCGCCTTTTTAACTTGACCCTGGCAATGGTATACATTCCGCCATATATAAAAAAAAAGGTAGAAAATTTCGAAAATTCGAGTTTTAGTATTATTTTGGTTTTATTTTCTAAATACATATAATATATATATATATATACATAATGGAATACTGTAGTAGTGATGATAGTGATATTGAATTAAAATGATCATAGATTGCGATGAAGACAGTGCCAATAATATCATACAAAAGGAATATATACCACGTGTGAATTATATGTCTGAATTAAATGATTATGAATTTTCGTGCAGATTTTGGGTGAATAAAAGTGCTGTGAATCAGTTACTTGTATTAATACAACCACATTTGGTTCTAACTTCTAAAAGGTAAATAGATAAAGTCCTTTTCATGAAAGAACTAGACGTGGCGCAGTGATCGCGCGACAAAATATTGCCAGCATTTTTTATGGGTATTAGAATACCTTGATTCTGCTGTTCTGCTTCACAAAACTCCTATAACTGGAGTATCATTTCTCGGGCAGCACTTTTTACAATCTCAAGCATTGAAAATAACAATTTACCAAATTTTGTTCCACTAATTTCCGCGGGACATATTGACTTCTACTAGGTATTGAACACTGTCTTAATTATCAATTTGAAATTATTGTAATATTATCAATTTAACAACTGACATTAATGCTACGTTCCCACGAGCGTTTTTTGTGGTCGTGACAGAAAAAAACGCACTGTAAATAGAACGATGCGTTATTACATTAAAGCTGAAAATCAAAGTGTCAAGTGTCAAATGTCAGATTTGACAGCTGTTCACGATTTTCAGCTGTAGTGTACTAACGTAGAGTTCTATTTAAAGTGCAGTTTTTTCTGTCGCAACCACAATAAAACGCTCGTTCCCACGCAGCCTTACTTTTGTATTTTATTTTCTTTAAAATGTAATAAAAAAATATTGAATTATAGTTGTTTTATTTAATTATTTCACCCAATAATTGGTCTTATAATAAAAAATCGATAATAATAACCTACGTATAGTTTTATGTATTTTTTTTTCATTTTATGCTTTGATCTATTGCACTTTTGACGATAATACGTAAAAAATCTAAAGTATAATTTTGAATTTTGAACACTTTTTTTATTCGGAGTGCCACCTCTTATTAGGTAGTACAGTTACATTCTCTTTGCTTCGAAATTTGATATCATTTTAAATTTCACATTTCTTTTCACGCGACTCCTAGCGTCAAACTGTTGGCTGTGTTTGGCGGAAAAAAGCCCTTGACAATGCTTGCTAGCGCTGAAAGAACAAAATACAATTGTCGGCCAGGACAAGTTTACTAACTTCAATAGTGATGTCACTTGGCTGACACAATCCGCCATTTTGCTTTTTATCGCTTAGCGATCGTCATTTTGCTTACGAGCGCATTTTTCCGCCGAAAACAGTGCTTGACAACGCTTGCTAGCGCTGAAAGAAAAAAATACATTTGTCGGCCAGGACACGTTTAATAACTTCAATAGCGCTGACACTTTGCTGATACAATCCGCCATTATTTTGCTTTTTTACCGCTTAGCGATCGCCATTTTGCTTACGAGCGAATCCGTGCGCTCTTTTCCGCCAAACAGCCGTTATGTTCCACTATTCAATTTGACATAAGAACACGATAACTATAGTAAAAAATCATCCCGAGTTTTGATTCTCAACTTTAAGTACAATATTTACGCTTTTAACTAATAAACACATTAATTATAAATAGATATATAATTGTTTAAAACATGAATTGTTCTGTAGTAGCAATGAATGAAACGTTTCAAGAGGCTTGGATAGGCGAGAAGGATCCTTCTCTCTCGCCTATCCAAGCCTATGCTATCCTTCGTTGGGCAAGAATAAATAGGTTAGAACGTAGCAATTGCCCCCCAAATCAAAGATACCTAGTCTTTGATTTGGGGGGCAATGGCTACTTTCTGCGAGGCCGTAAACTCGCAGAAAGAGGCCGCAGAATGGGAGAGAGAAGCAGACGTAGCCGCGAATCCCGTTCGTAGGCGGCGAGAAGGGCGCAGGCGTGCTTACCATGAGCGCCAGCCCCCGCCCTAAAACAGACTCGGGTGATGGATTGGGGAATCCGTCGCCCATTGCACGAGTCCCATCCTCTAGAAGAGCGTGCGGTGCCTCGGATTGCTCACCCGGAGGAATAGAAGCTGTCGTCGACAAGCTGCTGCGATGGTTCTGCTGATGAAAGCTGGACTTGCCGCTTACTTGACCGCTGCTGTTATCGCTTAGGCGGATCCGGCGGCCCAGGAACAAGCGGTGGAGGTGGGGTTTTAGTGCGGTTCCCTCAGTCCTCAATCCACAAAGGATTTTCCCAAGAAAAAAAGGTCCTATCTATGATTATGAAACGCAAGTTAAAGATAAACAACAGCTTTCTATTTATCGGGGATAGCTATCTTTCTTTAATCTTAGATATGTTTTTGAAAACGGCCGTAAGGCTAGTTATAATATGTATATTCTGTTATGATATGTATAGGTCTTTACCTATGAAATTGCCGTTCTGCAGTACTGGCCATTTTAAATCAAAATAATTTTTGTTTGGCTAAGAATTCTAATTTCAAATTAATTTTATTTTAAAAACATGGTATTCTTTTTCCAAAAGTAGTTATTTGTTTATTGATTAGTGTTACATTTTCATCGCATTTCAATCTCTTTCGTCATCATGGATACGTTAAAAATTCGAGTAATTATGGAATATGAGTACCGTCGTGGCAGCAACGCGGCATAAGCGGCACGCAACATCAACTACGCTTACGGAGCTAACACTACAAACCAACGCACCACCTGTTATTGGTTGCTCGCTTCCGTTCTGGAAATTTCGACCTGAAAAATGAATCTCGCGGTCGTCCGAAGACTTTGGTCAACAATGACGAATTAAAGGCGATGTGGAAGCTGATGATACACAATCTACGGCTGAATTAGCAGCAGCTATCGACGTTAGCGTCAAAACAATATTGGTCCATTTGCGTCAAATTGGCAAGGTAAAAAAGCTTGATAAATGGGTGCCCCACGAACTCAATGATCGCCAGCGCGAAGTACGCGTCGAGACGTGCCTTGCACTGGTCAACAGACACACAAATGAAGGAATTTTGAACCGCATTGTTACCTGCGATGAAAAATGGATTATGTTTGATAACCGCAAGCGCTCAGCAAGTTGGTTGGATCCTGGTTCAGCACCTAAACAATGCCCTTAACGAAAACTTACCCATAGAAAAGTGAGTGAAAGTGACAGAGGGAAACTATAAGGGTTCTTTGTAGTTACTACGGAATCCTAAAGTTACAACGCCGTCGTCGTCTCGTCTCGGTGTGATTTGACCCTAAAACGAGATTGTTATCGACGCATAAACGCGCTCAGAGAGAACTAAATTTTAACAAAACGAAGTTTACATTGTGAATGGTGAAATCGCCATTTAGAGATATCAACTTATTTTGTCAGTTATCGCCTTCCCCGTCTGACTATCTCGAAAAAGGGGCCGAAACCAGACCTTTTGAAAACGTCATAACACATAATGTAGCTTATTTAATTCCGAATCCAACAATACCTATAACTCATTTTGTCAAAAATGTGCGGTAAACGCCTTCTCATTTTAAACCCTTCAATTATAGTTCCCATTGCAATTTACAACTGGACATAGTTAATTGTTAAATCGTTTTCGCCCTTATTTTGCACGTCTTAAAGGTTTTATGGCCTGGAATTTATGCACCAAATATATATTTTTTGAAAGTCTATTATTTTCTGTACGTACAATAAAATTAAAGTTAATAAGATAACGCCTGAGGGCCAATTCTCGTATTTTTTTAAATTGCAGTAGGTATGCTTTCAGTCTCAAGTAAAGCGGTCGTATCGCAAAAAATCGTGCGCGTGTAAGTTTAGAAGTAAAAGTAAGTTGCGTGTATTCGGTGCTGCATCCATGTATCTTGATTTTTGTATAAACCATGGGTCAACCAGCATAATATGCCTAAGTCTGTACTTAGGTAGGTACAGTTACCTACCTACGCCCGGGCGCCCTACGGCAAAGATGATCAAAGGTGTCGCCTAGTGCGCACACGCATTTAATAGTAATGCGTTTACAATGACATGCGGCAGTGGGCGCGCTTCGTCTGTCAAACCGCAAATTGGTGACAAGATGGCCGACTGGCATTAATGAGGCGATCACAGGCGCCGCCAAATATACACAGATATTAGCAATTCATTTTATTGACTCTTGTAATAGCGTCGGAGCCTTTATTGTACAAATTCTCTGTAATCTACAGTATTGATCTTTAGTCGTATAAGGGTTAGTGCAGACAGAGAGGAATAATCCTCACGCGGTCTCGGGCATTTTCTATCTTTTAACTGGCGTATCATCGAGGACGCGTGAGCATTTTTGTCAGGTTCTAGCATGTATGTATGCACTTCATTTAAATAATTTTAACGTTGAATTTCGAGTGCGTTAATAAAATCCTCTCCGCTGCGCTCATCTCTGTCTGCGCTGACCCTAAGGCTCAGCTCACACCGAGACGCAGCACGGCGCGGCATTTTAAAGATAGCGATTTTCAATAAAACTTTTGTCTTGTGTAGTAAATAAAGTTCAATTTTGAACCGCTTTCTTATAAACGCCGCGCCGCGTCGCGTCTTGGTGAGAACTGACGCTAATGTGTGCGCAATACGCATCCATCTGCATTTTCGTCATAGCCTTAATTGATCAACCATTTCCAAGTACTAAATAGTTAAGGTAAGTTATACCGAGGTACCTAGGACCAAGAAGATAATGCCTACAAGTCGTAATCAATTTATAATAAATCCTTTTAGTTCAATTCTAATAATTACGCACACGTGAAATCATGAAACACCAACCTCATATATGGAATTGATAAAACAATAATCTCAATGAAAACTGGATCCTTCCATAACAAAAAGTTTGATAACCGAAAAATTGTCGAAGCTGATTTTAAGTTGTCCACATCATGCTGGGCGCTTTGAAATTCAGGAAGTCAGAGACAAGAATTCAACACTTTTTTTTATTTACAATATCTTGTTTTTCCATCCTTTACGTTAACTTTTTAAAAGTCAATTACGATGTAAACAGGACAACTTCAAACTCATTTTTAATTCGTAAACAGAGAGTCGCTTTGAAAGTTTTATGGGGCCTTGATGTAAATTAGGTAAAGGTTGTGGTGACGAAATGGAAAATGCTAGACCCTAGTCTCTACAAATGTTAACTTCTTTCTTAAGGCTGGGACTGTATGCTCCGGAATCCGCCGCGCCGTGGCCGGTGAAAATTTAGGGCAGTAAAATTAGATTTCTGGACTGAAATAATTGAGTTGAAAATCGAACGTGCATGAATGTCGAGTCAAATGCCAATATCATAATATAAGACAGCTTGACACTCCACACTTCGATTTTCAACTCTATTGTATTAGCGCAGAGTTCTATTTTCAGTGCTCTGAATTTTCCTCGGCCCGCCGGGTTCCGTATCATATAGTCCCAGCCTTATAGAGGGAGTTTCAGATATAATTATGCCTATGGGCTATGTTTCGTGTGATACTTGTTTTACATGTTTTATAGGCTCTTGAGTGTGGACATTATGCCATTTATGCCTCCTTGACAACGGCAATCAATCTGTCAAAGACAACCGTAATTTACTTTCATTACATGTTTAAAATCAATATTCCTATGTTTGTTGTTATTTAAACACTTTGCTGTACCTTCCTACACATTTACATAAAGTTAATATCAAATGACAATGCGTCAAAGTAATAACCTACATTACTTTTTATATTGTACATATCGTCGAAATAATATGCCTACGTTTCTACTTCCTAGGTTCTAAATTCCAATGTTTAGCAAATTCTAAACTCTGACGAAATAAAAAACTGAAGACAGTGTTCTACGAACCAGTGAGCTCGGTTTAAACTACGCCTCGCCGTGTAATTAATTACACAATGACATGCACACACATGTAATGTAAGGCGAGCTATCGCAGTGTGTGGTTTTTTCTACACATAAAAAACGGCCTTAGTTTTGAGTTGATATTGTAAGGGCCTGTTTCACAACCTTCTAATAAAAGTCAGATAGCTTATTCGGAAGTTTTGTCAGTGCTTACTTGATATAGAGCGATAGAGACATAACATATAGATTGTGAAACAGGCCCATAATATCACAATTCCTATCCTTCAGTAAACGATCAGTCGAATCCTCCTCATATAAATCAGAGAACAATCACCCCTGCCCCAGTGGTGACTATATATAACATTTATTTTAAGATGAATATATAACCTTTCACCTATCTTTGCCATACGCTGGTTAATCTTATGTAAATTTTTACTTTCATTATCATATTTGGTGAGAGTAAAATACATGTTACAGGTAGGTCAGTAAATTTACATCATATTTATTGCATTTTCACATAAAATTCGAGGAAATATCACCATTAAGCCCCGACTCGCGTGATGAGCGGTCGCATTATCGGGCACGCAACTTCACACTGAGGGTTTAAGCACTTATTGTTATTTATATAAAAAATAACCCATCCATCATCATTTACACCACATTCGACGTAGATTAAGTATCACGTTCGTCGTTTCCTGCTTTTCTTTAGCGATAATTATCGCTGGACAGTGGACGGTGAACAACTTTTGACAATAAGTAATAAATCACAAATTAACGACATTATGGGAACGGATAAACTGTTATTGGAACTTTTATTGATTCTTTTGTTTCAAGACTTTCAACATTCTAATATTTTTCACTGAGTAACTTACCTCTTGGTACAAGTACAAGTGGGGCAAGATGAAGTGGAAGTCTGGTAAGCCTTTAAAGTGTTTCCAATAGACCGAGCACATCTGTTCTAGTTCTAGTAGTAATAGTTGTAAGACATATGAAATTTTAAAAATTCGATGTCATTCGTTTAAATTGCGATTTTAGTTGATATACGCTTAAAATTTTCTAAAAATATTGAGTGTGTTAAGTTTATTGAAAATCTGCAATTTAAAGTATCACTAGTCATTTTTATGTATGGTAGATTGACGAAGTTTGTTTCATATCAAATTTATTAAATGGCAAGATGACGAGGTATATAAATAGTACATTTCGAAATGTTACGACTTATTCATTTGACTCATGTTCCAAATTATATTCCATATTAATAGTCAGATAACTAAGTATTATTTAAAATATTAAATATGTTTATGAAACTATAAACGTCTTTGAAATATTATGCTCTGAATTTTAAGTGCCCCGTCCTGCCCCACCGTCCCATACATAGTTTCGTAAAATGGTTAGATGCACGCAAGTTCAGAAGAGGGTCAGCATTCAGTAGATGGCCAATAATTCCTTTATTTCCTTAATTAGTTTACTACAAAATCTTGTTAAACATGGATCGTAGATATAAGGCAATTACGAAAATGTTTAAGATGTATGTCCAGTCTCCACCTAATATAGAGGAAACAAAATATCTTTATCACACACTTTAACCTACCATACTTTAGTTTTATTGGCAGTTTAGATTTAAGTCAACAAAAACCAACATAACTGCAACATCGATCTTTGTAAGTGGTTAACACTGAAGTCATATCTCGAATAACAATCGATTCGAGCGGCCCACATCCGGGGGTCGATCAGGAATTCTCATCACCTCCAAAACCGATCACGTCCTTCGTAAAAACAGCCTCCAAATGAACCACTTTTTATCGAATCGCATCAATGGGGATACTGAATGGACGGGCCATAAAAAGTGGCTCGCCGCGTGTCACCATTAGTATGTGCAGCGAAGGCCCAATGTGAGCATTAATTTATTGGGTGGGTGTTGAATAATGCAGGCCCTGCGCAGTGCGCACGCGCAGCTCCGGTAGCGGTCGCCAGATTTATGGGGACAGTTCCGTGTCCACAATTATTAACGAAACTTTGTGATTAATTTAATTACAGATGGACATTAAAACTTTCAGGTAACATACGTTTGTGTTTTTCATAGCTGTCTTTTTAACCGACTTCCAAAAACTTTTGACTTTTTCTGAAGAAGTCTAAGCATATGCAACCAAAAAATAAGATATCGCACCAAGGTATACCCTGGATCCAAAAGTACTGAACAGAACTCCTGAGTCCTTATAGATACATGTTTGGGGATTCCGGCGTTGTTTAAAGAACTGCAAGCATATGCCATCATACCACTTACAGTAATCACCATCACCATCATCTTCACAAGAAACACCAACATATTATTATGATTACATAGGTACTCAATACTCATCAGTTTACGTTTGAATTAGAAAAATTGGTGTCGGATTATGATTTAGACTTAGTTCTTATACAAAATCAATATCAATCCGCGTCGCTATGGTCGGAAGTCGTACAAGTTAACAACCAATCGTGCGCCGGCATTTACACACCTCAGTCTAAATTTTCAATTACGACCCTTACAAATCTGCTAATATCTCACTGTGCGGTAGCGGAGGTTTCGTATCTTCAATTTAGATTATACGTAGTTAGTTGCTATTTCCAATATTCCGAACCTGTAGGTCCTTACTTACACCAACTACGTCATGTCCTACAATGTCTTGCGGGGAATACAATTATTATTGGCGCCGACGTCAACGCTTCTTCGCCCTTATGGGATGGCGAGCTTAGGCACACTGACCGTGACCGTCATAGCTCAGTGGAAGACTTCATTTCCGAGTTCAACCTTCAAGTTCATAACACCCCCATTGCGCACCACCTACATTTAGCAGGCGAAACATCCATCGACGTTACGTTTTCCAGCGCGTACGTCCATAATAATAATATTATAAATTGGCACGTCATTCCTAAAGCGTCTTGCAGCAACCATCGTTTAATTGCCTTCGAGCTTACTCGCGCGCCCTCGAGTTAACACATTTACATTACATTTCGAGTTTACGATTACAAATATAAGGTAAAAAAATGGTAATTGGAATTAATTCCGGTCCCTTTTATCCGCCCATTCCAGAGATTTCACTCGACCATACTTGAATTGATAGCAGGGACTCGGTCAATTGGACCGAGGATAATTATGTATCGCACCTTGCTAAGCTTAGGGCTTCAAGGTCACGTTATCGCGCCGCCGCGGCGCCGTGACGTTAGCAAAAAATAGTATGTTGCGAAATGCCGCCGATAGACTGGATAAAGAGGGTCCATGGTCCTATTTATATCATGAACTCAAACCAAATAATAACGCTGCCGCACAGTATTATTCATATATCAAAATTAATGACACGTACACTAAAAGTTCAAGAGACACGGCGAAGGCGTACCTCGACGTATTAATTCCAGACGACGAGCCGGACGGACGACGATCATCATCGCAAGATAAGACTCAAAATGTTAGACCCCACCAATACGCCGGTTACAGATTTACCTACACTTGATGATTTCACAGTAATAACACACAGGACTTCTTGCACCGGTTTATCGAAACCGGTCGTGTAATATATTAAAATTAATGTAAAATACTTATTAGTGCAAGAAGTCCTGTGTGTTATTACTGTGAAACATGAATTTCCACCAAGTTATTGATTGTACTGTACTGTAGGTACAGTACAATCAATAACATATCTACACTTGATGAGTTCACTTTAACAGTTCATTTGCTACCTACCAAAAAGCCAGCCGGCGAGGACAAAATATCCAATTTTATGATTAAGCAGGCGGGCAGGCATCTAGCGGTAGTCTCATCGATTTTACATGTTTTTAATTAATGTATTGCAGAAGGAAGTTTTCTAAAAATTTGGCGAATCGGCACAATAAAACTAATACCCAAAGCCGGTTATAAACCACCTGACGATCCGAAATCCTACCGTCCTATAACGCTTTCATCATGGGTAGGTAAATTATTAGAACGCCTTATTGTTCCCCGCCTACTACCAGGTGCCCCGAAATTTAATAATCAGCAATTTTAATTTACCGCCGGATAGTCAACAGTGGACGCGGCTATCGAGGTCAGGAAAACAGTAAATCTATCGGAGTGTAAATATGTAGTAGGTATATATCCAGATATATACCTACTACACGGATATCGCGGGTGCCTTCGATAGTTCAATAATGCCTGGTGGCCCATACTACTATTGAAGTTAAGAAACAGAGGTTGCTACCGTAATATTTATTATTTAATATACTCATATTTTTGCAACAGCGTAAATAAACATTGCCTCGGTCATTATACACATTCGAAAAACTTAACCCCTCAAGGATCAGTACTATCGCCGCACCTGTGGAATATAAGCTTCGACGATCTATTATGTTTTTCTTTGTCTCCTCTGTGCTCTCTGGCAGGTTATGCTGACGATTGATTTCTTCTTATTCAAGCCAATTCGCGATCTGAAATAGAAAACAAGGGTAACAAGTGCCTCAACGCAATATTGAGCTGAGGCTTTGATTAGAATCGTTTCGACTTTGCAGCACATAAAACCTTTCAAATACTTTTGAAAGGATCATTAATATCAACCCCATGCATTACCAGTGTAATAAAACAACATTAATGTGAAACGTAAGCAGTCGCAGAAAATAAATTTACATTCCAGGAGCATAATATAATACAGACCGGCGAGAAAGCAAAGAGGATTTTTATTGTTTTACAAAAATATCAACGTCGACATGGGGCATCTCATTTAAAACATTAAAAACAATTTATACATCTACGTACCTTGGCAGCGTATGCTATGGCGCATCAGCTTGGGCAGATAGGGCTACAATAGAAGCTGCTTCTATTGTAGCCCTATCTCGTAAACTTCTACAAAGCCAACGTTTTGCTTTAATATTTTTATGCAAGGCATACCGTACCGTAAGCACTGTACTGTACTGAAGCATAAGATTAGATTTAAAGATCATCAGACAGCGTCGTGCAGCATTATATTATAAAAATAAAAAATGACTAATCCTGAGTTCTTATGCGCAAAAGACAGAAACCAAATAACTTGATTATTCGAGCTATTAGATGTTTCTATTCAAAACCTTATTTCTGAGTCGCAGGACCGGTGGAATAACACTATCAAAGGGCCGTATCCTTTATATTTTTTTCCCTTCGGTACGCGATCGACTCTAAGCACTGGATAGAAATTGATCACTACGTCGCACAATTTCTGACTGGACACGGTAACTTTAAGGCTAAACTTTATGGATTTAAACTAGTCTCATCTCCGCTATGAGAGTGTTCAACCGATGGCGGCCCTTATGAACAAACTGCTCATCACATACTCTGGGATTGCGAACTCTGGAATGACAAAAGAATTGAAATGTTGCACAATGTCCATTGTGTTTCTAGGGTAATGTTTTATGAAGATCTCGTGGGCTGCGCGAAAAACTTCCGTGCTTTCAAACGTTTTTGTCATAGGTACTATTGGAAACAATCCAACACTATTTTGCCATTGTAAATGCATTATAATTAATTGTCATTGTAGCGGGCTACGACCTCTTGATTTGTATGTCCTTCTTGTGCCTGAGTGGTGATGATAATAATACAGCAACAATTCTTATATTCTCCTTTATTGGTGCTTAACACTGATACGTAATACATATGAGATATGCCTAACACAATAATATACGTCTACACGATTTATAGCCTTTTGGCCAACTAAAATAAACTAACTCAATAGGCTTTACTTTATGACATCTGTCAATGTCAAAAATGACAATGACAATGAAAAAAATTACACTTACTTTTGTCAATATGCAACAGTCATATAATAAATCAAAACATATTATCAACATTTAGTCTTAATAAAATGGATATATTATTCCCGTGGTGCTTCCCCTTTATTTCTGACTTTTTTGTCATTACAATTTGGCTGTCTCCCATTTTGCTTGGGGAGGGAAACTGAAACACTTCCTACTCCTCCTACAATCTTCTGATTAATTTCGTTGCGGATCCCAATACAGATTTAGCATGTCCCTCGGGCACCCCTGATTTATCATAATATCAAAGGGTATTTATAGTTGGTTGTTTATTTGTTTGCATGGGATAGGCTCCGAAACTTTTAAAATTTGGTAAAATTTTGATAGTATTGCCATAAAATTTGGCACAGATATAGAGTGGACTACGGGGAATGACATAGGCTACATTTTATCGCGGCAAATGTACGCGGGATTACCTTTTGCGCGCACGAATTCGCGGGCAACATCTAGTTAAAAATATAATCTGATAGTTTTCCTTGCGTTATCAATTAGATGAATCCCACAACACAGTGGTAGTAAATGGTAACACAACAATATTATGAGAATGTACTATCTAACTATCTAGTCAAGTATGCAACAACCCTTATTTGCTTCTTGACTACATTTCTAGGATTCAGCACGGAATTTAAACAAGATATAGTTCAAGCCTATACAATTTAAAAAAAGTTCCAAAGTCAAGTTCCAATTAAAAAACTACTTACTCAGAAAATTTCTTCCATGACAAACCACAATCCCGTTACTACGAAAATAACGTTAAAAGTTTACTTCATTTCATTAAAATTACAGTAGCAGAGGGACGTGAAATTCGACCAATTTGCAATATTCGCCGACAAAAAGCTGAACGATAAAGCGCAGTACACACTAAACTCGTCGACATATCTGGCCGATATTCGGCGGATAACAGAGAAAAGAATACTCTACTGTGTCTACAATACTTGTAGAGACTGAGCCCCTAGCCAAGTTGCCATTGCCAATTACGAAGACGAAGTTTGAAAACAAAAATGTATAATAAAAAAGTCAACTGAACGTCAGAGCAACAACAATATGTCCCGAAATTCTAAAATTATTTCTTAATATTTATTGCGTTATACTTGTATAATTCAATACCAATTACGTTTGGAACACCACAGAAAATTCTACAAGTAATTTTCAAGATTTGCCAACGCCTGGACCCCGACTTATTTTACCGACCGGATTACTTTGGAGCAGTGAATGGCTTAGAACGGCCCAAGTTGAGTAAACGATGTTTCCTACTTACACCCCAAATACACACTGGATGTTTTATTGGACACCATAACATCGATGTACGCGGTTGAAGTAGTGAATGGACTAGGACGGCCACCATAACTTGCGATCCGATCGCAATCGCTTTCAACGTGAATGACCAACCAAGCCCTATTAGGAGGAGGATAGTATTTTTTAGTAGTTTGCACCCCAAGAAGGCCAATTTGGGTCACAAGTCAAGGTTTTTTATACTAGTTAAGCAGTTTTTTAATTTTTGTAATAGTTTATCCTATTATATAAGTTATCATTTATAGTTTACCTTTCCAACCTATGACAAGCAGCCAGGATGCAGGGACCTCCACTAATATTTCGACCGTGTCCTTTGGAAATCTGCTGCAATGCTCCCACTGTTCCCGATATTTTAAAAGCCAGCGGGGTTCCATCCACGTAGGCAAATGCCACAAACAGCTTCCAATACTCATTCCCCCAATAACCAATTCACTTCCGAATCCAATCTATCAAACAAATTTCTGGCAAGAAATATCCAAATTTAAACGTTTTATACCAGTTCTAAGACGGATCCTTAGGGGTGCCAGAGTGACTGTAGCCAAGAAGCTTGCCGAGACAATACGCCACACAGTGCTGGAGAACTCGAGGCAAGCCCGGGAAAATCTACTCACCTTTCCCTACCGATTTCTGCATATCACTAGAGATCCGCTCAACAATGCCTCCGTCACTTCAAGAATCAAAAAGAATTGTGTTTCGGACATTAACTTCAACCCAAATTTTTCTTCACATTCCTCGGTCAAACATAACATCGTGAAAACTGGGGAAAATAAAATAAGCGAGGGAGACATTAAGGGTGCAACGCGGCTACTGTTTTCCAATGACACGGTCGCCCCCGACTGCCCAGAAACCCTCATCGTCCTGCAAAACAAACATCCATCACAATCCAATCATTTCACAGTTTCCAATGACGCATTACCACCAACTACAAACGTCAAACGTCGACAGACAAAGTACGCGGAGCCATCATGTCCTTTCTTCCGGGTTCAGCTGGCGGCCTCGACGGTCTCACCCCTCAGCACCTGAAGGACCTCTCACTAGCGGTTGCTGCGGGGAGGCCGGCGAGAAGCTCCTGCATGAACTTACGAATCTGTGCAACTTGATGCTACGTGGGGGGGTCACAACAGATATCGTGGACATTCTGTATGGAGCTAACCTCTGCGCCTTGAGGAAGAGAGATGGTGGCATTCGTCCGATTGCTGTCGGCTCCACGTACCGGCGCCTTACAGCCAAACTAGCTTTCAAATCGGTCACTTCCCTCGCGTCATACCGTCGCCAAAAGGGCGACCCTCTAGGTCCAGCAATCTTCAGCCTTGCAATACACCCGGTCATCGAGCTTCTAAATTCAAAATTTAATATTTTGTATTTGGATGATGGGACCCTTGGAAGCGATGCACCCACTGTACTATCCGACTTCCGCACTCTGATCCGCGAGTTCGAAAAAATAGGTCTGCAGCTGAACCTAGGTAAGTGCGAACTTTTTGTGCTAGACAGTTGTGGTGATAGAAACGCGATTATATCCAGCTTTAAAGAAATAGCTCCACAACTGTCTGTCATTGACAAGGATTCGCTCTTCCTTTTGGGCTCACCTATTTTAGACGAATCTCTCCCGGACTTCATAGATAACAAATTACAAAATTTTAATGAAACTTTAGACCGCCTCCTCCAAATTAACTGTCACATGGCCTTTACCCTAATCCGTTTTTGCATTTTCGTACCTAAATTGACATATGTCTTACGGTGTTGTCAACTGTGGAAGTTCCCTCAACTTCTCAAACAGTTGGATGATACCATAAGATTTGTCTTATGGTATCATAATCGCTCTCCACTATTTTGAATACAAATTTCGATGACCGCGCATGGACTCAGGCGACGCTTCCAGTTAGGTTCGGTGGCCTGGGTGTTCGAAAGCCCTCTGACATATCGCTTCCGGCCTTCTTGTCCTCAGTCCACGCGAACCATAGTCTTATCTCCAAAATACTACATCACCCAACCTACTCCAATACAGTTCCCTTTCTGGACGAGGCCAAGGACGCCTGGAGCGCAACTAGTGCTTGTAGCGAATTGCCTGATAATACTTTTTCCCAAAGGCTCTGGGACGAGCCACTCTGCAGACTGGTACGGAATAATCTTCTTAACACGTCCTCCAGTCCTGTGGAGCAGGCTCGCCTCCTAGCTGCGGAGAAGTGGGAGTCGGGCCTTTGGCTACAAGCATTACCGTCACCCAATACGGGCACATTGCTGGATCGAACAGCTTTCCGGTTAGCCACTTCCCTGCGTCTTGGCATCTCCCACGTCGTCCCCCATCGTTGTGTTTGTGGTGCAAACGTGGACAGCCTCGGACACCACGGGCTGTCCTGTCAACGAAGCGCCGGCCGCATCTCCTGACATCACTGCCTGAACGATCTCATCCGTCGGGCTCTTGTCATCGCCCGAGTGCCAGCTGTGCTGGAACCCTCTGGTTTGGCGCGCGACGATGGCAAGAGACCAGACGGTATGACCTTGGTCCCTTGGAGAGTGGGACGGGCTCTTGTATGGGATGCTACTTGCGTCGATACACTTGCTCCGTCCCATGTCCAGGGCACCAAGATTTCTGCAGGTGCGGCCGCCAATCAGGCGGAAAACTTCAAGCGGCGCAAATATGAGAACATTGGTGGGGATCTCATATTTGAACCGTTTGGGGTTGAAACCCTAGGTACATGGGGTCTGGGTGCGCACAAAATTTTCAGAGAAATCTCCAAAAAACTCATTGAGGCCACCCGAGACCCCAGAACCGGCACCTACCTGGCCCAGAGAATAAGTATCGCAATCCAGCGAGGAAACTCTTTGAGCCTTCTAGGTACTCTGCCTGGTGGGGACGACCTGGGAGATTTCTTTGTTTTGTAGCATTTTAAGTTTTGGAGTAGTTATTATTTTTTTAGTACTTACCTACTTTTATAGTTTGTAAATATTTTAAATAGATTTTATTAATTCTGTAGCATAATCTATCAGCATGAAAAATTGCATTTTCCTAAGTCTCATACTTTAAAAAAATTTATAATCCTATACATTTTTGTGGCATAAGCATCGCTAAGGGTCCATCCACATATTACGTCATAGCGCAAGGGGGATATAGGGTCATACTAAACGTGACAGTATGTGTTAAGTACATAACTACAGGTACAGGGATACTAAAAAAGCGTGACATGGGGAGGGGTTCAACATGTTGAAATTTTGTGTGACGTAATATGTGGACGGCCGTCAATGTCCTAAGTGACATTAAATCGATGCAATAGTGCCTAGGCACTAGACAATTTGGTGTTAATTTTGTCTTATAAGTCAATGTCAATCGACCATATTCTGCTTTTACTTTTGGTTTCTATTGAATCAGATATTACAGCGTGTGTAGGCTGCATCGGGTGTTGCTTCGGTGTACATTTCGCTTAAGGTACAGCTAAATTTCGATAAGCCAGGAGCCGCGCTACCGCGGAAAGGCGTAATCAGCACAACTGGATATTTATGTCCCCCTGGTGTGGTATTAATTAAAATACTCGCCGGCGCTCGCCGCATCTCGCCACCGCATACCACAATCTGTCACCGACATTTGTAAACGGCTGGCTCCGATAAAAACCCGAAGATATTGATTTTATAAAATATGGGCATCGATGTTTATAATTTGCGATAATGTCGTTGTGTAAGTCGCTTTGGGGTATGTTTTTCCGTAAGACTTTTTCGTACTTGTGCAAAGTTTCGCGATTTGAAAAGTTCTCGTTCACGTTATGCTACGTTGAGTCGTCAATAACATTGTTTTATTAACGATTAGCTTTTGCCTGTGTACTGCACACTGTATTTTTTTGGGATAAAAAGTTATCCAGATGTAAGATGTCTATCTGTTAATCCAGAGCTTAAACTACTACCATACCAAATTACATAAAAATCCGTCTTTGCGTGAAAGAGTAACAAACATTATTCCATCCATACATCCATCCTCACAAACTTTCACATTTGTAATAATAGTAGGATTAGGAAAAGTAGAATATTCAACGTAGCATATATTTTACGATTCATATGACTAGTAGATGAGTATCTTAATCTGACTTGTTGGATTCCAAAAGAAAAACCCGTCCGGACAATTGAGGGTCCAACTAATTACGCTGTTTATCAACCAGATGAACGTATCTACAAAAAAAAAAACAAAAATATATTTTGTTCACAAATCGGATCCGAGTGTGGTCCTTTATGTTATACCAAAACGACGTATCAATATCTTCAATATATCACAAATTGCAAAAAAACGAATACGTTAAAAGACCATTTTCAATAAAACCAGAAAATCGTAAAACGAGTACCGTTAAATGAGCTTTAATTAGCTTAATATTAGTTAGGGCAATACAAACGTTTCTATAATAATATTAGTTAGGGCAATACACACGTTTCTGCAATAGTATTAGTAAGGGCAATACAAACGTTTCTGCAATAATATTAGTTAGGGAAATACAAACGTTTCTGCAATAATATTAGTTAGGGCAATACAAACGTTTCTGCAATAATATTAGTTAGGGAAATACTTCTGCAATAATATTAATTAGGGCAATACAAACGTTTCTGCAATAATATTCTTAGAAAATTTAAATATTTGCGCATCCCTGTACTGTACTTATTCATAATTTCATTGCCTTAAAATTGTTTTTAATTTTTTGCCTATTTTCACAAGAAATAAAGATGACTAGCCGTATTTAAGTATGATAACTATATATGATAACGTATGTATGTATATATATATATATATATATATCTGAACAAGGATAGAAAGGAAGATATAAAAATAAATATTAGCTTTATTAACAATATTCTACTATACCAACATATCAGTACAGTTTTTTCCTTCGGAAATTGTATAATGCTGCTATTAAAAAGTTCTCAAAGTTTGATTAAGCAAAATTTCGCTGTTTTATTGCTCTCCTGTAAAATTTGAGAAAATGTAGATAGTAATAACACACAGGACTTCTTGCACTATTTCCTTTTTACTTTAATAAGTATTTTTCATTAATTTTAATATATTACACGACCGGTGTCGAAAAAAGTCATCGTCAGGTGTACGAGTAGATACGCTCATCTGACTCTTATGCCGCGTAATTATCTTGCTCCACTATTTTCTGCGTTTGTCACTTTTCCACCAGCTATCAATTAGCTTTCTTGACAGATCGGCATTTGGTCGCCTACTAGCACTGTCTGGTGCCAACATAAAAAATAAAAAAGCTCCTACAGTTTGCTTTAAGACTTATTGCGCGGAACTCTCGGAACCATTAAACTCGGGCACTTCGCGGCTACTCATGCATTAATGAGTGTAAATAATAGTCATTGTACCCCCTTGATGGACAACTGTCCGAAAGGACATTCATTTTAACACTTTTAAGACTTTAATTTTCTACCATTTCTCCGCAACACGTAAACATAAATGTTTTAATGTACGTACTCGTTTGTCTTGAGTAACTTCTAATTAGAGCGTTCAAGTTACGTGATACGATATCGCTTATCGCGTCGTTATTGTTAATTACCGAAGAGATGAGAAAGACATGTATCTATTTAATGTAAGCATATTTTGACTCTGTGCCTATATGTTTTAATATTAGCCCAGTAATTTTAGGCATCTTAAACCCCAATCTGCGGAAAAAAACCTAGTGAGCTGAATTTTTGTATACACCTTTATTACGAGATTGTAATGAAGATTTGAAAAATCGACATTGATATCGTGCTAGCTAAAAAAGTTATGAAGGTCAAATGGTCACGACCTGGCAGATATCTTGCGACCTGTTGCTCGGAGGTATAATAGTGGTCATTATAAAAATTGTTTTTCGTAAAATTATCTACAAAAAATGCCTCTTGTTTTTTCTGTAAAATTAACCGTTTTTGGACTAGAGCGCTGAGAAAGAGACTAGTGTGCACTCACATACGGATACGGTACCTATTGTATTATGTAATCGTACACCAAGGCGTAAACTCTATTGCTTTTTAATTCATGCTTGTAAGTGTCTTAAAAACTTCTATCTGATACTTGGGCGTTTTGTGAAAAATATACTTATACTAGCTGTTTCCCGCGGCTCCGTCCGCGTAAATATACTATCGAGTATCTCGCGGAAATACTGTATTTCCGGGGATAAAAGGTAGCCTTTATTTTAATCCAGAGCCTTAAACTACTACCATACCAAATTTCATCAAAATCCGTTCTGTAGTTTTTGCGTGAAAGAGTAACGGAGCGGCCGCGGCTTTTAAACGACGCCAAGAAGAACCGAGTACATCGGAGATTCGCACAAAAACTACTCAACGTATATCTTACTACTATTATAAATGTGAAAGTTTGTGAGAATGGATGGATGAATGTTTGTTATTCTTTCACACAAAAAGTACTGAACGGAATTTGATGAAATTCGGTATGGTAGTAGTTTTAGCTCTGGAATAACACATAGGCTACTGTTTATCCCGAACAAGTACAGTGTTCCCGTAGGATACTGTATTTATGCGGTCGGGGCCGCGGGCAAAAGCTAGTCCATAACAAACGAGTATATCGGTCCGGTTATAAATAAAATATGATGCACAAAGCCCAGTTTGCATGCGACTGACTGACTGACAACGAGACCTCATTAAGTCACCGGCTATCCGTAGCCAGTGGTTTAAAATAAAATTACTATTGTTCTCATCATGTACATGGACATTCCAATTTACCATATTCGAATGCACTTAATTTATCCGTTTCTGAAAGGCTGTAGCGGAGCGGTGAGTTAAAAGAACTGTTTTCTTTTTAAAATCGTCTGAAAAGGTAGATTAAATAAGGTTTTAAGGTTGAAATTCTAAAAAATCTAAATCAGGGCTACAGCTTTTATGAAATTAAAAATTTAAATCACTGAAAACTTTCGTGTAAATTTAAAATATATAAGTATTATGTAAGAAGTAGGTAGTGTAGGACACTAGCCTACAGTATTTACAATATCAAAAATATGTTAGTTTTTACGATTCAAATAAAAGAAAAACAAAACCCACGCAATCGGTATTCTGTATGCACTACAAACTGATAATAATTGCCCGCATGGTATGCCGCATGTCTAAAGCTTTTCTACGAAAAAACTTTCAACAAGAATGAGATTGCAAAAAGATTCCCCAAGGTCGCGACTCGCAACATAAACATACTATAAATAAATAAAAATAAATATTGAAGATGAGAGTTGAAAAAATTGTCAGTAATTACACGAGGACGGCATACCGATATCTTATGTATATTCAGACAGAGACGGGACTGAAACAAAAACTCACCCGCCGTGATAACTAGATTTTGACGACCTTCTGCTCTCAGTACTGGGATAACCTACTGACGATACGAGCACACGCAACGCTGCGAGCTCCAATCTTGCGAGCCTTTTGCGAGGTGGAGAATATTTGTTCTGGGACATCATTTTACAAAATTATAATTATTAAAATTGATGCCAAAAATAAAGTATATACTTAATATGCAATTTTTAGCTGTACAACATTTACAGTCTATTTATATTCATAATTACCGATGTTATCAAGGGAGGAAATACAGACGGAAGGACGGTCGGACAGAGCGAAACTATAAGGGTTCGTTGTAGTTACTACGGAACCCTAAAACGTAATCATTGTACCACTTATTAATAAAAATATTTACACCACGGATACGCAATCCATGTTGCTGTCTATGTCTGAAACGTTGGAACCATGGAGAAGCCACTTGACAGACAAATACAGGAACATGGATTGGCGTATCCGTGGTGCAAATATTTTTATTATTTATGGGGTTTCGGTTTTATAAGAAAACAAAAATCAAGCTTGAACTTTTTCATTGCTCCTAACTCGCTCCTGACTCCTGATGGCCGTTTGGTCCGATTGTTTGTCAAAAATAAAAATTGCATCCAGATTATTGTTTCAAACGGGTACAGGCGGGGCGATAAAGTGACAATAACACATTAATAATTCATCGACTGTATTGATTCGCAAGTGATTCGCAAGAACGTGTCTCAAATGTATTATTGCAGATGTCCTATTTGCTTTTTTCTATGCTGCCAGTTCAATTAATAAATATTATATAACTCATCTTCGTTTCAAGGGTACAAAAAAGCTATTTCAGTATTGCTACTGCATGCAATTGTTTTTATGACATCTTATTCGTATCTCTACTTACTATCTACTCACTAGTTAGGTACTACTAACGGCCCGTTTCAATAACCTATCTATCTATAACTACCTATTTGTTAAAAACGTCGCCGTTCAATCATTTGACTGTTTTTTGCGATACAAGTTTGACGTTTCTAACAAATTGGTATTTGGGTAGGTAGGTATTTGTATAGGTTATTGGTAGATAGGCTATTGAAACGGGCCATTTGTCGGCGGGTGAGTTTCAGGTTGTACAAAATCTTAAATATAATTTGTATAGCTTGATGTTGTCTGGTACCTGTTGCACAAGTTCTTCGGATACTTAACACGGGCCCAGATTGACGTGGTGTGAAGCGTCCATAAATGTAACATTTCCTGACAACTACGCATGGACACTCACACTACCGTACAACGCGCAGGCGTCGATGATCAGGCGATCGCCGCGTAGTATCGGCCGCGTGCCTAAAAATACACGTTTATTATTTTGTAGGATAGGATAATCTGGTCCTAATTTAAGGTCACACGTTTTTTTTTTGCAACGAGTTTCACACTGACCACGCTCCTTATTCAAGGAAGGAATACCTATTTTAGTTTTGAAAACAAGAAGTATAACTTACGCTCTACCAAGTCTAGTGAACAGGTAGGTCTATGTTTAGGTACCTATATAATTTTGTCCCTACTGGAACTTAAATAAAGCACATAAATATATCGTTTGGCCCAAAATAAAAAAGCTTCTTATTTTGGATTGCCTTACTTTTGAGTATAGCTATTTTCCTCATTGCAGAATACGATTATTGAATCATAATTGATAATATACATTCTTAACGCCTATTAAAATATCCTTTCCATTTTATACAGTAAACTGGTAATAAAATATTGCAAATGACACTTACAAAAACCAATGGCATACTTCAATAAGTTGGAACACAATGGAGGCTTCATTGCTAAAGATGGTCCCACCAATGGACGAAGAGAATGAAGGACACCTACTTTATAGGCGGACCATACAACTATTCACTAGTCTAAATAAAAAGTAACGACTACTACATACTCATGATAAATGGATTTACCTAAGTTTTTTATCCAATGTCATGCATTTTTATTGGAAGCAATTTCAGATGCCGATAAAATTGGAACAAGTAAAGCGAATATGCTACGCTTAAAAACAAGTTCAAAAGGAAAACTAAAATTTAACGAGTTTACTTACTTTTAAGTACATTGTATAGGAATACGTAAATAATAGATAACGACCTATAAATTATTATTATATGGCATAATAATAATCATATCTGGAGATAGGTAACCGAGGTAAACCTTTGCAGTTTAAAAATTCTCAGAAGGTAAATAGATATCTCACACACTTTTCTGGATTTATCCATCATATAAGTATTTTTCCATATAGACATTCTGGACCACTTTGGTTGTAGGTTCTTACCAAAGATCCTTGTCAATGAAGAGAAAATTATACCATATATGCGGTTGGTTACTATGGTGACTCAAGTCCAATTATATATACTCTGTCACGAAAGTTATAAACATGAGTCCAAACCCCCAATTCTCGTATTTAGCTTACACTTTTAATTTACTTTAAATTTATTCCAAATTAATTCTCTTGACTTCATAAATTGATTTTTGGAGTTTGGACCAATTATAACCAAAACGTTGGTTTGACGTTTATGACAATACCATTTTCATATCGAGACTGCATCGAAAATGTATTAAGTATTGTAAGATTCATTAGCATTATTGACCTTCTGACTGAAAAGGTACTTAGGTGCTAAGAATATGGTTAGCCATTTTCCAGTAGCTCAAGCAGGAACAATTGACAACAACGTATTCATAACGTTATCGAATGTCAATTACGCGCTGTCATAATTTTCATGCAATTCTCTTTCCATAACGTTACGAATAAGTAGCTGACAGCTACTTCCTACTATTTATTAATACTATTGTACCTTCTAACCACTACCACAGGTTTGAACTTGGTACACCAGTATTCAGTATGAAGATATGCCCTCCAGAATGTACGTCGTTCGTCTACTCTGGAATCTAGTTAAAAATATGTAGAGTTGAGACGAAGGAGTTGCTGGTGTATCACCAATAACATTTTTTTTCCCAAATATGAAGTTGCTAAGCCATTATAGCTAATTTATGGCAACTATGTAAGCACCAAGCTATTAACTAAAAACCTGGTTTAATTAAACTGAACTTCTGATCTCGGCCGCATAAGGTTTAAAATTGCCACATATCTTGGTAATTTATAAAATTATAAAAATATACATCAAATGAATGATTTTAAACACATGAAAGCCGCCGCGGAATGAAGATTTGCTCTACAAAATGTCACCAGGGAGCCGACAAAGAGGTCTGCGCCAGGACGAGAATTCTCGGAGTTTCGCCTTCTTGAAATGATCAGTTAATTGTTGGAGTCGAGTGGGAAAATGGCCAGCGTGCTTGTACTTAAATTAATTTGTTAGTACTCCCCATAAACTAAAACTTCATTTACCACGCTTTCAATTTAGAGATCTGCTCTGCTGGTTAGCGTTCATAACTGTTAAGAGTGCGCTAGTCAACAGCTCGAACTCAGTTTTGCACGCGGGGAAAATACTTGTTATTTCAAGTAACATCGGGGAAAAAAGTATATAGGTACCCATAAAATAGTAATCTATACTTATAATAGAAGTAATAGTGCACACATTTGTACTGATTTGTCAAGTCTTTAAGAAAAGGCGTCCGCAAATTACGCAAATCGACACTCAGCTGTTGGTTTTTTATGAAAAAACTATCATCATATTTTTGTCTGAAGTAAAGTTATCTCAATTGCTGAATAATCAAACTGTGTCGGTGTGTGCTTGCTTTTTTACTTTCATTCTTCGTTTTTTTTATATTCACGGTCAAAGTTACGCTAAAAACCCAATGTTTGGATGCTATTATCTTTTAAACTAAGTTAAATTTTAGAAATATAAGCACACACCGACCTAGATAAGTGTAATAATAATCGATATTACGCCAAAAATTTGGGTCTACAATGTTAGACTTTAGAGTAAATCACCAATGACGTTTGTACGGAGAAAAAACCGACTAGTGCAGCCTTAACATGGCGTTTTTTATGTAGGTAAGTACTTAAAGCGGTAGGTGAAAGATAAAGGGACTAGTCACTAGAGTCTAAAGGCTCAACCTACCCAATTAGGTGGTACCCACAGGAAGGAAACTTAAAGAAAATGATGATGATGTTACAGTCCTACTACTATTATTGTGAAAGTTTGTGATGATGGATGTTAGTTACTCTTTCACGCAAAAAATGCTGAACGGTTTTTGATGAAATGTTAAAGCTTTGGAATAACACATAGGTTAATTTTTATCCCGAAATAGTGCAGGTGTTCCCGTGGGATAATGTATTAACGCGAGCTCCCTAGCTTTTTCCGGCGGCTCCGGCCTAAAGCTAGTTCGATCACAATGGTCAAACACTGTATAATCGGAGCCCTTTGAATAAAATGGAATAGAAATATTATTTATTTGGTAAAAAATAAACTCAGCAAACAAAAAATTTGTTTCTATTTTATCAAATTGGTGCTCACTCAGCATATTGTTGCGAAATCGCAACGCTGATTCACAGTGAGCAACATAACAAACAAACAAAAAGAAAAATAGATCGAGAAACAATCGAAAAGCTTTGCTCTTACACTGCACAGGCGGCAGGCCTTTAGGTTCTCATCTGACATCATAAGAAGGTATTTTCCTGTATTTTCTTTATTACATAAATTAATAGTGCTCTGAAAAATAAGACAGATTACAAAAGAGATAGCATACTAAAAATCAACATTTTCAAAGATATTGCGGATTGTTTGAAGCACTTTTGTGAGTCTCGTGAAAACGCCCCATATAAAAGTCGTACAAGTAGGTGACGTCACACGCTACTAATGTTGCTACGAAATGTATGGCCATATGCACAAAATTTCTGATATCTCCGAAGTATGCGCGTTTATGTTCATACATACCATAGTAAATATTTTTGTATTTGATGTAAGTCAATTAATTATGTAGGTTTTTTACAGTTATGTTGTAAAAAAATATTTCAACTTTTTTGTGACTTTGAAATGCATGTAATTTCAAAACTACACATAAAATCCTGATTATTTTTACTTTTATCAAGTTGTAATACCTAATTATTTCTTAATTTATATAAAAACACTAAATTTTTAGGTACATGTAGGAAAATACTCAATTCCCAAAACAGAAACATCAAATTTTTTTTAATGTTTCAAACAACACACTTTTACAAGTTTTACTCAAGAAAGAACATTACCTAATGAACTATTAGGCCTTGGCTATTTAACATGTTATTGAAAGTTTTATTTTTGCACTTAAGCCCTAAAAGGGGAAACTAAAGATATGGCTGGTATCCTAATTGATTTATAGACTTTAAACAGTGTCTTAAAATTTCATTAACATTTAAGTAAGAACATTAAGTAGGCTGTGGAAGACAAGTCGATTTAAATAATCCTCTTACTTAGGTTTAATTGAAAACACTGATCGCAAACATAAGGATGTTTAAAAGTTAATAAAAGAACAAACTTATATAACGAAAGTGAGCTAAGCTTAAAGCACAGAACAGAATGGCTTAAAAATTAAAAAGATATGAAAAGTGTAAGTAGGTACCTATTAATTAATACGCTGTAATATTGTAGGTACAGTACGACCGCCTTGTTAATGTCTCTCGGCAGTCCTAGCTTTTCTATGACAGACGATGTATAAAAAACGACGATTCCCGAAAGACATAAGCAGCTTGGTTTTACTTTAGGTACCTACATTATTGTTACAGCCGCGGCACGTGCCCAAATTTTCGCCGTAAACATGTGGCAGGCCGGCACGACCACTACCAGGGTCTTACAGAAAACCATCATAGAATAACGCTTACTTACATTATGTTTCCCCAAGTGAGTCATGGTACCGGATGGAAGTTTAAAAGACCGGCAACGTACATATTTGCAATGGCAGATTAAGTTTATCATAATATTTTATCTTAAGTATGGATGATCGCGCGAGGCTCACAAGTCACAACTCACAAGTAAGCGGCATCTATGGAAATTGAAGCTAAAAGTGTGCACACGGCCCTACTCGTGAATATTACATATCGGGGCGCGGTCTCATTTGTTGATAAATATTGAAATTCGCGTCCCCCCCGTTACCCACGCCGGACCACACACCGCGCTTTCAGCTTGAGCCGTGCGATATTTTACCGTTCCACTGCTCACCTGTTAATAAACCTTATCTGCATACGCCGATTAATTTTTAATGCTAATTACTTGTCAGATCTTACTGTGTTGTCGTACAATATCGTTATTGGATGGTGCGTCACGCATGGCGGCTTTTAATCGGCGTATCGTGGCCCATTACAATTATACGTCCATATTTGTTTTTACACCTCATTTATTAAGATTTTCTATTAGATCAAAGATGTGGGCAATTGCTGTGCTGTATGCAAGTATCCAGATCGCCATATCCTTTACCCGTACCATCCTTTACCTAATGGGTTAAAACACCTAGGTACATGACATCAATGACGCAATTGTTGCAAATCATGCCTATTCATAGGGTTATCCATAGACGTATATATTATCCCATTTTATTATCAATGAAGCGTAATTCATTAATAACAATACATAATATAATATACTCCATCTAATGATAAGTTCATGAATATGCATAAATGCACCTTGCCGCTTACATGCATACGGGTGCATGCGAATACAACAAAAGATTAAGTAACCCTTTCATCATAAAGAATCGAACTTCGATCAATAAAATCGGTTATGAACACAGAATATTGATCGCATATTATACAAGTTATGAATATGCAAAAATCACAATCAAAAATATAAGTAAGCTTTGAGTTTTGACTTTTTGCACAATCAGCATGCTATCATTATTATTTTTTTTCGTGGGAATATAAAGGAAGTTAAACGCTTATAGAGCACCTGGTTTCATGGATTTGTATCGAATGTCTTACCCTATCATTAAACGGCATTATTCACTCGCTCGCGTTTTATGGGTAAAGATCATTACTTTGCAAAATATTACAACAATATTAACTATTTCTCTACTCAATCTTGAATGAATGAATGAATGAAAAATCTTTATGGCACCAAAAATAAATAGGACACACAGAACATTAAAAAAAACTAAACATAATTAAGCACGAAAGGCGGACTTATCGCAACAAGCGATTTCTGCCAGACAACCTTCATATTTTTGAAGTCGGTATGGTGTCCACAAAAAAGTTTGCGATGGCACAGATATGCCTATCTTTTAAGGATAGGTTACCCATTCTTTTATATAATATAATATTAGGTCCTTACATTTTGGTTTTTTCTTTGCGTCACTCTGTTTACAAAATGGAAAACTTGAAATATCGTATTATTTTCGAGTATTAGTTCCACCGTGGCACCAGTGCTACAGAAACGGCTCGAAGGATTAATGATGTGTACGGCGGCAATGTCGCTAAAGAAAACAGTGCATTTTTGGTTCCAACGTTTTCGTTCTAGAAATTTCGACCTGCAGAACAAGCCCCGTGGAAGGCCGGAGACCAAAATTGATAATGAATAATTGAAGGCCATTTTGCAAGCGGATCCATCGCAAACCACGTCCGAGTTAGCTGCAGGCTGCAGTGTTAGTGATAAAACTGTTTTTATCGACTTGAAACGCAAATTGGGAAGGTGAAAAAGCTTGAAAGATGGGTACCTCATGAATTCAGTGCAGCAAACCGACAAACGCGCGTCGACTGCTGCGTTACATTACTCAACCGGCACAATAATGAAGGGTTTTTAATTCCAATCATGAACCTGTGCTGAAAAGTGGATGCTGTACGATAATCGGAAATGGTCATCGCAATGGCTGAACCTGGCGAACCAGCCAAAGCCCCCAGCGAAAATTGACTCAAAAAAGTTACTTGTGAGCATTTGGTGGACTAGTACTGGTGTCGTTAACTACAGCTTTCTTAAATCTGGCCAGACGATTACGGCAGATGTCTATTGCCAGCAACTGCAAATCATGATAGAAAAGCTAGCTGCAAAACGACCGAGGTTGGTCATTCGCTCTAGGCCACTGCTGCTTCAGGGTTGTCCTGAAGCAGCAGTGGCCTAGAGTGGCTAGACCACAAACTGCACAACAGACGGCTATCAAATTAGAGGAGCTTCAATTGGAATGTCTAAGACATCCACTGTTCTCCTACCGACCTAATATTAGGTCATTACATATGAAATTGGCGTTTTGTAAAGGAGGAACATAAAGTCGATTTTTTTAACATAATATATTTATTTAATCAAATTATATTCCATTGCTATCTATGCACTTTTACCATCTCATAGGTAGTTCATTGATTCCTTTACTAAAAAAATCATTCGGTAGGAATCAATAAAATCTTTGAAGGCGCTTTGGACTGCCCCATCGGAGTTGAATTTTTTCCCTTGCAAAAAGTTATCCAAATTTGGAAAAAAATGGTAATCTATTGGAGCTAGATCCGGGGACTCTCAAGACTCTGCGCTAATACTCTATTGTATTAGCGCAGATTTCTATTTTCAGTGCTCTGAATTCTCACTGGCGTGCCGGATTCCGGAGCATATAGTCCCAGCGTTATAGTGAGCGAGTACCGGAACTGACGAGGCTGGTGAGGGATGTTCTACACGAGTCCAATTACGAGTCTGGCAGGAACAATCGAAAGCGTTTAAAGTTTGCTATAGTAGGGCAGCTGGAATCCATCTGGAATCAAGATGGCGTAACTTTTTCTTGTATGAAATTTGTTTCCAAAGATTTTTCTGTCAAACAATATACCTATACGTCATTGGTCATAGCCCACCCGCCTTTTAGTTTGGAAATCATTCATTGCATTGAGTTATATTCATGCTGCAAACACAAACTATGGCTCTATGAGTTTTGGCGGGGATGTATATGTGTAAGGCAGACACCGTAGCCGCACACATGAAATATTATTGCCACAATAGATTTGTCAATTTTTTTAACAATAAAAAAAAATAAGTTTAAAAAACTATAACCCGACTACGTAAAAAAAGGGGTCTAAAAAGGCCGAAACAAGAAAATAATTTAAATAGAAATCCAGAAATGCATAGTTACAAAAATGGTCAAGGTAGAGCCGTGGTCGGAACGTACGAATCGTACTGTTCGAAACAGTCGATGTCAAAACGCAGCCGTCTGTAACTCTCTTGGGGTATGCATGTGTACATGACGATATACGCAGTTTCAGTTTATACCTAGACGTCACGCATCTCGGTGTGAGCTGACGCTTAGATGACGCCATTAGTGTGTGCGACCTGGCTCTACCTTGACCATTTTTGTAACTATGCATTTCTGGATTTCTATTTGAATTATTTTCTTGTTTCGGCCTTTTTAGACCACTTTTTACGTAGTCGGGTTATAGTTTTTTAAACTTATTTTTTTTATTTAATATTTTTCCGTTTCCCAATCTAACTTATCTATAGTAAATACTTTTATACACTAAATAACTTACCTACTAAACTTAAACTTAAAGTTTTTAAAGTAAATTATTTAAAGACTATACCTAAATGTACAAGACGTTACAATTTATACTATAACAATAACTTTAATCTAATACAAAACTATACGTATATTATTTACAATTTAAATCAAGTAATTACCGTGTCACGAGGAAACAATAATTAAAATAATATTTATTAAAGGACCTTAAAGGTAATAAAGTAACTAAAAAACTGAAATTAAAATGAACTAACCATAGCATACACAGTAAATGACGACTTGATTCGAACTCGAAGAACGATTTATAAAATATAACTATTTATAATTTATATTCAATAAACGCAATAGAGATCATTCAACATTCATCCATTTCACCAATGGAATTATATCACTTATTCACTTTTAATCGTATTTTGTTCATAAACAATAATTGTAGTGGCATATATCATAACTTCTAATCACAACGATACCGCGATTCAGAAAAATTTAAGACACGTATAGTGACATCTATCGAACGAGTGAGTAATAAGAGAGCTAGTAATTGATTTCATCTTCATTTTCTTATTAAAATCGGATGAACCAATTAACCGATTTTGATCTAGTGTTTTTTTTTTGAAAGCTGACATAATTAAGAGTGGTCTAAGATATAATTCATCATCATCAGCTCGTTCACTTCTTGACAATATAGGTGCTATTTAATTTTTTTAATTTGTTATGTATTGCCTGTAAAAAAATATATTTATAAAATAAAATATAATGTTACGAAGGAACATAATATATAAATTATATATTTATAGTCTTATTATACGTAATGTTAGAAAATTGGACAAATATTGTACGAATTGTATTTTAAACGTATATTTTGACTTAGGTAAACAATATGATATAATATAATATATATACAAATTATGTAAATATTTGTAGTGTGCTTGCCAAGACCTTTCTTTTGATACCAAACGTGATAATTATCTCGATTTAATTTGTTTAGATGTTAGAATCTGAGGTTTAATTTTCGAAATACATAATTTTGAAAAAAATTATATAGCCTATGTTACCCGCGGCATCATTACGAATCTATTGACACCTCATTTATTAAAATCGTACCAGTAGTTTAGACGCTACGAGGGAACAAACATACATACATACATACATAGACTGCCAAAATCATTACCCTTCCTTTTGGCTTCGCCGTAGTCGGGTAAAAAGGCATACTCCACAATTTTATTGCCATTTTTTTTAATATAGGCTCAGTCAAGTACATTTCCTCTAACTGCGCGGAAATTTAAATAGGAAATTCGAATGATGAGAAGCATGGGCAAAAGGATATAAGTTGTTATAATAAGTTGTATTGTGTAAGGAAATTAGTTTATTAAATAAAAAAAGCAAAAAAAAACAAAACGATGGTTAAGGATGTGTAATTTATAGGTTATATGTATGTAATTTAGTATATTGTCATTTTGTAATTTAATGTTTAGAGCGTTCTCCTACTTCATAAGGTACCTAGCGGTTTCTGTCGATTCTTTTACGAGTATGTCTTTATATTATGTCAAAATGTATACGACTGAAGGACTTTATATCCATTATCATCACGAATAAATAAATAAAGAAAAAACACACACAACAATATTGGCAATAACGCTGCCTCCCCCCGATATTGTCGGCATATTTCAGAATTTCCAGAAATTTCTCAATAATATTGTACAATACGTCAAAACACACATGGAATATTATTGTCAATATGAGCATTATTGCCAATAATATTGTGTGTGCGGCTAGCCTAACGTTGTTATTTTTGTAGTTTTTCCATAAATTATGTTATTGTGGTTCATAATGTTTAATATTGGTAGCATATCGACCATATTCGTTACTGCACAATTCTCAGAAAGTGGTACAACTTCTAAAAGCGTGCCATTTTGTGTTCTTCCCAAAACACCCTAGGAAGTTTCAGTAGAGCATGCAAAACCACTTTACTCAACTGACCAACTGACTTCACGATTTAGAAAATTGGTGTTGAAAACATAAATGAAACTTTTTCCCGCCTTTTTAACTTGAGACCGCCATATCTAAAAACACTATGGCTCTATAATAATAAGTATTTACCTATGAAATTGCCGTTCTGCAGTACTGGCCGTTTCAAATAAAAATAATTTTTGTTTGATTAAGAATTCTAATTTCAAATTAATTTTTTTTAAAAACATGGAATTCTTTTTCCAAAAGTAGTCATTTGTTTATTAATTAGTGTTACATTTTCATCGCATTTCAATCTTTTTCGTTATCATGGATACGTTAAAAATTCGAGTAATTATGGAATATGAGTACCGTCGTGGCAGCAACGCGGCACAAGCGGCACGCAACATCAACGACGTATAACGGAGCTAACACTACAAACCAGCAGCATAAGCCTCAAACTACTCGGAGTGACAATAGACAGTGCCCTTACATTCAAAGACCACGTGGAGGACATCAGCAAGAAAGCCATAAAGATCTACAGGAGCCTGTCAACAACTGCAAGAGCAACATGGGGTCTGATCGCAGAGATAATAAAGACAATATACAGCGCGGTCGTCGAACCCACAGTACTATATGCAGCCAGCGTTCCCACACGCTGGCTGCATATAGTACTGTGGCCAGCCGGCACTGAGGAGAAAATATATACGAAAAAAAATAGACAAAATCAACAGGATGTTCACAATAAAGATAAGCAAGGCACACAAAACAACGTCCCTCACAGCCAGCACCCTCCTCAGTGGCACCCTACCGCTCCACCTAGGACTAGAGGGCAACGAACGCGCGGACACTCTGGAAAAAGAAGCAACCAGGGCAAAGACAGCCCCGGCATATTCCGCAGTGCCACTAAGCGCTGCAAGATACCACATCAGAGAGCTCAATCACGAACTACCAGGAAGAGTTCAAAAAGACACAAAAGGAAAAAAACAAAACAATAGCCTACTATTTCAGCGACGTACGAATAGCACACAAAATTACAAAGACTCTCAAACTGGATAACATACTGGCACAATTCATGACAGGGCACGGAGGTTTCGGCGAAAACCTAGAACGATTTAAAATCAAACAAAATTGTAAAACCTGCGACTGCGAGGGTGTAACCGATCAAACAGCACTCCACTGTATATGCGAATGTGCAAAATATTAAAAAATCCGGACGGAAACAGAATACAGGATCAACAGATATATAAACAATGACGAAATAGAAGAAATAATGAAGAACAACAAAGAAAGGGACATTTTTATTGAAATGGCAAGAAAAATAACACAACTAAAGTAGGGCCAACCAGACGAGATAAAGAATGTAAACAAATTTTTAGGGGTTCAAAACATTTTTATTTGAATAAATTATTATAAAGTTCGAAGTTTAATCGCTGTCGTCTGTACTAGACAAAGATGATTCGTCGGAAGAGTCCGAGTCAGCTGTGTTTATGATAAAACTATCTATTGTATTATCAATCATGTTGTCAATATTGCTATAAAAATTGTCCTCGACTTTTATTTATTACATGATTCACACAATTTCGCCATTTATCAGCAGATACACGTTGGATGGGGATCCAACGTGTATCTGCTGATCAGCAGTTTTTTCACATCTTCAAATTTAAATGTAGTATTATTGCGAGCTACGTGTCCCTTTATGTCAGCCCATACGAGTTCAATGGGATTGAGCTAGCAATGATAAGGTGGCAGTCTTAGGACTTACACCTTAAATTTTTTGGCGAGCTCATCTACAGCGTATCTTTGGTAGTTCGCCTTTTCTTTCAAAGGTTGTCTAGAGCCGCCAGGCTGTGATTCCATAATTAAAATCAACAACTAAGCACTCACAATAACAGCAAAAATAAAACTAACCGAAACGGAATAATAACAACAAAAAACCAAGTAAATACGGAGACGAAAAAATATGTATCACTTCGAACGCAATCCAAACAGGAATGAACTTGTTCACAATTGTTTGGCGGACCAAATGTTGACAACTGCGGCACTGGCCGCTTTCCTGTACCACGAAACACGCTACGACAGCTGTCGTCGACCAACTGACGTCATTATTGCATACGAGTGATAAGGACAAATATAATATTAACTCACTTTCATAATGCAACTCAGTAGCGGTCCGTTTATTTACGTTTTTTATCTCGTCTCGTTGGCCTTACTTTAGTCAACAAACAATACAAGGATAAATTACAAGTACAAGCAAATCAACATGGCGCGGAACTGAAGAAAAAAAGAAAAAAAAGAGAAAATTATGTACCCTGTCAAAATAAAAACATATAAGGCTGTCGGAAAATTAATACAAAAAAAAAACCACTACAAACCAACGCACCACCGTTATCGGTTTGCTCGCTTCCGTTCTGGAAATTTCAACCTGAAAAATGAACCTCGCGGTCGTCCGAAGACTTTGGTCGACAATGACGAATTAAAGGCGATTGTGGAAGCTGATGATACACAATCTACGGCTGAATTAGCAGCAGCTTTCGACGTTAGTTTCGACGTTCAAAACAATATTGGTCCATTTGCGTCAAATTGGCAAGGTAAAAAAGCTTGACAAATGGGTGCCCCACGAACTCAATGATCGCCAGCGCGAAGTACGCGTCGAGACGTGCCTTGCACTGCTCAACAGACACACAAATGAAGGAATTTTGAACCGCATTGTTACCTGCGATGAAAAATGGATTCTGTTTGATAACCGCAAGCGCTCAGCAAGTTGGTTGGATCCTGGTTTACCACCTAAACAATGCCCTAAACGAAAACTTACCCCTAGAAAAGTGATGGTCACTGTTTGGTGGTCTAGCGCCGGTGTGATTCATCACAGCTTCTTACCAAACGGGGTGAGCATTACTGCAGATGTGTACTGTGAAAAACTGAACACAATGATGAAGAAGGTGGTACATCTCCAACCAGCATTGGTCAATCGCTCGTCTCCGCTGCTCCTGCACGACAACGCGCGACCTCATGCTGCACAGCAGACGGTCTCCAAGTTGCAAGAACTGGGGTTGGAAGCTCTGCGTCATCCGCCCTACTCACCAGACCTTGCGCCTACAGACTACTACTTTTTCCAGAATTTGGATAACTTCTTGGCGGGAAAAAAATTCAATACCCGAGAGGCAGTACAAAATGCCTTTGAAGAATTTGTTGCCTCCCGTCCAGCTGATTTCTTTAAGAAGGGCATCAATAAACTGCCACTGCGTTGGCAAAGATGCATTGATTGCATGGACGATTACTTCGATTAATACAAATAAAAAATACATGACAAAAAAATAGTTTAAATTTTTTCATACAAAACGGCAATTTCATAGGTAAAGACCTAATATTAAGCCAGGCAAGGCTTAAACAAGTATTTACTTTTTTTTTGTTAAATCTAAGGCAGGTCTAAATTGAGCCCTGATGTCACTGCGACCCAAGTGGATCTATTGTGACTCCTTCGCGTTATAGTACCTGCCCCAGGCCTATGTTGCTCATAAACTGAATGCTATGGTTGGGGTTGGTGCTACAAATTTCGTCTGTGGTGGAGTATTCCTGCTGCCCAAGGTACCTGTTTCTGTTCTGTTGAAGTGCTGGACAGTCGAGGAGAAGGTGGAGGGGTGTCTCGTCCTTTTCCTCGCAGAATCTGCAAGTCATTGTGTCACCGATGCCTATCGAGTACACTTATTATGATTTTAATTTTAGACAATTATTTCTTAGAATAGATAACAGCTTTAAAATTAAAAGTCAGTTATACGTCGTCAAAATCTAGACCTACAAAAATAAGAAAACAATTTGTAACTTATTTGATTTTATTATAAAAATGTTTGACAAAATAAATGCTCAATTTTGTATCAAGTCTCATAGAACCACTTTTAATGTTGAGTATGAACATTATGTTAGGATAAATAACTTAATTTACAGTTTTGAGATCCAGTCTTCTAAAGCCTTCATGTCTGTGGGTGTTTCATCATCCCCGGTACTCGCGGAGCTTTCTGCCACATCAACGCGGCTGTTTAGGTGTGAGAATTCAAAATCTTTACCCATCTTGCCGAGAAAACTTGCATTACTAGACTGGGACGGTTCAACGGACTCTAACTGACTCGATTTGGTCACCCTAACCAAATTTCTAAAAAAAAATGGTTTTATTTAAAACAGGCTAACAAAAATCAAGATATTCCGGATGTATTTAACTAGCTAAGTATCTTGGTAAAAAACTGTCATTAAAAAATTATACTATTCATTTTCTAAGATATGAAATAAAAATTTACATTATGTTAACTAAACACACCTGCATATTTAGCGGAACACAAAAAAAAGGTCCATAATTAAAAAAATATGGTTTTATTTTAAAATCTACTTACTACACTTCTTTTGTTATTTAAAGTTTCATTTGTTACTCACTTAAAATAAGATCACATTAAGAACAGATTTTGCGAGTAAAGGCTATTTGTGAAAAATGGTACATTTTTGAACTTTTCATGTAACCGGAAAAAGTGAAAATTAATATTAAAATAACAATTAATTAAATTAGAAAAATGGTGATTAATATCGCGTATTTCCTCCACGTGTTCTTATTAAAGATTCTACCCGTCTAGGCATACTGAGAATGATGTTATTGATGGTCTCCTGGGATAGTCTCCGCCATTCCTCAACTACGGCGATTCGCAGTTCACCCACGTTGGCAGGAGCTGGAATTCTGGACTTAACTTTTCTTTTCAGCAAGTCCCAAACGTGCTCTATTGGGTTCATATCCAGTGATCTCGCCGGCCACTCCATAACAGTGATATTCATATCATTAAGATAAGCTTGAGTTACCCGAGCGGTATGCGGCCGAGCATTATCCTGCATAAAAACAAAATCGTCACCGATATATGGAGCAAACGGTACGACATTTTCTTCTAAAACTTCTCTGATATAGTGGTCTGCAGTCAGACTCCCTCTGTCAATCACTACCAAGTCTGTGCGAGCTCCTAAACAAATGGCCGCCCAAACCATTATTGATCCACCACCGTATGCAACTGTAGTTTCAAAATTTGTCTGAATGTATCGTTCTCCTTTGCGTCTGTATATTCTGTGCCTGCCGTCAATTTGATTTAAGAGAATTCTGCACACAATACTAAACAATACCTTACTCCATTGGTCCGCGTTCCAAAGTAGATGTTCCGGAGTAAAAGTTAACCTGTTTCTACGATGATTTACCTCGAGCCTTGGAGCTTTGGCGGGCACAAATGAACCCAAACCAGCTTCTTCGAACCTTCTTCGTACCGTACGCTCACTTACGGTTACACCCCACACTGCTTCTAACTCATGTCGGGCTTGGACGGCCGTCAAACGGGGGTTCCTACGTACACGAAGCCGAATGAAACCATCATCCCTACTCGAAGTGCGTCTTTTTCTGCCTTGTCCTGCTCTTCTCACATAAGTACCGGTCTCCCTGAACCGTTGGATACTGCGATGGATCGTTGAAACTGGTTGACGAAGATCTCTGGATATCACTATGTAGGTTTGACCATTTCATCGCATTTCGAGTGCCCTGGCAATCTCCGTTGGGGCTAAGTCAGGCAAAATTCAGTCCTCAACTCCAAAAAGATACGCGATTAAAAAAAATTAACAAAAAACAGTATTTCAATGAAATTTTACATCAAACTCAGAAGGAAGAAATACTCGAAGTTCGCTCCAGATAAGGTGTTTTTGAATAAAATTAAAACAATTGCATAAAATGTGATGTTGTTTTCTTAATTTGAAAATATTTCTTTTTAAATTAAATGACGTATAAACCAGCCAGCAACCTTATATGATACTGATATGAAACCTTTATTTTATGTTCCGCTAAATATGCCGGTGTGTGTATTTTGCTATCTAAATAAATTACCATAATAAAAGCTTACATTTCTTTTTCCAACAAGTTTTTAATGACTTGGCTGCCTTTTGCCATAGGTTGGTCTTGCTTGTTGCACAGAATCAACAGAGGGGGACTGTTGCTTTGAACAACTGGATCAGCCAAAATTGTATACAGATATCTGGAAACACGTTAGCAAATTGTGATACAAAGTATTTCGTTTTAATTTTTATTCTCAGATTAGAGAATTTGGTTAACTTAATCTATTAACTTTTTATTAACAAAAAGATGTCAGTACTCGATAATGCTACCTATTGAACCGTATAAAACTGTTAAAAGCAAGAGAGTATTTTTTTATATATTTTACAGCTTAATGTGTAAAACCTTATCTGAAAGTCTGCTTGCACTTTTAAAAGTACCTAGTCATAAAAATATGAACAGCGAGAGAGAACATTTTTTCTACATATTCACCTGTAAAAAAGTAAATTGATATTCTATTTTCAGTAAATATTTTTACGCTCCCACGGTTGTCCTGGTCAAACAGACATTGTACTGTAGCATTTGCTACATCTGCTACTAGGCTAATCCGGCACTAATATCTATGGACTATTCTACACCACGTAATTCTGGTCCCGTGGCAAATTCTCAGAGAACTTGTGTTAGGGATACAGACATCAGCAATATATTTAATACTTGTACACATATTTAAGATTTTTCTTCTATGTGTATAAACATATATTTAATACACATCCATGATCCCATCCGGGACACAGAAATATTTTTATTTAAAGAAATGGACTAGAACCCCCAACCTCTTGTGCACCAATGCGCTCAACACTGAGCCACAGAGGTTGTTTTTTATTCATTAATAGGTATACAACAATCATTTTTTTACTAGTATTATATATGTAGTAAATAGAAATTTTTGTAAATTGAACTTTAGTAGCAGGACTTTTGCCCCTCACACTATTTCGGATGAGTACATAGTATTTTTTACTTTTATATAAAATTAAAATAAAAACAATACATACTCAGCAACATCCCTAATTTCCTTCTGAATGGTCACAGAGTCCACAACATAAACAATACCTTTAGCACCACTTTTATATTGATCGAAGAATTTGTTTCTTAATCTTTCTTGACCTGGTAAATCAACTATTTTCAATGTGTTCTGTAAATAAATAAAAAAATATTAAGGTAGTACAATAGCATATTTATACCTTTGCTTTTTCTCTACTTATTCTTTTTATAGGTCAATAACCTAACCCCAAGTTAGGTTAGGTTAGGTTAGCTCACTCCTCATAGCAGCTTTAACAGTATTTTGTTATAGATGTATCAAAAGAGTTAACATAAATGTAGGCATATTAAGTATACTTACACTGGATGTAATGTATTCCTCGATATTTTCCCGCATAGAAGAGAAAGTTTGTCTGAATTGAGAGTATGTTAGGCGAACAAATAATAATGTTTTGCCAGCATCCGATAGTCCTGTGATTAAAACAGATCTTCGAAGATGACGACGACGCGAAAAACACCACCAGAACACTGAAATTAAAAATTAAGTGCTAAGTTAATACATAATACGAGTGAATTATAAGATAGAACTTAAATCTTTGCAATAACAGGGATGATTACTACATCAAAACTATTTAGTTTCATTAATATATATTGAGGCATTTCTACTTGGTGAATATAAAAAAATGTAATATTTTGTGTAGTTTAGTAATGATACATTTTTTTTTTTTTGCACAATTAGTAAACAAAACCTACATCATTAGTTTACTTACATCATATACAAAAACATTTAATAAGGTAAGTATGAACTTAAAGCCACAAATATCGGACATATTTACAAATATGTTCCTGCGGCCGTATACTTCATACACTTTATCCTAGGCGTGACGTCACAGCTAGGTACGACTTTAGTATGGAGCGTTTTCACGAGACTTGCGAAATTTTGTGTATCGCTGTACCTTTGAAAATATTGACTTCTTATATACTGTTTCTTCTGAGAAGTTTATTTACGAGTGCTATTCATAAATTTATGAGTACTATTAATTTATGCAATAAAAAAAAATCATCTAGCCTACTCTCTTACCTAGGGTAAAAACGAGAACGATCAAACTCAATAAGGTTATGTATCGTGGATCATTAAGTACGGGCTCCGTATAAATTTTCTCCTTAATAACTTCGGATTCAGACTCCATAGTGAAGTTATTTTACAGCTATTAGTAAAAACAAGTTAAAATTAGATCACAAATCACAACAGGGTAGATAATTTTTATTGTCATCGAAATTTGGGCCACAAATAAATCAACTCTCCTGCCAAGTGCCAACTGGTGCCAACGTCAAGCCCATACAGTAGGTAAGTACCTAGGTATGTAAAGCAAAGAATCAAAGAGAGTCAACTGTCAAGCTAACGTGGCATTGACATATTTTGACGTTGACGTACACACAAGTCATTCATAAAAGTCTGTGCAGGAGTTTTGCCGGGGAATTCAATGGGTGACGTTGTGGAATTTGTAATATATAATAAATTTGTGTTATCTCGGTTCTTAATGTGTAATATTTGTAGAATATTAACCATTAAATATTCGTTAATTTATATTTAATAACGTGCACAAGTGTGGGCAAGTGGTACAACTTCTAAAAACGTGCTATTTTGTGTTTCCCGCCGAAACTCCCTAGGAACTTTAGAAGCTTTATTCTACCACTTTACTGAATCGACTGACATGACTCATGGACTGTACTAACTATATATTTGGACTTTGACTGGACTTTTCTGACTATTTTGGACTTTTCATGTATTTTTTATTTGCTTCCATCTCCAGTTCTCGCAACTTGGAGACAGTCTGCTGTGCAGTATGAGATCGCGCGTTGTCGTGTAGGAGCAGCGGAGACGAGCGATTGACCAATGCTGGTTGGAGATGTGCCAGCTTCTCCATCATTGTATTCAGTTCTTCACAGTACACATCTGCAGCAATTCTCACCCCGTTTGGTAAGAAGCTGTGATGAATCACACAGGCGCTAGACCACCAAACAGTGACCATCACTTTTCTAGGGGTAAGTTTTCGTTTAGGGCATTGTTTAGGTGGTGAACCAGGATCCAACCAACTTGCTGAGCGCTTGCGGTTATTAAACAGAATCCATTTTTCATCGCAGGTAACAATGCGGTTCAAAATTCCTTCATTTGTGTGTCTGTTCAGCAGTGCAAGGCACGTCTCGACGCGTACTTCGCGCTGGCGATCATTGAGTTCGTGGGGCACCCATTTGTCAAGCTTTTTTACCTTGCCAATTTGACGCAAATGGACCAATATTGTTTTGAACGTCGAAACTAACGTCGAAAGCTGCTGCTAATTCAGCCGTAGATTGTGTATCATCAGCTTCCACAATCGCCTTTAATTCGTCATTGTCGACCAAAGTCTTCGGACGACCGCGAGGTTTATTTTCCAGGTCGAAATTTCCAGAACGGAAGTGAGCAAACCAATAACAGGTGGTGCGTTGGTTTGTAGTGTTCGCTCCGTAAACGTCGTTGATGTTGTGTGCCGCTTGTGCCGCGTTGCTGCCACGACGGTACTCATATTCCATAATTACTCGAATTTTAACGTATCCAAGATGACGAAAAAGATTGAAATGCGATGAAAATGTAACACTAATCAATAAACAAATGACTACTTTTGGAAAAAGAATTCCATGTTTTTAAAATAAAATTAATTTGAAATTAGAATTCTTAGTCAAACAAAAATTATTTTGATTTGAAATGGCCAGTACTGCAGAACGGCAATTTCATAGGTAAAGATTTCATATTAAATGTATTATATATATATTACAGGGGAGGCTATTCCAAAAGAAGAAGAAGATTGCATTCGTCTGTCCGAATATTGAAACTTAAAGTTATGCTTGCGAGAAGAATAATTCTAAAAATGTAAATAAAAATTTAAAATATTTCCTGCAAATGGTTAATTTTTGTTAATAATTTAATAGTAAAAAAAAATAAGGTAACTCTTGAATATGCTGCCTAAAATTTTGTGTTGATAAGTTTGTTGTTGATGGGTTTTGCTTGCCTTGCATATTTTTTGTGTTAGCAACGCTATTATTTATATATTCTGAGTTAGCGACCTTCAATAAAATATAGTTATTTACAAGAAACATCTAGAATATCTGTCGTGTACAGCCATTGAGGTAGTTGCGTGCAGCAGTTAATAGATAATATATATTATTCTAGGCAAATAGATTATATAGCAGTTAATTTATAAAGTATAAATATAATTTAGTATATATTAATTATATATTAAATTAAATTTATATTTTTTTATATATAATTCAGTTTATATAAAGTGACTACTGACAGTTGAGTTAGTACCTACTCATCTGTCAGAAGTCACTTTAATAAATCTGTTCGTTGAAGCCGGTAATATTATCAAATCTATCTACCGGCACAGACAGCTCCCAAATTAATTTAGTAAAACCTCTACAGAAGTTCCAGTCACTGCAACAAAATGAGTATTGACATTGAAGGTAAACACTGATTTCATTTGCATTTTTTTAACTAAACTTGTTTCTTCTACTAATTACTATTGTTAATGTAAATCTTTTGCATACAGGTATGAGATTAAGGTACAAAGATAAAGATGAAACATTCCTTGAAAAGCATTTAGTATCCAAGGAACCGTTTGGTCAATTTAAAGCATGGTTTGAAGAAGCTTGCACTAGAAAAGAAATCTTAGAACCCAATGCTATGTGTTTGGCTACAGCCACAAAGTAGGTATTTCAAATTTCATGATTAACGTTTATCTCTCTTCTTATCATAAAGTAAACATAGTCATAGTTGTTTTTTCTGGTGAATAGCAGTCATCGTATCCTAATAATGATAATAATTTGATATTTTGCTCAAATTTGTGTATTTTAATATGAGTTTTTGTAGAACGATAAAGTAATTAAAAATAAATAAAAAAAAAACAAAGAAAAATATTTGTCTGACAGAGTTCGAACCCAAGACCAATTCGTAAACAATGCATAAATATACCATTCTACCATCCAGTTGACATTAATAGTGTCTAAATCAGCTATACTCAACCTGCGGCCCGCTGGACCTTTGTTAATGGCCTATCTGAAGTTAAAAATTTATGTTAAACATTTACAATTTCACCATTTGACAATATGTACCCCTTTTTAAGTCTTTATAAAGTTTTGAAAAGTGTTCAAAATTTTAAAAATATCATTACAAGAATTAATAAACATATTTGTAACAACTTATTTTTTCAATAATAAAGTAAATTCATTGTTAGCTTAAATAGTTTTAATCAAAACGTAATTTACGTATCGAAGGCCGCAAGAAAAAAACTATTAATAGTTTTGCTATGTTTGCTATGTTATTAATAGTTTTGCACAAACATGTTTCAGTCATTGTGGCTCCTATAAGAAAAAGGTTGAGTATGGCTGGTCTAAATTACTAAAGTATTGTTGTGGTTGTTGAAAATTTTTTCATGTCTTTACATAAGTAGTAAATCATAGGTCCAAAATATCCATAATTGATTTTACCAAACCTTCTATAAATAAATATACAAGATTGTCTCATTTAAAATAACTATGAAAATAAGTTAATTGCTTATAATTTATTTCAGAGATGGAATCCCTTCTGCTAGATTTGTTTTATTGAAAGGGTACGGCAAAGAAGGTTTTAAGTTTTATTCAAACTATGGCAGTAGGAAAGCTAAAGAAATGGTAAACAATTGTTCTCTAAATAAATTTTTATAAATAAACAACTAATAGGCGTAAAAATTTACTTTACGAACACTCTACATAATATTTAAGCATACAAACTTCTATTATCTCGTACCAATATTTTTTTACTACAAATACTTCATTACTGAAGAAGTATTATTAAAAATATTAAAACTTTTAGGTTTTGATGGCAAAATTTAATGACAATCTAACCATCTATTTAATGTCCAACAAAAAATCATTGAATAATAAATAATAATTCAATTTAAATTATTATTATTATAACTGATTAAGGGCGAGCAGCTTTTTGCTGATTACCATATCTCACAATGTTGGAATTGTGGTTTTTGATGTTCTCAATTATACTGCGTTTTTGACAGAAACCAGTGGTCATGTTTGTTTTTGAAGGAGTTAACAGTTGGTGCAGAGACAACATCATCGGGCAGCATGTTCTATTTCTGAACTACTCTATTGCTAAGAAAGTTATGAGCTGCTAGAGAGTTTTCCGGGTCTTGTTGTTCCAGCCTGAGGTGGTGACCTCGGTATGTTGTGGAAATATCTTTCTTTATATACAGATTATGAAAGTCAGGAACACTATATATTTTGTGTGTTAATATTTTGTATGTTTCTATGAGATCACCACGGATTCGTCTTTCTTGTAGTGTAGTGACTTGTGAAGTGTGGCGTGTTTTATCCCTCTTTATAGGTTTTACGTCGCAACTCTCTTGCTATTTTTGTAGCTTTTCTTTGCACACTTTCTAATAATTTGATATCCTTCTGGAAGTAGGGACTCCAAACTTGGGATCTATATTCAAGTATAGGTCTAATGTATGTTTTATATATTTTCAAAAATAATTCTATTGTCAAAACTTGAAATGTCCTCCATACAATATAAACAAATGAGTTTGCCTTTTGACAATATTGGTGATATGTTGATCGCATTTTAAATTGCCTGCTACGGTTACGCCCAGATATACTTGTGTATTGACGGAAGCTATGGGACAACCATCAAGGGTATATTGTAATCTAGAGCAAAGGATTCGGCATCCAGCTCACAATAATAAAAAAAAAATGGAATTTAGGGTTGTTGTTTCCTAAGTGCAAAATGCAACACTTTGTGAGATTATGTTTCAGTATCCAGTCTTTGGTCCAATTAAGTATATGATTAAGATTTTCTTGTATTTGGTCAGAGCTTACAAGAGGCTTATTACAGGATGAAAATCAAAATGTGGCTGCTACCTTCTATTGGGAGGTCCTCAACAGGTCTGTTAGAATTGAGGGTGAAGTGGAGAAAGTCTCTGAAGAGGACTCCACTAAATACTTTCACTCTAGACCAGTCCCGAGCCAGATTGCCGCCTGCGCCAGCTACCAGAGTACTCCAATTGAGTCCAGAGACATACTGTGTGAGAGAGAGAAAGTTTTAGAGACTGAGTACATGATACATGGGAAAGAAGTACCCAAGCCAGCATATTGGTAATTACTGTTATGAGGGAATTTACATAGGTCGATTTTCGCCGTGCGGCGAGTCGCTTGACAAATCGTCTTGTCATTTTTGTTGGAAAAATTGCCTTGCTACCTAGCCGGATGGTCAATACACGGTCCGCCATGCAGCGGAAATCGTGCAGCAAAAATATCGACCCATGTAAATCCCCCATTACATACTAAGGCCCACTTGCGCAGATCTGGGTTAAAGTTAACCCTTGGTCTGTCTACTATCTTAAAGTTAAAGTAGGTACTGTCTTAACTTAAAGTTTCATTAAACAGCATGGTATTTTATGCTCCATGACATTTGAATAACATTGCCTAAGCAATAAGTTTTAAACAGTACCACAAAAAGATGCTGCCCTTTTGAAACAATAGCAATGAAACATATTCAAAAAATATTAGCTTGTTGTCATAGTTTAAGTCTTTTTTCTAGGGGAGGATATATTATTCGTCCAAAAGCCGTCGAATTTTGGCAAGGACAAAGGGATAGACTCCATGACAGGATCAAATTTAAAAAACTAAAGGATGGAGAAGTACCTGATGGGAAATTGTTACATGGTGGTGAGGATGGATGGGTGTATGAAAGACTTTCACCATAAATTATATTGTTTAATAATTCACATTATTTTCGAGTACAAACATTTTGTTATATGTACTTGTTTCTATAAAAATGTCTTCCAATAAATATTTGTTTATAAAATATAGGTATATTATTTTATTCTCTCTCCTGTTATTCTTTATATAATATTTACATACTATGTAATATGTATGCTTAATCTTCCATTGACCACCAGGCCCCTATTGGAAAGAGTGACCACAACTACCTATTAGCAACCATATAGCTGCAAGTACAAAGAAACAAAGACTCAGAAATCAAATCCAGGTTAAATTTCAACAAAGCAGATTATATGAAAATCAATGAAAAACTCCACACCACCATACTCCATGCTTGAAGACAGTAAATTGCGTTAAAAACCAATATGACAGTTTCTTAAATGCCTTAAAAGAAGCGATAAATCTTTACGTACCACGGATAAGAATGACCCAATCTACTAAAAACAAACCATGGTTAACAAAAGACATGAGAGACCTTATTAACTACAATTTGGCGCTTTGGAACAAATACAAATTGCCGGGACTTGACAAACACTATAAAGATTACAGAAAAATAAACAACCGATTAATAAGTCAACGCAGAAATGCCCGCATACTTTATGAGCAAAATATTCTTCATGCCGGACCTAAAAAAAATATTCCTACTTAAGACAACAGGGCCTATTCCTACTCAACAGACAAGGCCTATTCCTACTCAACAGACAAGGCCAATTTCAAGAGTATGTAACTCAGCCTTACGAAATTGCCAAAGTGTTCGCAGAACAGTTTGCCGGTGTTTTCCAAAGAGAGTTTCAGGAAGCCAGTTACCTAAATACTTTAGATCCTACACTTAGAATTGAAGACTATTGGGGAAATACACTTCACTCAAGACAAAATTAGCCAAACAATAAAAGAATTCAAATCAGATTCTTCACCGGGACCAGATGACGTTCCTGTAACAATATTAAAACATTGACATTTCCGAACACCTGGCAACAATAATTTAAATGTCCTATGACACCGGAACGCTACCAGATTTTTGGAAAACTGCAAGAGTACCACCTATTTTTTAAAAACGTAACAAACTATAACCGGAAAATTACAGCCCTATAAGCTTCGCCAGTGCTGTATGCAAGGTTAAGGAGAAAATAATAGTAAGGCACATCCGACATTTCTTTATTAAATACAAAATCATTCCTGAGCAACAACATGGTTTTTGCCCTCACTGCTCCACACTATCATACATACAAGAAGACTTGCAAAAACTGGAATTCCTAGGAATACCTGGGAAACTACTTGCGTGTATTGAGGCATTTTTGCGACAAAGAATCATGCAAGTGCGAGTGGGCGAGGCAAAGTCAGATCATATAGAAATAACCAGTGGTGTGCCCCAGGGTTCAGTACTAGGTCCAGTGCTTTACATTATATACAGTTTTGATCTTCCTCACTGTCTCCATTGTAATGTAAGCATCTTCGCCGATGACACTAAAATATTTGCAAACCCACTCACTAACTTCGACCGCCTCCAAAATGACCTTAACAAAATAGCTAACTGGTCGAAGCAATGGCTCATAAATCTAAATTCTTCAGAATGCACAGTATTGCACATTGGCAAATGCAATCTACACATGAAGTATAAGTTAAATGACACTCAACTATTGGAAGTCAATGTGCAATCTGACTTGGGAGTGAAGATTACAGGTGATCTAAAGTGGGAAGAACAAATTACACACATAACTAAGAAAGCTGATAAGCCTGATATACTTTGTGAGAAAAGCGTTTCGAGAGCTGACACCAGAAATGATGCTCTAAATTCACAAAACTTTTATAAAGCCAATATTAGAATATGCATTCCAGATCTGGAACTCCTACTTTGTCAAGGACATTGAACTCCTGGAGAAGGTTCAGCGTTCCTTTACTAAAGTGCCAATAAAAATGAAAAGGCTGTCGTACAAAGAACGTCTGGAAGCCTTAAGAATTAATACTTTAAAGGAACGCAGGGATAGAGATCTCATAGAAACATATAAGATCCTAAACAGACATTATGACATACAGGACTTTTTTATTTATTTATTTATATATGGCATCGGCTTATAACCATTTGCCAATGTCAAGTTAAAAAGGCGGGAAATAGAACTTTCGTTTCAATTTTCAACACCGTATTCCTATATCGTCAAGTCTAAAGTCTAGTCAAAGTCAAGTCTAAAGTCTAGTCAAAGTCCAAATATATAGTCAGTACAGTCTATGAGTCATGTCAGTCGATTCAGTAAAGTGGTAGAAGCTCTACTAAAAGTTACTAGGGAGTTTTGGCGGGAAACACAAAATAGCACGTTTTTAGAAGTTGTACCGCTTGCCCACACTTGTGCACGATAACGAATATTTAATGGTTAATATTCTACCAATATTACACATTAAGAACCGAAATAACACAAATTTATGAAGTTTTACAAATTCCACAACATCATCTATTGAACTCCCCGGCAAAACTCCGCATACAGGACTTTCAAAAGATATTTACGCTAAATGACAACACACAAGAGAGCCATTAAGAGGCCATAACATGAAGCTCTCTGCCAACATATCAAATAACAACCCACTGCAATTCCTGTGCAACCGTGGCGTTAGAGCTTGGAATAGCCTGCCAGATGATGTTATTGCAGGCCCAAATTGTGAACCAGTTTAAGAACAGACTTGACAGATATCTAAAAAAATCACTGATAGAAAACAGAAAATACCTAACTTGATACAGGCTATATCAGTTGTCTCAATGCCTGCCTGATTACATGAAATAATACTAATAATATGTTACCTTATTACCTATATAAGTAATAAGGTATGTGTCAGTGGTGTCAGGCCGAAAAGAAATTCTAACGTACTTCATGGTGGTTTGGTGAGTAAGGGCTTTTAAACGCCGACGCAAAAAGAGGGGATCATAAGTTTGACGTATCTGTCTGTGGCTATAGCTCCTAAACGAAAGGTCCAATTAAGATGCGGTTGTTTTTGTCTCAATGCTGGCATGATCGAGTGTACTTAGCTATAATTCATCATCATCAGCTCGCTCACTGCTTCTCAATTCGGTGGTTACTTGAAAATTTTTATTTTGTTTTTTCGTATCAATTTTAATGCTTGAAAAAAAAATACAAACTGTTCGAAGAGACATACTCTTTACACTTTTCACATATTTTATTTAGTCTTTACGGCTAGCAGCCTCCGTGGTCTCTAGTGGTTAGAGCTTGGCTCTCGACTCGGAGGTTCGTGGGTTCGTTTCCCGCATTGGAACAACAAAAAATGTTGTTTCCAAGTTTGGTTAGGGCAATGCAGGCTGATCTCCTGATTGTCTGACAAGAAAGATGATCCATGCGTCGGATGGGCATGTAAAAAGTCGGACCTGCGCCCGATCTCTCGCCAGTCGTGTCGGTCATCCGTCCCGTGGGTTACGAGAGTAAGGGAAGAGAGTGCTCTTGTGTACTGCGCACACACTTGGGCACTATAAAAATTACTCCTGCGTAACTGGCCTGGTTTCAATCAACCGGCCACCGTCACCGAAATCGGTGTGGAGAGTTATATTTGTCTTTTGTTTTACAATAGGTCTAAAGACTGAACTCGAAAGTAGAGCAGTAATGGGGCAGTTCAAAACTATCATTGTGACAATCGCGCTAAGCGGATTTTAATTTGTGCGCTCTGAACTCAGATTAATAACAATGAATTCTGATCTTATTATGTAACAATGAGAAGCAGATAAAATATATCTAGGGGGATAATGGCCAACCTTCGTACGTGATTCGTGTGTTCGTACTTCGGACAGAAAACATTAACGTACAAGTACCTACAATATTACGGGATAGTAGGTACATTATCCCGTATATATGTGAGCCATCAGCGTATAAAAATGAAGATCAACTTTCAGGATGAAAACCCAAGAGTGGCTGCTACCTTCTATTGGGAAGTCCTTAATAGGTCCATAAGAATTGAGGGTGTGATGGAGAAAGTCTCTGAAGAGGACTCCACTAAATACTTCCATACTCGACCAGTCCCGAGCCAGATTGCCGCCTGTGCCAGCTACCAGAGTACTCCAATTGAGTCCAGAGACGTTCTGAGTGAGAGAGAGAAAGTTCTAGAGACTGAGTACATGGTACCAGGGAAAGAAGTACCCAAGCCAGCATATTGGTAACTTTTTAATTTCGCTAACAATAATTTGCACGATATAACATTTTAATTTATTAATCATCATACTGTTAATTCTAGGGGAGGTTATATTATTCGTCCCAATGCTGTAGAATTTTGGCAAGGGCAAATGAATAGACTTAGTGATAGAATTAAATTTAGAAAACCTAAGCATGGAGAAGTGTCTGATGGGAAATTGTTACACAAAGGTGAGGATGGCTGGGTGTACGAAAGACTTTCACCATAATATTAATCAATATATATTTATATCTTTAGTTACAAAATGTACTTGTTATTACAAAAATGTGTCTTCCAATAAACTATGTTCAAAAATAATTATATAATTAGATATTTCTTCATGTACAACTTTATATACAACCTGTAAACCTTTAAACACAAATGGTAATTTTTTTATAATTTTTTACTTATTTTTAATATCTCTCTTTGAACCCCACTATAATTTTTCCAAACTATTTCACCTCTAAGACCAGAATCACTTACTGATTTTTCAAATTGTCTTACACTACCTCCAACACCGAAATAACATGTTTTTGCCGCTACAAGAGCAACACCATTTTCACATAATCTTTGTTTGAATAATTTAACAAGTTTGTCATAGTTAGAAACATTGTAAATTGTCTCTGAGGTAAGTATCACATCAAATACATTGTCTTGAACTTTTTCATTAAAACTTTCCCAATCTCCGGAGTAGAACTTGCACATTTCTATACTGTATTCAGTATCTTCTTCTTCTGTGTTCAAAATTACATTTGGTATTGTAACATTCTCGACTATTTCTTTGTTCTAAAACAGAGAAATTAGGTTTAATGGGCAAAGGTAAAAAAAAGTAGTCAATGAAATAAATTATGAGGCAAACAAATACTTACATAATCTTGGAAAGTTACTTTTGCTCCTTTTAGTAGAGCATAGATTCCTAATATTCCTATTCCACATCCCAAATCCAAAACTTTGGCTCCATCAAAGGTAATTTCATTTTGGTCTTCCAAATATTGAACTAGATCATAAGTACACTCCCAAAGTTTCAGTCCTCCTAAACAAGAAGCAGTTGTTATAAATTAAAAATACTAAAGGTCACCCTGTGGTCGAAATTCGACCATAATTCATGTTTTAATTTTAAAGTTTCAACTTTTTTAGGTTCTTTTGCCTCTTAGATACGCAATAAAAATATATAAATGTTGTTTAAGGATTGTGAAAGAAAGATTGACACTCATTGACAATTGTGTCAAACCTACTGTAATATATTATACAAACATGCTAAAGTAAGGCCAACGAGACGAGATAGAGAATGTAAACAAATTTTCAGGGGTTCAAAACATTTTTATTTGAATAAATTATTATAAAGTTCGAATTTTAATCGATGTCGTCTGTACTAGACAAAGATGATTCGTCGGAAGAGTCCGAGTCAGCTGTGTTTATGATAAAACTATCTATTGTATTATCAATCATGTTGTCAATATTGCTATAAAAATTGTCCTCAATAATTAAAATCAACAACTAAGCACTCACAATAACAGCAAAAATCAATAATAAAACTAACCGAAACGGAATAATAACAACAAAACACCAAGTAAATACGGAGACGAAAAAATATGTATCACTTCGAACGCAATCCAAACAGGAATGAACTTGTTCACAATTGTTTGGCGGACCAAATGTTGACAACTGCGGCACTGGCCGCTTTCCTGTACCACGAAACCCGCTACGACAGCTGTCGTCGACCAACTGACGTCATTATTCCATACGAGTGATAAGGACAGATATAATATTAACTCACTTTCATAATGCAACTTAGTAGCGGTCCGGTAGTGTGTGTTGTTGATAATTTTATAAATTTAATGTATTTTTAAGTTATTATTTAAAAAAATTAACTTTTGGCAGGCCTTCCTCCGCTTAAACTTTAAATATGCCAATTTTTACACTGATCGTATGCACAATTCTCGTAAAACCGTACTTGAAGTTATTGCTTCACGTATTAATTTAATGATTAATAGAACAGAAAATATTTATTTGAGATCAAAATTGCCTAATAATGTAGTTAGTGTAAGGAACATACTATTGATGTGACGGAGGTCCGATTCCGGTTCCGAAAGGTCGGAACCTCCGATTGGTTTTTGGATTTGGATTGGTTTTGCACTTCCGATTCCTGTTCCGCGTCCGAAACATTTCAATCGGAGGTATATCTGAGGTCGGCAGAGCGATTACTCTTTCATTTATTATTATTTTGCATTCGTGATCGGGTCATTCGTTTTGTTTATGCATTTGCGTTTCAAGTAAACTTACGAGTTAATAATAAGTGTTGGTGTGTTTGGCTAACTATTGTAATGTGACATATTTATTTGAATTGGAAATTGAGACTAATAACGAGTTTTATTTGGAATTATTTTTACGAAGTTTCTCTGACGATAGTAAAGTGTAAATAAACTTTGTGAAAAGATATTAATATATTCACGGAAGGGAGGTATCACTTTTTCTTTAAAAAGTCATTTAAAATCACTTCAATCTTGATCCTACTGAATATGGAGAATGAATTAAATTAGAATCGGAAAAGAAACATTTACAATCACAACAGCCTTCTTTTTAGATTTTTTTTTCACCTCCGGTTCCGGTTCCGATAAAACAAATTTACAAACTCGGAATACGACTCCGGTCCCGATATTGTTACTTCCGTTACATCCCCGGAACATACCTATACTAAATGACCATTTTTTTTTGTATGTTTAACGATAATTCCGCCGTCTGTGGACCGATTTAAAAAAAATATTTTCTTGATATAAAGGGTATAATCCCAGGTTGGTCCCGTTTTCACCAAAGTGGTGTTGATGATGGGATCCATAAGGAATCGGAACTCCTCGAAATGTATATGGACACATATGGTGATTTCGACTTTTTCTGAAGTAGTCCAAGCATATGCTACCAAAAAGTAAGATTTTGCACCAAGGTATACCCTGGATCCAAAAGTACTGAACAGAAATCCTGACTCCTTATAGATAAATGTTTGGGGATTTCGACGTTGTTTAAAGAACTGCAAGCATATGCCACTATGTCAATTACGGTAATCATCATCATCAACATCATCACATTATGATGATATTATAATAGGTACTTCTCATAGTATTTTACACCGACACGGATATATTTGAACATTAGTCATAACTTTGCCGTACGTGAAATTATTTGCAAAATATTTTTGTTGTTGTAAAGGCTATAATTCGAAATTTGTCCCTTAGTCACCAAAGTGGAGACCTGATGATTGACATTTATCCATGATAAATCAAGGGAACTCTTCGAAATTTATATCGACACATAGTGATTTCGACTTTTTCTGAAGTATTTCAAGCATATGCTACCAAAAATTAAGCTTTTGTACCAAGGTATATCCTGGATCCAAAAGTACTGAACAGAACTCCTGAGTCCTTATAGATACATGTTTGGGGATTCCAGCGTTGTTTAAAGAACTGCAAGCATAAGCCATCTTACCACTTACAGTAATCATTATCATCACCACCACCATCTTCACAAGAAACACCAACATATTATTATGATGATATAGGTACTCACTACTCATCAGAGTTTTGTGCACCGATATCAAACATCTTTGAAATTTTGCTATTAATAAAATTATATTCGTGATCATCATCATTACTATATTTATTTAATGCTTATTGTAAAAAAAATCCGTCGACTATTACAATAGATAATAATAATAATTTAATAATATAGTATCTAATCAATATCATCACTGGTGATTGTTTAGTAGGTCCACAGATTGGTAATGCCTATTTGGGGAAATACCACAGCATCTCAGGAAACTGACATAAAATAATGCTCGAGTTTGTTTTGTCGAGAGAGTGAGAATAGCAGAGGCTTGGTAATATTTACATCTTTCTTAAAATGTGTTAATAATAATATAGCAAAAAAGAGAAAAAATATTATTTTTAAACAAAAAATGAAAACCGACTTCCAACTAAAAATGCACAAAATATATGAATCCCTTCCTTAAACAGCTCACGTAGTATAGGTATGTTCCCTTACTTACAATAAAAACAAAGAATAATATCAAATATTGTTAGTATCGAAAATTCAAGTTTCAGTCTTTTAAGCTATTGCATTTATCGCGGGCTTTGAGCGCGGCGACCGTATCAAGAAATTCCGTAACGAAAATAAACCTAACACCCCCCACTCCGACCTGCACAGCGGTGCGGCGTTGAAAGCCGTGCATCGTCTAACGTTGTTTCAGTTCGGCAGACTTCGGCACAGTGATTGTGTGCATGCCACTAGACGTATGCGTGTAGACTATATGTTAAGCAGTGCATAAGTTGATAAAAAATGCTATGCAATAGCTTTACCTCGGCAGTCCCCGAGTGCCACACATATTTTTTTTTTCTTAATTAAAGAAAAATAATTAAATATAATTTATTTTCAATAACTCTAGTACCTTTATTACAAACCTTCATATTTTCCAGGAATTAAATCACTATGAGCTTTCTGAGCCAAGTCAACATCTTTTCCAAGAGTGTCATCTAATTGAATGTTAGAAATATGACCTATTGTCACATCTCCACACATAAATATCTTCGCATATTTAGTCATTTCATCCCAACCCTCAATTTGATTCTTTGGGATAATTTCATTGCTTTCGTACCATATGGTTTTCTCCGAGTCTTAAAAAAATTATGTTTATAAAAATATGGTAAGGAAAAAATTTGTACAAAGATGTGTTATAATTATATTTTATAGAAAAAGTTATTACCTATGTAGCTTCATCTTAATATTTTATCCCCCAAACCTACAATATGTTGGGCTATAATGTAACATCATACTACTATTATAAATGTAAATGTTTGTGAGGATGGATATATGGATGGATGGATGTTTGTTACTCTTTCACAGCAATACTATTGAACGGATTTCGATGAAATTTGGTATGATAGTAGTTTAGACTATGGATTAAAACATAGGCTACTTTTTAAATAAATTAAAAACATTAATTTCAGACCAAGTCCATATGTTTTTGTCCCGTAAAAGTGCAATATTCCCGTGGGATACCCGATACTATTCACGCGGGCGGAGCCGCGGGAAATAGGTAGTAAATGATAAAAAAGATGACCGGCTTTTTAATGTAGGGCAAATTTTTACTCTTCACTCAGGCGGCCACCGAATTTTTTTTGATACGGTAATACATGTATTGTGTCTTAAGAGTGTAATAAATAATAGTGTATTTACCTGATTTATCGTTATAATTAGCATCACCTGCGAAATTAAACGTAAAAGAAGACATTTTAAACAAGACAAATATTTTCAATTTTCTTTGTAAGTCTTTAAAATTGTTTCTAGAATTCTATATAATAAAACAACTCAGTTAATGAAAAATATTCTTATCTTTTACTCATAATGCAGTAATAAAGCTCACAGTTTTTAATTTTAATATTTAAACGAGGCTAGAAAAAGGAATATTTACATTTAATACTTCATTTTTTTTATATTAAATGGCGGAAGGTATTGCATAGATGATAAGTAATACTTAACCTCTTGTCTGTGGAGCGTCCCATTACGGGACTTGAGTAATTTCGCTGTATCTGTGGAGCGTCCTGTCACAGGACTCGCCACAACACAGCACAACGTTAGTTCTTCTAAGTAGTCTGTGACTCGCCACAGCTGCGATCACCTTGTTTAGTTTTGAGCATATTTTGGCGTCTATATAGTACTTACTCTTTCGCACACATTAAAAATCGTATTAGAATGAACTGCTTCTCCCTCTAAATTTAAATTTAGCGCGTCTATGGTACAAAAAAAGGTGAAATTTATTGTTTTATCTAGTCAGTTCGACTAAACTACACGTATTCAGTTCGACTAAACTACACGTATTTTGTAATTATTATATTGAAGTTCAATATAATAGTGACCTAATTACGCAGATTATTTAAAAAATATAATATTACATCCAGCAATCGTTTTATTTATTATTTAAGAGAGAATAAAAGTTAACTTTTAGGAGACCTATATTATTACTCCAAGAACAGTTACAATGCAATTCAAAGTCAAGTTTAAGTGATGTAAGAAATTAAAGAAATATATCTTAATTATAAAATTAATTGTAGTTTTACAAAACTATAACTAGATTTAAAAAAAAAAACAGTTTTTCTATACCTAGGTCTCAAAAATTAGTGCTCAAACCCTGTCTGTTGAAAGTCCTGTAATGGGATCCACAGATGGGGAAGAATTGTCATTTAGACAGCTAACAGACGAGAGGTTAAGGTATTGAAGCATTGTGTCAAGTTAAAAAAAAAGCTTTTAACACCGTCTTTCTAAATTGTCAAATCTAAAGTCCACATAAGGCGCTATACTCACCGTCTATCCAGCACCGACACTAATATCCGTCATTAAGGGCCATACTGACCACAATACTGCATTTTATGTAAAAGTTATGAATACTTTTCATTAACTGACTTGTTTGAGTACATAGAATATTGCGAGGTCATATATCTTAATTTGGTCCGACGAAGAGGAAACTGTGTTTGTCTTAAACAGGAGGAATTTTTGAATATAAAAACTAAAAACTAAATAAGTATAGCATGACGCGGTGCTGCAGTAGCGGATATAGGAGTAGGCTACGTAAGCTACAGCTTTTAATTATTGTAGTAATCTAAAGTTATACAGCACGTTGGGTTGGCACTTCCTAAACATTCATCTTGGCTCCTATCTTTTTTTTTTGTCTTTCCTATATGGTTACAGATTTTATTTAACCTGCAAAATAGGATAAAAATGTTGCTCGCTCGCTTTTAAGTTTTACTATACTGAACATAATTTAACATTTCATAACTACCTTATGTTTTACTCTTTTGTTTTTTTAAGATGCAAAGTCAATAAAGCCTGACCAGAAAAATAAAAAACCTGCACCTCCAGTGCTTCATTTTTTAATTGCAGCAACACTAAGAATGGCTGGGATGTGATTGGTTAAATCTCAAACATTTGACATTTCGTTTTAGTGCCGTGATTTCCCGCAACATGGCGAGGTTTTTTATTTTTCTGGTCAGGCCTTAAATAGGAATTTATCAAGTTTTAACCAGCAAAATGAGAAAAAATTTTGCTCGCTCGCTCCGCTCGCTTTTAACCTACAAAGTATATTTAATACCTATGTTCTATTTTGTGTTATTGTTTATTTTTCCGAGTGTACAATCTTTCACATAGGGATTTTCTTCACAATATTTAACCAGTAAAATAAACAAAAATATGTTCTATTCTACACGTAAAGAGCTACCTAGCGATGTGAAAAATTATATTTTACGTACGTTCCGTCTTGAGTTAAAAAAGAATAAGAGCAGTTTTTTTTGTCTGTCCCGATTTTAATCAAATCGCACCTGGCGACACTACTTTCGACACTAAGGCTGGGACTATATGCTCCGGAATCCGGAACGCCGGTGAAAATTAAGAGCATTGAAAATACAACTCTGGACATAAACAATAGGGTTGAAAATTGAACATATGAGTGTCGAGTCAAATATCAATGTCATATATGACAGCTCGACACTCGATACTTTGATTTTCAGATCTATTGTATTACCGCAGAGTTGTATTTTCAGTACTCTGAATTTTCACCGGCGTTCCGGATTCTGGAGTATATAGTCCCAGCCTAATGACGACCATTAGTACCAGTGCCGGACCTCACGGTCCTATAAAAATCAACATTGTCCTATCACTTATGGCGCTTAAAGTGCCGTTACTCACCAGCCTGCAAATATAATGCCGCGGACTTGTAGGCAAAAATTATAAATTATTGTAGGCTGAATGATTTGCAGACTGGACCGTGAGTATGGCGCATAAGAACATGACTCATCGCAAAGCTGCCATTCAGGGTTATCAAACATATTTCGACATGTTTTACATTCTCATGGATGGATAGTTTTAACTATAGATCTATTATATTAAAAAGAGGTAGATATGGTATGAGCGCGTAAAAAGTGAAGACTCGAATCTGCCCAAAGGGCAGTTTGTGGTTAGTTTGCGACGAGCCACACCATATAGTTGAAAATGAAAGTTTTGGAGCATGGAGAATAGAGGTTAGGTGTCCATCTCTCTAAGGCAGAAAAACTAAAAAGTGTCCGACAAAAGTAATTAAATAATAGTTCCAAAATTAGCCATAATGGCGCTAGAGTGGCAAGGGTGTGTGCTATGAAGTTAGAATTTTTGAAGACTATGACTAGTTTTTAGTAGTTAATTCAATAAATCATGAATATTCTAATTACTCGTATAGTCGAAAATATTTTTATATATATAAAACCGAAGAAGATCCCAAGATTTAATTATCCGTTTAAATTTTGCCGCTTTACACCTTTGCGTCTGTAGCGCCCCCTATTTAACGCTATTTTACGGATACTTTTCGGGTGCGTTCCACTAAGCGTTCACAACGATCACGCTCACGACCGCAGTTTTGCCCGTTCCACTTGCTTGTGAGCGTTACTGTCGTAAACTCAAGTGGAATGGATTATAGAGCGTTTTGAGCGTGGAGGTAAATAATTATTAAGGAGGTTAATAAAAAGAATGCAAAAAATTTAAGAGGTTAGGTTATAATCTGTAAGCCTTGAAAATAAACTTAATTAATTATTGTTTAAATCGATTTATATTGAAAAAAATTATAATTTAATTTTTTATATTTAATATTAGTTTAACGAGGAATTCTTTATCAATAATATGATCCGTGACATCATCAGAAAATTGAAAATTTTCATCAGCACGATCAGCAGACGTTGATGTTCCGGGTTGTTCATTTAAAGCTCTGTTCAAAAGTTGTGTCGCAAATGCTGCCTATAATAAAAATAAAATTTTCATCAGTGAAATTTTAAACGTATGTAATAATTTTTTCAATAAGAAAACTAATTTAAAGAAGGCTAAGTTAATTTTCATTTCTAAAGTTAGGTTATATTATTGGAAATCAAGGAAAAATGTATACATGTATATTAATAATTATAAACTACAATAAATTTTTCTAAGCTTGTTTTACATAATTATATTTACCTGTGGAGGCACGTTGAGCATTCGCTGCAGAAACATTCACTTCTACTAAAATATCTCTTTCCGCATGAAATAACGTAAGCTTAATGGTCGCCATTTTTGGTGCTTTGAGTTTTGAAAACGCCGCTAATTTTCTCAACGATCACTTCGACCCACCTTTTTAGATGGGTCGTCGTGAGCTTCGCGTGAGCGTAAGTCATGACGTCATAAGTGACGTTTTTGCCGCGACCACAACGACCGCGGTCGTTATGTGGAACGACTAAAGGAACATTTTTATCTTTGTGAGCGCTTAGTGGAACGCACCCTTCATGTATGGAGATGGTACTCCTTACCTCTATTCTCCATGGTTTGGAGTGTCGAGAAAATAGAGTCAAATATCAATGTCATATGTGACACATATGACATTGAAATTTGACTCTATTTTTTTTTTAATATATGGCATCAGCTTAAAAAGTTTAAAAGGCGGGAAATAGAACTTTCGTTTCAATTTTCAACACCGTATTTCTAAATCGTCAAGTCTAAAGTCTAGTCAAATTACAAATAAATAGTCAGTGCAGTCAATGAGTCATGTCAGTCGATTTAGTAAAGTGGTAGAGAAGCTTTACTGAAAGTTCCTGGGAAGTTTTGGAGGAAATACAAATAGCACGTTTTTAGAAGTTGTACCACTTGCCCATACTTGTGCACGTTAACGAATATTTAATGGTTAATATTCTACCAATATTACACATTAAGAACCGAAATAACACAAATTTATGAGTTATACAAATTCCACAACGTCACTCATTGAATTCCCCGGAATACTCCCATTTGACTCTACACTCATGTGTTCGATTTTTAACTCAATATTGTATTAATGCATAATTGCAATGCTCAGAATTCTCTACGGCCTTTAGGATTCCGGAGTATAATTATTATTGTTGTACACAGCCTTAGAACCTTCGTATAAGTTGAATTTATAATATAATTTCTGAGTTGGTTTCTACCTAGCGCTTGGGGCTCTCGGGTAAAATCGGGTAATTTCGTAAGGGGAAACGGGTAAGTCGGAGTCTTCGCATCGGGAGCACTGCAAAGTGCAATGTCTCCAGTTGGTATAATGCTATAAGGATAAAATAAATTTACAACGGATTTTTTTTTTCTAATGGACAAGACGTAATTTTCTAAATCCAAGTACCTACTGAATAAACAAAGAAGTAGAAGAAGAAAAAAATTAAATTAATTCAAGAATCAAGATCAACCACACGAGTTGTTGATTGTTTAACTTTAATTTTTTGTGAGAAAAGTTTGCGATTTATCTGCATACTCGCCTAGAAAGTATAATTTAAGGAATTAAAATAATCAATACAATTTACACAATGACAGACGTAGCGAAAAAAGTGAGTTTTTTACATTCTAAGTTCTTACTTTTGTCAAACTAGGATTTTGTCCGTACTATTTCAGAATGTCTGATGTGTGTGTGGTAATAATATCAAAATTTACTATATTTGTATTCCTTTCTTTGTATTATATTTCATAATTTAGCAAATAGAGCATGTAGAACAACTTTAATTACATTGACAAGCAGCTAACGCAAAACATAACCTCAATGAATGCGGCCATAATACATTCGATACTTTTTAATTCGTTGAAATGACAAATTAATGTGTCATTGTTACAAGATTTGGGTAAAATCGCAGAAAATGTTTCAGGTCCAAGATTACAAAGACTCCCTCAAGCAGAAAGCTGAGCATTTAATAATAAAAGGATTTCCAGAAAAAATTGTCAAACTAAATGAACTTTTGGAGACGCCACATTTTCAGAACCGCGATCTTTCGGATGTCCATCAGGTAACAAATTGGAAAAATTGAAGTTTTACTTGCATTTATTTCAATTGCATTCAATGTATACTTGCGAACATGTGAAATTCACGACAAAGACGAAAGCGTTCCTGGCACAAAGTACATTGGCAATTGGACAAAAATTATTTAATTCTCATGTTCTATAAATTATTGTATTGTGATTATAATAATCCCTATTATGCTGGAAAGGAGAATTGATAGAGAACAAGAAATTGGAAACATTCTTCTTATAATTGAACACCTATATTGACGACCTCTGTGGCTCAGTGGTTCAGCTTGTTGGTGCTCAAGCCGGAGGTCGCGGGTTCGAATCCCGCCGAAGGAACAAAATAGTTTTTGTGTTCCTGGGTCATGGATGTGTATAAAATATGTGTATAATATAATAAAAATCTTAAATATATGTACAGTATAAAAGTATTAAATATACTTCCCGTTGTCTGGTACCTGTAACACAAGATCTTCAGATACTTAGCAAGGGGCCAGACTGACATGGTGTGAAGCGTCTATAGAGATTATTATTATTACATTATACTGCTCACCCAGCTAGAGAAATAATCAAAAACATTTACTTATATGTTTTCAGGACCTTAACATTCCAGTGCCTCCACCAGCACAATCTGCAAATGAACCGAGTGCTAAGAGGCCTCGTATGGATTCCACGGAGAACAACACAATAGAGGGGACTAAAGTGTATGCGTTGCCCAATGGTTCTGTACCATGTAACAAGCCTCTGAGTGATTTAATCCACCTTGTCAAACCTCATATTAGAGAGCTAGTTGAGGACTCCAATCTTGTAAGTATCTGTGTTATGATAATACAAAAAATCTTGTACAAGTATTGTTAATTTATATCACACACAAATAGTTTCATAAAATTAATACACAGGTCTGCAACCAAATCCTTCTTCTAAAAATGATGTCATAAATAATAAGATTTTCTTGTTTTGAATCTACTCCTGTTGACTAAATTTTTCAATCACATCTACATTTTGTTATGATTTTTATTTTCAAAAAATCATAAATTTAGGATTATGAACTAAAGCAGGCATTAGTGAAATTGTCACTGAGTGTTCATATGTAACAAACATAGAAACTGTACCACTTACACAATACATTACAAGGTATTCATTTTCCATTACAGCTCAAAATGTGGATTTCGTTTATGATACCTAAAATTGAAGATGGCAATAATTTTGGTGTGTCAATACAAGAGGATACGCTCGCTGAGATACAGTCTGTGGAGTCCGAGGCTGCGGCATTCTTTGACCAGATCTCGAGATACTTTATCTCGAGAGCAAAAATTGTGTCCAAGGTTGCTAAATACCCCCATATTGATGATTACAGAAGAGCCGTGAGAGTAAGTATTTGATTGATTCATTAAGTTCTTGCAAATATTAAAAGTATGTTATGCCACTGGTGACAAGTCAAAAGGAAATTTTAGACTATTATTTATTGGTGTAGGTTTATCCAAATTTTTCTTGATAAAACAATAAAATCTTACTCACTGTTAACAACATAGTGTTGTCACATGTTTTGGCATTGTTTTTGGCTGGACGCTTGTCTTTTTGGGTTAAAGATTAGAGAGAACAATAAAGAGAACTGAACTTGAACAGAATACTGTTATTATTTATTATAATAAGAGTTTAGTTGTATAATATGTTACATGTTAAAAAAATTGTTAGGCATAAAGTTATTTTATGTATATGTCAACGCATATTATTACAGTCTATGAATCTACATCAACGAAACAATTTTGAATATTGAAATAAAACATAGGTTTGCTATCTTCAATGTCAGCCTACATATGATTGAAAGTCTGGGCTGGACATAATATATCAAAAATGAAAATATCTACAGACACTTTTGGTATGTGAAACATTCTACGCAATATATTGAAATATAACAGTATTTTTGTCTTCTGATTTATTATTCATAACATTGTGAGAGTTCTCTTCAGGGTTATCAGAAAAAGAGTAAATGGCAAAATGAGACTTAACCACCATAATACCACCACTTACTTAGACAATGGTGGAATTAAAGACTCTTTGCTCTTTTGCTTCTCTTACAACATTTTTTACCTAACCTAATTCTAACCGAAAATTTAATTATTTACAGGAACTCGATGAAAAGGAGTACTTATCTCTGTGGCTTGTGATGTGTGAAATCCGCAACCGCTACTGTTCCCTACATGACATAGTCATAAAAAATCTTGAGAAGATTAAGAAGCCCCGTTCCTCAAACGCAGAGTCGTTGTATTAGATGTAAATTAATATTAAATAGCTTTAGGGACACAAGTATATCTTGTGTATTTTTTAATTATAATAATATAAATTTTCTTGTTTCTATTCACTAGAACATACAATTTCATCATATTACAGATAATAGAAAAATAGAGACTATAATCAAACAATATTTTGTGATTCTGTGCATAGTCCATTTAAGATGAATGAAATCTTGTATCTCCTTTTATTGATTAATAAAAACATTTTAAACAAGTATTTTGTCTTTAAATAGGAGGTGTTTTGTTTATATCTACTATATTAGTTTTTTGTATTTTAAGCAATATAAAAATACCTTTTTTAATTGCAGACATTCTTGTCTCAAATACAATATACAAGCACAAATGGTATTATGTTTTGTAGGAGTCGTAATAGTTAAAAAAGTTTCTAACATAAATTGAAATAGATTTAAAATCTAGTGAATAAGAAGAAAATAATTATATACGTAAAGACATTCATCAAATAGCAGTTTTGTGTCCCAAAATGTTAAAAAAGTATGTGAAAATTAAAAGAAGAAAAAGTTGATTTCTATGTTTTTTTTCTCAAATTTATTCGAAGCAAATCCAGATTATTATAATGATATATTGCAAACATTTAATTTATTACTCTTTATCTGTATGTTTGGAACTTTTGCTACATTACTCCCAACTTCGCCATCAATATTCCTTGTTGACAACAAAATCATAAATAGTTTAATAGCCTATGTATTAAAACAATAAATATTAATTCCATAAACATTTTGTGTTATTTCGTAATCGATTTTAAAGACAACAATTACTCTAAGGTTGAGTATTACTAGTTTTATTGGTCCATGGTAATCTATTTTTTATATTTATTTATTTTTTATCTACAAATGCATTATCAGAATCTAAATAATGCTGCTAAAGTAATTTATTATATTGCAATCCTACCCATGATAGAAAAGTATCAAATATTATATTTAATAAGTAATTGAAGACGCTAAAACACTCGCCTTGTGAGAAGCAGTATTGCAATATGGATACCTACAACTTACAAGGCGTAATTGATATGTTACATACAAAATTTTAAAAAATGCGCTCGTCTTACCCACAGGAGTAGGGTGAGATGGATTTTGGAATGTTTTTTACTATCGATTATTTCTATAAAAATAATAATTTAAGTTCAACTTTGAGACATAAATTAGCTAAGAATAAATGACATTTTAATCTAGAATGCCTTTTTATTCTATTACAATCCGTGTTTTTTTATATACGACGATTTCAAAATGTATGCCACTCAGACCATTTTCCCCTATGCCTTTGTGACTCCCTGACTATATCTGAATGTCTTTCGGCAACCGTCCCTTTTCATACATCGTCGGTCATTTCCAATGTAGAAAAACGGAGATTGCCGAGGTTCATTAGCAACGTGGCATTGCATGTTGCAGTATGAAATGACAAACCTCCTTTTAAATATTTTGTCAACTTTTAGTTTACATTGGAGTGACAATAATTTATAAAAACATTTCGAAACTTCAATGTTATGAAGGCAACCATATATGATTTGAAAGGATTTTCAACAATTTATTTGTTGTTTGGTTCGATTTATTTGCTATTTGGTTACAATTATTGATTTTCATAGATTTATTTACATTAGAAAGATATGCAATTTTAATAACAAAATGGCAAGCGATATCGAGAAGAACTATGGTGACAGTGCTAAGAATAGATCCACGTACGAAACGAAGAGACGGATTTCCAATCATATTTTCGATGGCGCCGGCGAAAATATACAGTATTATAGCGACTCAGAATCTTTGGCGTCTCGAAAGAGTAAAACTAGATTCATCAACCCGGCCATATGTATCGAGAATGTGCTATCGAATTCGTCGACTTCTTTGGGTACGGAGGCTTCGAGTGCGGACATTACGCCGCATCCTCACAGCGCTTACCGAAGCAGTTCCACTCCATTTCTGACTGGACGCATATCGAGTGCCTCCTCTACCAGTATGAAGAGGAAGTCCTGTCGGTTAGGCCCAGATCAGGACGAGGAGAAAACGCCTCGCTGTGACGAGTACCACGATGGAGCAGACACATTCCGACTGTCTGTAGCGTCTGTCTCGACAACGACAACGGTTAGGGAAGAAAGAGAGAAGAATGAAAAGAGAAGGCAAGAAGCATTCCAGAAGTGGCTGGAACGGAAGGAACAAGAGGTAGGTATTATTAGGTTAGATGTGTATATTTGGACGACACTAGATGGCTTAGGTACCGGTGGCAAACAGATATCGAAGCCCAGGAAACTGCTAATCCACGAGACATGCAAATACTTGAAACTAGCATACGAAGTCACAAGTTTCAAACAACAACAAGTTCAAACTCACATTCCTCCGTAATATAACGTAGTAGTTAAACACCTTAAATATATTCCCGCTTACTAATAAAAATATCTACACAACGGAAAACGCAGTTGACAGACAAAAACAGGAATATAGAATGGAGAAGCCTCCTTTGTATTTAAAATAATAAATATTTTTATTAGATTAACCCCCTTAAATCTAAAAACCATTTTCCAAATCCCAAGCTTGTTTCATAATTTTTGAACATTTTGGCAGAGACGTGAAAAAGCTCGTCAAGGGAAAACTAAGCAGAGTGAAACACCCGCCATCACTCCTGAACAGAGAGAAGAGTCCTACAAACGTTGGGTAGAGAGAAAACAAGCCCAAGCCGAGCGGAGAAAGGCAGAAGAAATACTGCAGCGTATGAAAGAAAAAGAAAGAATGGAACGTGAGAGAAAGAGCAAGACAAACAAGGAGGAGAAACTCATAGAATGGATAAAGAGAAAGGAGGAGGAAATTAAATGTAAGAACGTTATTTTCATCATGATTATGTTTCACAGCACGTACCTATTTTTATTAACTTAGGTATGTATTCGGTTTAGACAAATAATTACTTAGCCCCGATTTCACTTCGAAAATGGGTTCCAACTTCTAGATTGTTCATTAACATGTAGTGTAAAATGTTGTCTAACATTGAATAGACGAAAAAAAATTTTTAGCCTTCGTGCCTATTGGGGCTTAGTCCACCACGCACAGGCTCAACAAAATGAATTGCCCGAAGATACGCACGATAGAAACTTGTTATATTGTTATAGGAGGCAGTAAATATAGTGAACCAGGACGTCTAAAATGGCCACATTAAGTGAATCGTATTATGCAACATCCTCTATAGAAGTTCAATAGAAAATCCTACATAAACCATTAAACTATATAAATGTGAAAGTTTTGCGGCGAGTAGTATGCTGGTAGCCTTCCATGTTAGTGGATAGTTTTGAATACTAGTATTTATATAATAATAATAATATCTATGGACGCTTCACACCACGTCAATCTGCCCCCGTGCTAAGTATCCGAGAAGAACTTGTGTTACAGGTACCAGAAAACGGGAAGTATATTTAATACTTTTATACTTTACATATATTTAAGATTTTTATTATATTATACACATATATAATACACATCCATGACCCAGGAACACGGAAAACCTTTTTCATCCTTCGGCGGGATTCGAACCACGATGAAACTTGGTATGGTCGTATTAAAACATAGGCTACTTTTTATCCCGAAAAAATATAGTATTTCCTTGGGATATATTTGCGCGGGCGGAGCCGCCGGAAAAAGCTAGTGTTTCATAATACGTTAACTTAATATGGCCATTGTAAGGTCTAAAATAGGCTGAGATTTATTACAGTAATGAAGACGCGCGCCGAGCGGCGTGCGGCGCGCGCGGCCATCGAGGAGGAGCGGCGGCGCGTGCAGGGAGAGCGCGCGTACCGCGACTGGCTGCGCACCAGCAGGAGCAAGCCGCTGCCCGTGCCGCTGAACCGGGGGGAGCTCAGTAAGGCTGGGAGTATATGGTCCGGAATCCGGAAGGCCTAAGAAATTTCAGAGCATTGAAAATAGAACATATTATGTCGAGTCAAATGTCAATGTCATTTATGACAGCTCGACACTTCGATTTTTTCTTCAGTGCTCTGAATTTTCTCTGGCCCGCCGAATTCCGGATCATAGAGTCCCAGCCTAAGTTCGTTGTTTTATCGTAGAAGAATCTGCCGGCAAGAACTGGACGTACTGATAGCTAGGAACGTCGCTATGGTATACAAATAATTGTGTTTACAGTAAATGCCCCAGTGCTGTTCAACGACAGTAAACGTGGGTTTATTCTTATGTCAACACCGGTAAATGGAGCAGCGGCAAATGGATAGCCCGTAAAGTGGTTGCATCCGTTCATTAGGCATTCTCAAGACCAAAGCCCTCCAGTATTCCACCATGAAGAACATGACTTGTGACCTTGTGACTTGTGTGTGCATTGTGTGTCACTTAGTAAAACCACCTGGATTTGATTTAAGTAGAGTATGATAATTTCTTGGGATAATCTGTTAAGCGATGTCGTAGGGTGCCCGCTTGCTTAATTTTTTTTTTATCTTATGAGAGGAAAGTAAAGGAATATATTTTCCAGGTATGCGAGGCTCAGTGTCGCAGATGTACGTGAACCCCATACCCTGGCAGTCCCTCACGTAAAACGAGTAGGTAATGTGCATGTTTTGTATACTTGCTGGCAGCAAATTGTGATTGTATTTAATAATAACATTATTGTATACTTTTATAAAACCTTTTTGGTGGCATTTTAGAAATGGAATATAAAGTAAAACAAGATCGTTGACTAGTTATTTATTATGCCTAACTAACATTGAGTGAAAAAGGGTCCCTACAAGTACAAATTATAATTACACTTTCATTTAACCTTCCGCTTACACTTTACACGAACGTTTTTTTTTGTAGCGCGAAACATTTGAACCAAAACTCCTTGTTTTGGACGCACCTCTACTCTCCAGAGGTGTCATAATTCATAAATATAATATTTTTGATATCTATCTTTTGCTTAATATCATTAAAAAATTGTTTGTGTAAATGAAGATGACCTGTGCCGAAAGATGTGAAAAAATTGTGTTTTCTCCTTTTCAACCAAACACTGCAACCGTATCAATGAGGGTGTTTGAAATTTTTTTCTGCCGCTAGGGGGCAGACCCAACGCACACAAAACTACATCTGGTGGCGTAAGTGGTATCAAAAACGGTCATTAAGAATTTTCGAATCTTTTTCTGTCACTAGTCGGCGCTTTGTAGCCCGACGGTCCTTCTCGTGCCAAAAAGCTGTCAGATGTCACGAATTTCAAAACCCTCATTTAGCAGGTTCTCAACAGACAGGTTTTGGACGGTTTATCACATCTTTCATACGAAAACTATTTAAATTTCAAAAATTCTGTTCTGAATTACTAAGTATGTGAAGGAAATTCAACGCAGAGTGTAGTTTTTTTTAATATTCCTAAAATTTAACTATCACAAACTATTTGTTGTTATTTAAATAATCTATTTTGTGAAATACAAAATTGATAACACTGCTAAACACAACACTGAATTGAGTGAATTCACAAGTTTAATTTTAAACATTGGAAAAGCAAATACAAAAGTATGCTTTATGGATATTTTTTCAATCGTCAGCTCATTTATTAAAACGATCCCTCCGAAATAGCATCAGTGAAACATCACACCCCTTGTTTTGACGAATCACAATATTATGTACACTAATATTATAAAGAGGAAAGATTTGTTAGTTTGTATGGCTGTTGGCATTGCATTAAATAGGGTCCGAATGTATTAGACCGATTTTGATGAAATTTAGCTCAGATATAGAAAAGAGCACGAGTAAGTACATAGGTTACCCGCTACTTTATATAGCCAGAAAATGTACGGTTATCGCAGAAATTTCTTTTGCGCGTACGAAGTCTCGGAAACATATAATTGTTCTAAATAATTCAATCCATGAATCATACACCAATTACATATTCCATGGTTCTGTATTTAAATTTCCTTTAAAGTTCTTTTTCCATTCCTTATTTAAGTTCTATTCAAGTTAATACTTCACGACCCTGATTAAGCCCTCGTACACACGAGTGTTTTTTGTTGTCGCGACAGAAAAAACTGCACTATAATTAGAACTCTGCGATAATACAATAGAGCTGAAAATTGTGTAGAGTTGTCAAATCTGACATTTGACATTTGACTCTTTGATTTTTATTTACAGTGCTCTTTTTTCTGTCGTGACCACTATAAACGCTCTTGGGAACGTAGCCATAGCTTCTGCACTTAAATAAAACCTAACTTTAATAAGGCCTCTCGGTGTTACATGGTAATAAACTAACGAACATCTTCAATACGCCTCCTCTTCCTCCTTAAGTCGTAGTATGTCCGATTTGTTCATAAAGTAGTAGGAGGGCTGGCGGCCCTTCAAGTCCTTTATAACGCGTTTCGCACCAGCTTTGATGAGCACATGGCTGAGGGATTCCATCTTCTCAACACCCATTGCGTAGTGCAATGGCATGCGTTCGAGCTGTAAAAGAAAACATATTTTTGGATAGGGCACAACATTAGGTTGTGCGGAGTCTAGGTGTGCCGTTAAAGAAGAAAAACGTTTTTTTCGAGCCTGTAAAGTTTGTATGGAGAAATTAATATTAAATACTGTACGCATACTTGAAGCTTACTGATATGAGATGGCGCTAGCGTGCTCGACCTCGTCTTGTCTCTTTCCTTCTCGTACCCTCTCGCTCGCACAGCTACCTTGAGAACCCCACCATGGCGACGCCACAAGCAGTGGCCTAATTTAATTTCAAATCATTGGCGTCTGAATTTTTTCGACCGGTCTGCACTTACCAACAGTTCATTTTGTGATAAGTGCTTAAGTTTTTATTCTATTTTATAAGTGTGAGCATGATATAGCAGCTATTCATGTAAGTCATTTTTATTTTCCTTACAAAGTGAATACAACTAACTAACGGTTTTTACCGTTCGTATTGAAAATATTCTATAAATAGATCATTATTTTTATAGAATCTATAATAATTAAGTTATATACGCTACCCTCTAAAGGAATTCAGTAATTTTATAAGAAAATTTAGAAAATTTTACCACTTTTCTATAAATTTTTATCTACCTTCAGATAGACTTTTTTGTACTTATTTTTTAGATTTCTTTATAATTAGAACTATTTATAATATAATGCATAGTGGTAATGCTTTTTACGTTCGTGCTTTTTGGTTTTAAGTACGTATTTTTAGTAAAACACAAATCTTTCTATGGTTTTCAAATATTTTTAACTACCGTCAAGGAATACTTTTGTTTGTCGTTCATATCTTACATTTTCAAGCTTTTTGCATGGAATCCTAATATTAGGTTTTTTTAGCACATTTTAGATACAACCACGATCACGTAGATAAAAGCTATTCGCCTTTAGTTATTGATAACGTAGACCTCGATAGAGACTATTATAGCGATAATATTATTGACGATCAAGTTAGTGGTAGTCTATATGATGAAGAACATACTAATAATGCCAAGTTAGATTTTAATTTTGATATTGAAGTTAAATTAAAGGAGCCTTCGGTACTAAAGGCACCTGAAAAGTTTCTTAATTTGCTGCAACAAATTCAACATTTTGATAAAGATGAATGGAGCGAAGTTCGCTATGCAGAAGTGCAAAAGCGGTATAATAATACGCCAGGTTTTACTGATTTAGAAGCTATCGATGAGATTAAAGCTTATGATAGTCTACGTCATTTAGCTTACGCAGATAAAGCTTAGCAAACAAAAGGTAATACCGGCGTATTACCTTTTGTTTGCTAAAACAGCGCGATGCTCTGCAACAGACTCTAAATTTACTTTTATCTTGGGCTAAAGATGAGGTAAACCTAAATGTCGACTCTTTGCATACGAAGGTTAAGGAATTATTTACAAGCGGCGATTATGTCTGTTTCTGCCGACCTCTTACAGCTCGTTTGTGGTCACAGAGCTGAGGTGATACAGATGCGCCGAGATGGGATCATAAAATATGCACGTGATCCACTAACCAAATCATATTTACGCAAAGTCCCTCCTTCAAATAAAAACTTTTTAAATTCTGAATTGCTATCGAGAGTTCTTGATAAGGCAGGTGGTGTTAAGAAAGCTTTTATACCTTTGATAAAACTAAAAAGTTTTGGAACTACCTCGCAGGTAGATAATAGTGGCTCTAATCATCCCCCGTAGGGAAATAGTCATGCGCCCTCGCAGGGCACATCTCAAGGTTGCTGTGGCTCTCAACACACACGACCGTTACAGAATTACTAACCCTCGCAGGGAAGGTACACAAGTTATCCCTCGCAGGGTTCTCACGAAAACTCTAACGCATGGCGTAGCAATGAATCTAACCGTAGTTCCTTTCGACAACGAGCATGCGAAGGACAATAGAAAACGGCCTATTAATAAAGAGAATCCAACTCAGGTAAGAGAGAAGATTCTGACTCGAGATTCCAAGCGGGCCGACCTTGTGCATATCACAGTCATTGGAGGGCGTTGAAGGCACCACGTTTTCTTTTAAAAATAATAAAAGGTTATCGCATACCCTTTTACAAGAAACCTCCTCTTCGCCTCCCCGACATGACACGCACCTGTGACAAGAAAGTGCGAAGCAATGTCTTTGACATTTGTGCAATTCAAAAGATGAAGGACAAGAAAGTTCTCGAAGTAGTTCGATCTTGCCCCAGCTTCATTTCGAGCATGTTTCTCGTTCCGAAACAAGACGGCTTGCACCGTCCAGTGTTTAATTTGAGCAAGTTGAACGAATATGTACTAACCGAACCATTCAGGTTAATAAATGCGAACAGGGTCCCAGACTTCCTATAACCGAACGATTAGTTGTGCAAAGTGGTCGCTCGTTCTCACAGACTTCTCAGGATTTCTACGCCTGATTTAAGACAAGGAAATTCTTCAAATGACGTGTCTTCCCTTTGGCCTCAGCACGGCCCCAAGGATCTTTGCCTGTTTTAACAACTGGATTGCTCAAATTCTAAGAGAACAGGGTATACGCGTCAGAGTATACCTAGACGATTTCTTGGTGGTCAATCAAAATTACTATATACTAAAATTACATATCCAAATTGTAGTGGAAAGACTTCAATATCTGGGCCTTCAAATCAATTTCGAAAAGTCAACGCTGACTCCGGCAAATGTCTGACCTTTCTGGGTTTTCAATGGGAACTGAAAACTGACGGAAGAGATTTTACATTGCGCCATGGGCGCAATGTAAAATCTCTTCCGTCAGAGAAGGTGATAAACCTAAAAAGAAAGATTTCCGTAATCCTTCAAACTCAAAAAATACACCTTAAAAGAGTTGCAAAGTCTTGTCGGACTCCTCAATTTTGCTCGGTTTGTGATTCCGAGGGGATGACTACACTTTCGAGACACTCTCATGTTCTTAAACGTTGCCATGAAGAGCCCGATTACTGCCGTGCATCAGTTGCCAAACACAGTGGAAATGGAACTGCAGTGGTTGATGGCCAATTACGACCTGTCGTCACAAATTCATTTTCCATCTCCAACAAAATTCTTAACTACGGACGCCTCGGACGTAGCCTGGGGAGCCCAATTGGAGAAAATATCTTTGAGTGGAATGCGGACTGGTCCAGAACAAAATTTGCACAGCAACCAAAAAGAAATGTTAGCGGTGTTAAAGGCACTCCAAAGTCTATGTCACAAGATAAAGAAATCCACAGTCCTCCTACAGTGCGACAACAAGACTGTTGTCTTATTTAAAAAACGAGGGGGGGACCAGGTCATTACCGTTGCTCCAGTTGACAAAAGAAATATTTCACCTTTTAGACTTACACCACATAGAACTACAGGTACACCACTTACCGGGAAGGTACAACAGTCATGCAGATCATTTAGCACGACATCTGAGTCTTCCTGAATGGCATTTACTGCCTCATTGCACAGAGAATCTGTTCAAGAAATTCGGAACACCGATGATAGATCTCTTTTGCAAGCGAAACGTTGAAAGTAGTTTACAATTATGTGAGTCTGGATCAAACGGATCCAGAGGCGATATATCACGATGCGTTCTCCCGAACCTGGAATTATCCCCTCGCTTGGGTGTTTCCGCTACTTTATCTAGTTCCCAAGGTGCTCATGCACTTTAACAAGGCGACAGGGTTCTATCTGTTGGTAGTCCCGAGATGGGAACGAGTATTTTGGAGGGCGGACCTAATAACCCGAGCACTAGCAGCCCCGTTCGCCATACAGAATCTACACCTAAATTTAATAGACATTGCGACAGGTCATCCCCCAGCAGGAACCAAAGACATGGAATTGCGGGTGTGGAAATGTGGGGGTGGACAGAGGAGCTAAAGGACTGGAATATAAACCACCTTAATATCCTAAAAAACTCTTGACGTCCATCGACACTAAAAACTTACAAAGTGGCGTGGAACCGCTGGCTCAGTTGGTGCCGCACCAATAAAGAAAATGCCACTCATCCGTCGGGATCTGTTCTGGCAAAATATTTAGCTGATCTTCATCTTATTGATGGTCTAGCTTACAATACTATATTAGTACACAAGTCGGTCGTGTCGACATTGTGCAGTGTTGAAGATGCGGGAAAATTATCTTCACATGTTCTGGTAAATCATATGCTTAAGTCGATCGCTGTAAATAAACCAGTCTCTAGAAAAACAAGTGTATGGGATATAGACGATTTATTGAAGAATTTTTATTTTCCAAATAAAAGCAAATTATCGATAAAAACAATGTTTTCCAAACTTGTCGACATACAGCCACCTTGCTCCTTTTATGCTCAGGCCGAAGAGTCCATGACTTGACATTATTAGCGGTTGATTCAGAACACTTCACTGTAAATGAAGACTCGATTTGTTTTTGGCCTCTTTACGGATCTAAAACTGATAGTGGGAACTACAGACAGTCGGGATGGGAGATATTTTCAAACAATAGTTCCAGAAATTTAGATCCTGTTTTTTGGGTTAAGCGGACCATTGGTTTATTAAAAGAAAAACGGAAAGAATGTAATTTACATAATATTTTCATTAATCTAAGAAGAAACCCTAAGCCGGCCTCCAGAACGGTTATTGCTGGTTGGGTAAAAACTGTATTTCGTGAAGCAGGTATTACTGCCCCTCCAGGAAGTATTCGCTCTGCCGTAGCGTCTAAAAACTTGGTTGATAATTTACCTCTTGATCAAATATTGGCCAAAGGAAACTGGCAATCAAATAATACTTTCTCGCGTTTTTATCGCAGAGAAGTAAAGTCGTCTCGCACAGGTAAATCAACAAGTTTGGCTCAATTATTTAGCCCTACAAACTCATTTTATATTTACTTATATTTTATTCTGTAATTAATTTATACTTTATTAATTAGTACAAATCAATCTATTGATCTCAGTAAGGTATTTTTTACATTCCTATTTTCTAAGCTCTTCTAATGTATAATATGCCTTCACATTGGCGTCTTTTTCCCACCAGGCGATAACAAACAGGTCTCATATCAGTAAGCTTTAAGTATGCGTACAGTATTTAATGACGGTGTTTTACCTGTAAATAAAACACATATTAAATACTTACCTTACTTGAAGCTTAGATTTTTAATACTGCCTGGTGATATTCGACTCAATGATTTGAAATTAAATTAGGCCACTGCTTGTGGCGTCGTCATGGTGGGGTTCTCAAGGTAGCTGTGCGAGCTAGAGGGTACGAGAAAGAAAGAGACAAGACGAGGTCGAGCTCGCTAGCGCCATCTCATATCAGTAAGCTTCAAGTAAGGTAAGTATTTAATATGTGTTTTATTTACAGTTAAAACACCGTCATTTTTGACATTTTTCATTAGGTATAAATAAAAAATATTGTGCCTTGTAAAAAAAACAATTTCATTCTACCCCATCGTGTGGGGTATCGTTAAATAGGTCTTTTAAAATAAAGGTAAGACTTTATACATGGATTTTTACAAGGTCAACCATTTTCGAGTAATCGGCCAAAGGTTAAATCCAAAGGTTTATAATTTTGTCCCACTGGAATTTCTAAAATATAGGAGATAGAAACTTGTAAGATTCCATGCTGAAAGTTCATGCTAAAAACTTTTTAGGAAAAATAATTTTAACGAACTCGGACAATAAATTTTGAAGTAATTCGAAGAAAACATATTGCGCGTTGATAGTTATGGAATTCTCCTTAAATATGTCCTGACATGCTCTTGGTTAGGTTATTTTCTTTTGAGGTACGGCATCCTCAAACGTAACAGTTATACAGGCGATGCTTTCTGCGTCTTACGTGTGTAACTTAGCCTTTTCATCCGTTATTGGATGATTTATACAGTATTCTCCGAGCGAAGTAACCACTCTTGAAATACTGTAGTGCCTGGGATAGTTGGTTTTTAAATGTCGTATGGTTGCCCAAGCACATACGGCATTCTCACAACATAGTCAGCCTAGTCCAGAGGAATGACTGGTCAATACGTCTGGGGCCAACCATGTGCGGGTTTCCTCACAATGTTTTCCTTCATCGTTAGAGCGTCCGTATAATGTACTACTTGAGATCTGTTAAAGTCTCATTGGTACACGTCACAAGCTGGAAATCGAACCTGCACTCTCTCGAGTGCGAATCAAACAGTCTACCCACTAGGCCACGGAGCTCTTGTATTAAGTACTCACATTATCCCCAATTTTCAATAATTCCGGATACGTCTCGGCCAGATAAGCCACGATCTCCTCCTTCTGAGCCAGCACAGCGGAGTGCAGGGCGGTGCGGCCGAAGGTGTTGCGGGCGCGGACTAATGTGCGCCCACCCTCGCCCGATAGAAGGTTCTGGAGGGTACCCATATCCCCTGAGCGTGCTGCTCTATGTACGGCGTCGCGTGATTCCTTTCAAAGTAAATAAGGGTACCTATTAGTTTAACTTTGAAGAGAAATAAGTATATCGCTAAAAGGTTAAAATATATTTTAACAAGAATAGTATGTCCGCGGATATCTTCTTTTACAACAAAGGTGGATAAACCTTTGCATAAATTCTAATTTATGCAAAGGTTTATGTTTGTATCGACGGATCTTCAATTGCTGAATTGTTTATTAAAGTTTGCATTGATGTGACTATGCATTCTATATACTTCATTTGGTTAGACTTTACCTCAAACGTAGGTATCGACGCCAGTAGGTTCCCCATCGTGTTGTCCCCTCTCTGTGCGATGACCTCCGCTATGGGCACACCGTCGTCGTCTACCACGTCCAGGATATGATCATACCCCAGGAGGAGGAGCTCCATGATTTTGTCCGTATTGCCTGAACTCGATTAAATAAGAAACCTTACTAAGAATGTATGTATGAATTTAAATATGTACGGTTCTGGTTAAATAAAATATTTACAATTACAAGATTGGCTTACTTTTGCTATTGGAGTGATACTCTAGCTTCTTTAAAAACATCTGCTTCAGATTAATCAGAACAAAATATGTTTTCACTATTTTCTCACCTCTAGCAGCTAATTGTAGCACGTATTTGTCGATCAGTGCTGTGTTGTCCAACACGTTGGCCTGAATGGAGATGTCGCGGGCGGTTCGGTACAGTTCATCCCTGAAGCCCAGGCTAACATCAGCCTCCTGCAATATCTGTAGCAGAGCGTTGTTGCTGTGCGTCCGAGCGGCGGCAAAGTGTAGCATTGACTGGCCATGTTCGTCCTGAAAGAAAATAATTTTTTTTATACCTACTGGCTTACGCAGATAGGTTCGTCGAAAGAAAAACATTTTTTGAAAATACATCATTGGCGTAATAGTTTTCAATCCTAAAGTGACTTACGCATGATTTACAATCTATTTAGTTCTGTTTTGGATTAGGTTGTTTGTTTATCATCAACGTCGTAATTTAACTTTCATATTCCGCAAATCATTGCAGAAGGCTGAAGAGAATTCAACTTACTCTATTATCACTTGTAAGTGCTACTTCTGGAACATCAGGACTCTTTACAACGCCTGGATCAACGGCTATCACATCTATAGGTCGGTTCGCTATAGTGGCTGTTCTATTCCTATGTTTTTGTGTTAAGTCTTCTACCATAATATTGTTTTCTAGAGGAGGTGGATGATCGTTCTCAACTTCAGGTCCACCTTTAGTTACCAATATATTTGATTCCTGATAAAATAGTTTTCATTTAGAATGAAGTCTGGAAAATATCCAATAATTTACTAGAACTATTAGTTAAAATAATAATAAAAATGTGAAAATCTGACCTGCGTTCCAACACGATGCTTCTCGTGTTCGGGAAAATTATGCAAAAATGATGCAAGAAAAGCAACTGGATCTTTCGGTTTGATATTCGCCACCTCGGTCAGACCTTTGATCAAAGGATCTCCGAGAGCTGCAAAAAGAGGATCCGATTCATCCTTTCCGTACACATATCCCTTATTATCCATTTAAAGTTAAAAATAAAGCTTACACTTAGCAAGATACCTGCCCTCGTCGGTATGAAATATCGGAGTGGCGGTCAGGCCGTTAGTGGTTTGACTAATACCTGAAACATTAAATATTCAATGTAACCTTCACATAGGTTAACGCATCACGTTAAGGGAAAATAGCCATATGCGCAAATGAACGGAAAAACGATACGGATAGAAAGTGGTGTCCTCATTAACAATTTTTTTTTATCGATTTATTGAACGGAAATAATTACTAATGCAAACGTATATCGTATTTGTTTGGTGGTGGTATATTATTTATATGGGCCACTAATGGGTTCGCGGACGCTTGAATAGAAATGATACTATTTTTATGGACAAAAAAGTACCTAAATGTTACAAACACCGCTTGTTTTCCAAGTAAAAATACGCAAATTTAGTTCTAAAAGATAAAATGTAGTGATAGCATTATTTTAGTGATTTCAGTGATAATTTAAATAATTATTCTTGACTTTAAATACTAGACACACATTAGCTCAGTGTTGGAAAGACAAAGTGCCTTATGGTGATTGTGTGCGTGATATTGTGATATCTATCTTTTATTGAGTGAATAAGCGTGAGCGGACACACAATTTGGAAATTGAACACGCACAATGCTTCTAATGTTGGTATAATTTAGATACTGACCTAAACTTATTTAGATAAACATTTTCATTCAACTGACATTTTATCTTTCCAACATTGAAGAGTCAAACTTTTTGAAACTAATACCTAAACAGTAAAAACACTAAAACATAACAATATTAAAATAGGTATAAGCGTATGTATTATTTCTTTTGTGACACATTATCGTCTGGGCCATCGATGGCAATAATGCTGCTTCTTTTTCTCTTAAAAATATTAGTGAACATTGTTGCGATATGCGCTGTATTTTGCATTGATAGCTCTTTCTCCAAATGCAAAAGATTTACAGAAGCCGTAACAAAGTCATTAAAACAATTTGTTTCGGTTGTATTCAAGCTTTGGTAGTTACTAATTCTAGCTATGTTAGGGCTTAACGTCTCCCTGTATTGTAGGCCTCTCATAGCGCATAGGTTCTTGATATTATCGGGATCTTTAGACAATGATGGAAAGCTCACAATTAAGCTAAATCTAATTCCAGCTCCTAAAAATGTAGGTCTACTTGAGAGGTGTCCAAGTTTTTCATGCCACACGAAATCAAGTTTATCGTGTAGGTAAGATATGATATATGATATTTTGCTAAATGTTAACCCAATCTCACCAGGCGAATCGATAGGAGTAGATGTGATGACTCGTATATGATCATGTACGTTAATCCAAATAGCGACAGTTTTATCGTCACTAACGTAAACTCCACGACCATAAGGCCAATGTTTTCCGTGTAGGCGACTACAATCATCAATCTCATCTCTGTTACATAACGCTATCAATAAGCCCGAAGATGCCAGAGCAGCACACACTTCAGATGGTTTCTCTAAAACCTCGTTCAAGGTGTAATACGAACCACCTTTTTGATCGGATTCAGGATTTATTTGTTTAATTATTTTAGAAAAATCGTCTTGTAATAAAACAGACGTGATAATCCTTTCAACTGCTTCTAGTTTTCCGATTTTCAGTTTAATCGGCAATTCGAATCTATATAAATTTCTTGAACATTCAATTGTACCAGACAAAACAAATTCCTCACTGGGATCTATATTGACTTCTATAATTGGATCCGATACGTCTCGCAAACGTTTATTATGAAAAAAATCTGACGAGGGGTGCTCAGTAAGCTCTGTTTGTACATTAATGTTATGTAAATCTTTTATAAGAGGCAACAAGAAATCAGAAAAAACGTCATATACATAATAATCTGGTGCTGCAACGCCTCCAGGAAAATCTTCTTCCACAGTTTGTACAATATTTCTATTATCTGGTAATTTTTTTACTGCCGGCCAGATAACATCAAATAAGTCATGATCTAGTTTGGTCGATCTTAACTTTACGTTATCAAAAATAGCTTTTTTCAAAAATCTTCCTAAGACATTGGGCGGCGTAGCTTTATTCGAAGACGCAGATAGAGGTGTTCGTAAAGGCCTTGCTGATGCTAGAAGTCTATAACATCGTTCCAGTGTTTCTAGCGCCTCTGGAGTATCAAAAGTGCGCCGAGATGAAACTTGATCGTTAGGCACTAAATACAGTAATTAAATTATTAAAGACTGTAATAATACACGTTTATAATATCACACGAAGAAAATAAATGATTTAAACACATTAAGTTACCTTTATCAGAGAAAATATTTTTGGCGATTTCTTCACTTACACCAAAATCAGTGAGCAATTGATTTATGGGAAGTAATGTCGGGTTTTTAAAATAGTCTTCTGCTGATCGCCCCATCTTAAAAATAACAATTCAAGTTAATACAAATACTATAATATTGTAAATTACTGTAGGTACTAGTTGTTTACAATTATGCTTACATCATCCAAGTCTTTAGAATTTGCTCCTAATTGTTGAAGTAAATTGTAATAATGACCATTATCAGGTAGTACTGCTGCATAATGCAATGATGCACGTCCATCAAAATCAACTGCAGATAAGGTTTCTGGAAACCTAAAATGGTATTAAATATTACAGGTATTAAAAAGTTAAAAAAAAATATTCATGCAATAGAAATAATTTACTTTTTAGGTAGACTATTTACCTGCCCCCTAAGTATTTCACTATATTTGTTTTTCCAAAAACTGTTGCTACATGTAGAGGTGTAGCGCCATTTGGTGATATAGGGTCCCGGGCAATAGCAAATTTTCTTCTGTCCAATGCTGCTTGCAGGTCCTTTAAATTTCCATCTTTTGCAGCGATATGCACTTTGTTAATTTTTTGCTAGAATAGAGTATTAAATGTGTTATTAATAAGGGTGTATTTTTTTTTGTTATTCTTAAAAAACGAATGGACTTAATTACCATATATACAGGCACATTTTCTAAAAACGCTTGCAACTCTTGATTAGCTGAATGTCTACCCATTAATCTTGCGCCCTCTCCATTTAAAACTAATGTTGCCAGCATCTCCATATTCGCAGCATTTATTAAGTGAGTTACTTCTGGATCAATTTCGTTGTCCTGCACAAAAAATGTTTATGAAATATACAAAAATATGCGTAGCCCGTATTGCTATTATTACAACACAAATTCAAAAAAGCTAGCAACTCAATTAAAGTGAATTGAATTGAATTGTGAATTGAGTGTCTGAGTGTTCGTGGAATGTGCTACAAAGATTCTACTTATCTATCAATGCCACAATTCACTTTTATAAGATATATTACCTCTTCCATTATACATGTTTTATGATATATACTTACAACGATTAAAATTTCCTCTTTTACAGATTCATTATTTTGGGAAATGCTTGCATCTAGTGTTTCTTGCTCAGCTTCACTACTTATTACACCCTCTATAAAAGTTTCTTGATTATTTCGACCGTAGGTTTGGTTTCCTTAATCAGCAAAACAATCAAAAATATTGAACTCGTTAGGGACCCTTAAATATTATATAAATGCTAAAATAGATTAAATGCTTATAACATGTCTCGTGTAGAACCAGAAGAGGTGTTTGTTTCCTCTCTTTTGGCATTGCTAATTGTTTGTCTTGTAGGTGTGCTTGTAGTGTTTGAGTTATTGTGTTCAGGGTGAGAGCTTCCTTGCACTTGTACGTCATCGTCATCTTCATTATGGTCTTTAATATCTTTATCATTACTACATGTATTACCTTCATCGAGTGGAGAATTTGATTTGTCCTCTCCTTCCACACTGATTAAATCGTTAGATCGATTTTGTTGACTTTTACTTTGATTAACTTCGTTCATTCTCGCAATATTGTCTCTATCTTTAGCACTGTGCTTTAAATCTTCGATATTTTTCTGACTGCTTCCTGCATTTATTGTTGATAAATTTTCTTGTTCATCTAATGTGGATTCTTCATTATCATCTTCATTTACATGTTCTTCGCTAATACCTTTCGTGTTTTTAATTGCTGTAGTAAGTTCAGAACTTTCAGCATCTTCATGGTTCGTTTCTTTATCATGATCAATGTCATTTAATGTCTCAACTTTTTCTTTAACAAAGTGATTATTTTCTACAATATTATTGTCATGTGTTTCTGTAACTACAGCTTTAACTGAATTTTCAGTCTTATTTTCAGTTAATTCATCAGATTCATCAGCTTTATCTGGTTGTGCTTCAAATTCATTATTTTCTTCTTCTTTAGCATTCTCATCTGAGGTTTCTGGAGAACTGTTTTCTCCCTTAGAATCAATAGCTTCATCAGACTCTTTATTATTATCTGTGTCATGTTCTTCTTGGGGCTGTGCATTGTTTTTATTTTCTTCGATTAAGACAGAAGTATTTTGATCATGCTCATTTTTATCTTCGCTTGTTACCTAAAATATATAAGATATTTCATGCAAATGTTTAGAAGCGACGCAAATTAATTCTACATGCTTAGTTTAAGACATGCAATTCTCACCTGATTATTTTCATGCTCATGCTTATCATTTCCATTGGTGATATTATGTTTTTCATTATCATCTAAATCTGGCAATGTGCTTATTATTTCATGAGTGCTACTTCCTTTCATTCCACTTATATGTGATTCTGTATTATCTGCAGTTGTGATGTTATTCTTCGAGGAAATGTTTTCGTTCGAAGCTTTAATATTTTTCTTTTTAATTTTTTTATTAGTATGTAAATCAGGTACGTATTCTACATCTAAGATTTTCCAGTCCCAAGAAGCAGGGTATGCACTTGATGGTGTTCTGGGTGCATCTGGTAAATTTTTAAAAATAGTTTTGTCAACTTCAGTCGTCCTATTTACATAATAGCCAGGCGTTTTGTTTTTCTGAAATAATAATATGTTATGTTACAAACTATAAACTAATTGATAAATACTGTATTGAATTTATGTAGTTCAATACACAGTAAAAACTTATATAAGACCAGGACGACCTTTAAATCTTTAAGATATGTAGGTATATGACTCTTACAGGTGTTGTAGTCCGTAGGTAGCCAAGGGTGATATTATTCGCGTAATATTTACGCGTTTACCTCTTATTACTTTATCATTTATAAAACTTTCCCTTTACCATAGCAAATTACTATTATATCGAATCCTATTATACCGATCTTCCCAGCACTAACACTTACGTTATCAACAATACTCTCATCAGCTCCCACGCTGACCAGGGTATTGTAAGTGTGCTGGTCATCTCTCACTCCAGCAGCGTAGTGGAGAGGAGTTTTCCCGTCGTCATCCACGTCGTTAATTCCTTCAGGGAACCGCTCTGTGATATACTTGAGGATGCCGTTGTGACCGAGACCTGCAGCCTAGAAATTGAGAAATATATTTATTAGATTTACCATAATAAACAAAAAGGTCATCAAGCATCAGGTTTTGTAATTAGGGCATACTGACTATAACTGTTAATATTTTTGTTCTTGTGAACGGATGTACTTCCTACATTTTGAGTAAGGGAACTACCCAGTTTATTCGTTTCTACAGGTACATTAAAACATTTGCAATCTTCTTAATGTATGAGAGTAGCTGTCTAATAACCTGTCGTTATAATAGTCTTGATTTGGAAAAAACCATATCCACTATCTCAGCCAAGTATACGGTACCAAAATCATTAAAAAATCTATATATACCGATGGTTAGCTCTTTGTTCCACGTGTCTAATTTTGCTGGTAAAAGCTATTATAAATAAGTGTTTTAGGTTCTTGTACTACCTAATACCTAAGGATTTGGTATGTATCTTACCTTGTGCATAACGGTCATATTGTGTGGGTCCCGGCTGGACAGGATCTGCGACACCACCGGGTCTCCGCTCAGCTTCATCACGCTCTCCAGATTGTTCTGGATCACTGCCTCGTGGATGTCGCGGATTGTGTTCTGGAAAGATTGATGGTGTTATTTTCAGTTATTCATTTATTTCAATGGTTAACGGGTCAAAAGAAGATCAGGTTTAGTAAGAATAATTTAGTTATTTTGGTCAGATCGATAAGTAGGATACGTTACTTATCGATCTGACCAAAATAACTAACTAACTAACTAACCTACATTCTTGTTGATAATTTTACCATTATGATTTTGATGAAATAACAAAGAAGGTAGGTAAGTAAATGATTTTAGCGATTTTTATTAGACCTACGTAGCTATAGTATATTCACGTCAAGAAGGCAGTGAATTATGCGTACATATTATGTCAAAATGGTTTACTTTAATTGGTCAATGTAAACACAGCTTAGGCCTTAGACTATAGTGATTAATTTATTTGGTGCATGAGTTTGGTGAGGTTTATAGTGGCTTAGTCACTATATAGGTACCTACTATATCTACCTAGCTATACCTACTAGGTATACATTTCTGAAAACGTCCTGCATCAGTTAATTTTTTTTTTGAAATTATAACACATCACTAACCATGATATAGGGCACGGCCTCCAGGAATCGTCTGACCACGGGCTGACTGGAGACCTCGCTCAGAAGGCGCGCGCCTTGACCCGCCCACACCACGCGCGCCAGCCGCCCCAGGTCACATTCATGACACCAGATACGAATATTGTGGCGTTTTACAACCAGACCTGGAAGAAAATAAAAAAAAGGAAGTTTTATGGGTTCAGTATGGAATTAGAAGCATCTCTATGGCAAAAATGAAAAACGCCTGATGATGGATGTTGACCAAATACGTGACTCTGAGCAGCATATGAAAGATTTTGGGATACTAGCCCTGGATCCTAAAACCTTTTATATGCTGCTTGTTATTAGCCGCCCAATAAAAGTGCGGGCATAAGTCGTACTCGTATATACAACTTTTAAATGGTTTATCAATAGATAAACCATATAATAATATTTCTACTTATCTAAAACCCTTTTAGGGTCAGCTCACACGACACGAGACGATACATATAGCAGCGCTGCATTTCTAAAATAAATAAATAAAATAAAAAGCCTTTTATTTCACGTAAATTACACTTAATAATATATCGTACAATTATCGATTATTACCTCGAGCACGTTTACATTGTGGCCCGTTCCATAACGTTACAACTTTTGTCCATCTTTGGCCTGTGATTTACGCTACGTGCCCGGCTCATTTCCACTTTAGTTTCATGCATTTCAAGCAAAAGCATCATTGCAAAGCTAAGCTTTGCAATGATGCTTTTGCTTGCTTGAAAGATTTGCAATGATGATTTGTTATCTTTCTTATATAAGTGTGTCTAACTTTGTCCTTTTTTATCTTTAGCATACCGCGATCGAGTCTTTTCTTTTTTTTCTTTCGAAACTAATTAGTTTTCCCAGGTAGACATATATCTCTACATATTCCAGCGGTTTGTTATTGACTTTTATCGGTCTTTTCCAGCTATTTGTCATTGCCATAGTTTTCTTCGTGTTAATTTCTAGCCCTACCTTAGCACTAGCTTGATGTAAAGTATCCATAATGAACTGCAGTTGAGACCTTGTTTCTGCAAGGAGCACTAAGACGTCAGCGAATCTTAGGTGGCTTAAATAGATACCGTTTATGTAGAGTCTCAACTTGTTCCAGTCTAAGCTAGACTTTATGACTGATTCTAAGACTATCTATTCTTTATGACTGATTCTAGGACTATCTGTTTATTGCAAAGCTACCTAGGGTTTCTAACTTAACTCTAGCTTTGTTTTCATATATTTTTTTTAAAGTGTTAATATATATGTCTTCCACTCCCTGTTCTTTTAGACTCTCCCATATACTTGTGTGCAATATTGTGTCAAATGCCTTTTGGTAGTCTATGAATGTTATTGGCTCTCTTGATATTTTTCTATTATTAACTCTAGGGTCTGGATGTTTCATCTGCTGCTGCTGCAGCTGGTTTCAGAAAGACATTTTCAACAGTTGACCACTGTTGAAAATGTCCTTCTGAAACCAGCTTGTTCAACTGGTTGCTGTCTTTCTAAAGTTACGCTAACTCTCTTGTTAATGATAGCAGAAAACAGTTTGTAAAGGCTGAGCTGATGCAAAGTGAACGTGAAAAACGTGCAACGTGAAATAGCAAGCTGATTGGCCTGTAGTTCCTAATGTCATTAGGGTGGCGCCTTTTTTGTATATTAATACGATATTGGATTCGGACCATTAATACGGCATTTCTGAGCTTAGAAGGATCACGTTAAAATTTCAACTAGTGCTGTAAATAACATTTTATTAGCATATTTAAGGGCTACGTTTGGGATGAGGTCCGAGCCTGGACTTTTCTCGAGTTTCAGTTTCTTTATAGCCATTATTATCTCTGTGGTATCAATGGGTATAATTATTTTTTCTTGTGTGACAACAATTATATTATAATCTAGTTTGTTTCTTGTCATGTCTTTGACACTGTAGAAACTGCTGTAAAATTTGGTTGCTGTATTGATGATATCGGTTCTGGTTTACAATACAGTACCATTTTTACTCAAACCTTCAATCCATGTTGTGTTCGTTCTCAGTAATAGTTTTTTGTAGGCCTTTTTTGTACTACCAATATGTTGTATGCGCTGTTCTATTGTAACTAGTCTATATTGTGCATAGTCTGCTTTTATATATTTGTTAACAGCATACATTTCTTAAATAGTGATTTAAACTTTAACTTTATTCAGTGCACAAGAAGATACACGATTCATTGCAAGAGCAACGCCGGGCTAAGCAGAGCGCCGAGCAGTGCAGTTTGATATTCGAACTCTTGCAATTAAACGTGTATCTTCTTGTGTAGTGAAGAAAGTACAATTTTGAATTGCTATGTTAAAAATACAGCGCAGTGTCGCGTATAATCGTTTCAAAGTGAACTGACCCACTAATTAAAATATTTTCACAACGGGTAAGCTATTCAATGTCGCGGTTTTTATCTGTCATGTCACTTTTCCAACGTATCAGCATTAGCAACATTGCATAGCTTATCCGTTGTGTAAATATTTTTTTAGTAAGGGGATAAATTATAAAGACGAAAGATTTGACTGTATGTTTGTTTGATTGTTTGCATACAATAGCCTCCGAATCTACATGACCGATTTTGATGAAATTTGGCACATACCTATATAGAATTAGAACACGGAAAATGAAACAGGCTACTTAATTTGATCGCGGCAAAATGTACGGTTCCCGCGAGATTTACTTCTACGCTCATGAAGTAGCGGGCAACATCTAGTAATTATCCGTACTACGATTTGTGAATTAGAAAATTCTATTTAATATTATTATCAAAGTGAGGCTTCATTCAATTATTTTATTATGGCCTTAACAGTATTTTCAATGGCTTCATCTGTGATGCACTTTCAATATTAAGTAGATATATTAATTTTATCTTATTTGAGTATACTTAAAATTCATTTCTAAGTATTTTCTATTTCATTTTTTTCCTTTTACTTTATTGTCTACTAAATAGAAAACCTTATCTAATTTATTTTTCAGGGTTGATACTTTGTTACGATTTAGCCCTTGAAAACTCTTTTATTTCAGTTAACACACAAATGCTAAATCGACGCCAGTTCAAGGTTTTTCGATAACAATCGAATAAAAAACAGCACATGCATTAATTGGAATCGATTTTCATCGCGTTGTCTATTCTCGTTCCGATAATGCGTTTACAGTGGCATTCAAACGCATATACGTAAGCTTGCATTATAAAATGATTAGGTAGTTAGATTCCTTTGGTAGGTGGTAGCGAGGAAATAATTGTTGTAAATAACCACAATCATATTACGATGAATTATTAAGCAATGGACAAAACTGACTCAATTTATGATTCCGATTGAACCAAAGGTTTTCTAGAATAATCAATTCTCTGTTTCACTCCATGAGACATATTTTAATTAATTAGGGTGGTGCCAAACTCAGAGTAATGACCATAGGTGCCAAAAGGTTTATTTGTAGGTTTGTTAGGTTTGTGAACACTTGATTACACGTCACACATAAAACATAATACCTATATCAATTTCTTATAATTGTACAATTAATTAAAATACACAAAAGAAAGAAATATCGGGTCACTATCAAGTTTTAATTTTTTTTTTTATTATTATCAGATTTATCCTCCCAGTCTCCTCACTAATGATTAGATAACGCTAGTCTTAAAACCCATTGACCTATAAACTAAAAAAGATATATTTATAATTTTCTGTCCTATGTTGGGTTCCCATGAGGTCTGAGGGCCTCGTTAGCTTTGCTCTTGTTTGAATTTCAGTTTAATCGATATTATTATGTTAATAAAAACATGGACAATCAAGTTCGTGGTTAATAGAAGACCTTGTGAATTGTGTGGTGGACAGACAGACATGTCGTTAATGTTTAATGACAGTATCGACCGACACCCACAACACCCGATGTAGGACAAGTGGTATCAGTGCTTTTATGTATGTTAATGTTTGAAATTTTGAAAGTAACTAGTAAGTAAACTTTACTGAAGTAAAGACACGCTTCATGCAAAAAGAATAGTTGTTTCTTTTAATTAATTGTAATTAATTATAGTAGTAATGGTAATTGTTAATTGTACCCGTAATTCAGTATAAATAAAACTCGTAATTCAGTAGCAAGTAATATTGTATCTACCTCTAAATTAAGTACCTGGGTAACCGAGCTTTGCTCAGAGTTCTGATAAATTAAAAAAACTAAAAAGTATCAGAAAATTATTTATCTGATTGGGGTTTGACCCGAAATTTCGAACAAAACAAAAATTATACATATGCCAATGCCATATCAAACTGCCAATCGGACTGACATAATATAGTCTAAATTATTAATATATTTTGGCACAATCGAAAAAAAAAGTTTGTTTTCTATAAAATGCTATCTTGCCGTAGCTCTTTTGTAGGAAACAGCAGAATTTTTTTTTTTCAAACAGAAAAGTTGATCCCATAGTAAAAGTTGCTTATATTCAAGAGTATATTCACTCCTGAAAGTTTGGTCGCCGACTGAAAAAACACCCGGTATGATTATACAGGGCCTGTAGCGCTACGTAGCGGGGCGTAGTACTACAGGGCATGTAGCGCTACGTAGCGGTGCGTAGCACAACAGGCCATGTAGCGCTATGTAGCGGTGCGTAGTATGACAGGGTCCGTAGCACTACGTAGCGGTGCGTAGTACAACAGGGCACGTAGCACTACGTAGCGGTGGGTAGTACAACAGGGCATGTAGCACTACGTAGCGGTGCGGAGTACAACAGGGCAGGTAGCTCTACGTAGCGGTGCGGAGTACAACAGGGCATGTAGCGTTACGTAGCGGTGCGTAGCACAACAAGCCATGTAGCGCTACGTAGCGGTGCATAGTACAACAGGGCACGTAGCGCTACGTAGCGGTGCGGAGTACAACAGGGCATGTAGCGCTACGTAGCGGTGTGGAGTACAACAGGGCACGTAGCGCTACGTAGTGGTACGTAGTACAACAGGGCATGTACCGCTACGTAGCGGTACATGCCCTGTACTGTAGTAAAAGTTGCTTATATTCAAGAGTATATTCACTCCTGAAAGTTTGGTCGCCGACTGAAAAAACACCCGGTATGATTATACAGGGCATGTAGCGCTACGTAGCGGGGCGTAGTACTACAGGGCATGTAGCGCTACGTAGCGGTGCGTAGCACAACAGGCCATGTAGCGATACGTAGCGGTGGGTAGTACAATAGGGCATGTAGCGCTACGTAGCGGTGCGTGATATAACAGGGCACGTAGCGCTACGTAGCGGTGCGGAGTACAAGGGCACGTAGCGCTACGTAGCGGTGCGGAGTACAACAGTGCACGTAGCGCTACGTAGCGGTGTGGAGTACAACAGGGCACGTAGCGCTACGTAGCGGTGCGTATCATAAGAGGCCATGTAGCGCTACGTGGTGTAGGAGCGGCGTATCATATACTGATAGTGCTCGTCATACGTGCAGTTCTGTCCGCGAGAAATACCACACACCGTTCCAACCCGCGCTCCGAACCAAACATGTAAATGCGCGAAACCGACAGTCCGATTTGGTATTTCGATGACAGCGCATTTTCCACAGCTCAAACCGCACGCTATTACCTATTTTGACGTATCATGTAAGATGCCGGCAGTCCAAACATATTTCAACTATTTGCAGATTTTAGAATCAAATTTCGAAAATGTTGAAAAAAAAAATTAAATTAGAATTTTTAGACAAAGACTACATACTCGTGTATAGAGTTTATAAAACAATAAATTTTCTCTCATCAGATATTCAGACAATACCTTGCTTTAGAATATGTAAAGAATATAGACACTCGTCGCTGATATACGAATAGGTTTGCAACGCAACAAGTTAGCGTGTTCGAAAGTCTCAGATCTGAGATTATATCATAGCACAGTCAAAACACGCGGCTACCGAATTCCCTCGCACTTCAAAATGAAGGGGACCATGATTGTGATTTATTCACGATATTTTGGGGAGAGTGAGTAAAATTTCACTTAATAGTTAAGATAAACATCACAGTTTAGTATTTTTGCCAATAGGTTTTTCGGAAGTTTCCGTGCGTTATTGACATTGTCCGAAAATTTACCGAAAATTGTGCGTATGTAGTTTTATGTTAAATAATGTTAAAGTTCTTGTACAAAGTTTGTTTATAAAAACTAGCAGTCTCTGTTCTTTTAATTTCCTGACTTTAAAATGTATCTTAATTTGCGAACAACCTACACAGAACCTACACCGGTTTTTCGTATATTATATAAATAATTTTAATTAGTAAGAATTAAAACATGATGGTAACTTTGATGAACATGAAGGGTCTTTGTTCTTATTAAAGAAAATACAAAAATAAAATGCTGCAGCATTTTGAATTGTAATATTTATAACAATAGAAAAATATCGTGAGGAAGACCCGCAAGGAGTGTTAAGTTTTCCTTTCCTTGTATAACGCAAGAAAAGGAAATTTAAAAACCAAAGCTATTCAATTTGAGTAGCTGTACATAATGGGTTCGGGGTTAGACAAGCACTTAAATAAATAATCACGCGAACTCCACCCTAATGAGCCACACCTATATACCTTCGTTTTATACACACGAAAAAATTCTCCATAAAGGATTATTCACTATAAAACCAACAAAAACTTTATGGCGTACTTCCATGCATACATTTCATGCATAAAAGGCTTGTTTTTAGTTTTCACTACACTTTGACTGTATGCTGAAAATAGCATAAAAATTTTACCAATTCACAAAGGTAAATGTCGACGATGTACCACAAAATTAATATTAAACGCAGTTGCTTCCAAAATATTTGCACAAACTTTTTTAATTGTCCGGTAATAATAATTAATATATGGGTATGTTAATAAGACGATATAAAACCTCACCAAGAGCATGTCAGGACATGTGTAAGGAGGGTTCCGTAACTATCAACGTGCAATAGCTTTTTTTTTTACAAATTACTTCAAAATTTATTGCCCGATTTCTTTCAAAATAATTTTCCTGCACAGTAATGGAATGGAGCATGACCTATCAACATGGAAAGTTTACATGTTTCTACCTTTTATAGTTTAGATTTAGTTGTTTGTCCTTACCAATATTATAAACTAGCTGGCCCGACACACGTTGTTCTGTCTTAAATATGAACTGCAATGAATAAGTAACTACACCTACAATACAACCTACGTCCTAGTCCTACACCTAAACCTACACCATACAGCTTTTCCAATATTTCTCACCGTTTAAACCTTCCCTGAACTTCCACAATTACTTCAAGACCAAAATTAGCCAAAGCGGTCCAGCCGTTCTCGAGTTTTAGTGAGACATTGGAATCGCAATCCATTTTTACGTCCCTCGGGAACGGGATGAAAAGTATTCTATGTCCGTCTCTGGTTCTAACCTCCCCACAAATTTTTTCTCTAAATCGGTTCAGCCATTATTGAGTTATAAATAGTGTAACTAACACGACTTTCTTTTATATATATAGATAAACGCGAAAGTTTGTATGTATTAAGGAGTTATATACTATATACGCAAGAACTATTGACCGGATTTTTATGAAATTTGGTATGGTAGTTGTTTAGACTCTGGATTAACACAAATACTACTTTTTATAGCAGCAAAATGTACGGTTCCTGCGGGATTTCTTTTTGCGCATATGAAGTCGCGGGCGACATCTTGTTGTAATATAATTTTATTGGCTATAATATATTTGTTAATGTAACCACAGTGAAATTATCTAAACTTAGCTTATATGAGCTTTTGTATGTTTGGCGGTACGATAGTCAAACTATTGTTAGGACTTTTCTTATAATGTAATACAAATTAAGACTATTACACTGATGTGATTGGGAGTGAGGTTGCGTTTTTTAAAAGACATGACATCCGCACCAGGATGAATGAAAATAGTTTCGAGCTTATTGGCTTGCGTAAATAAATCAACTATTTATTACAATTGGAAAAGAAACGAACAAGTGCGATTCGGACTCGCGCACGTAGGGTTCGGTGGCATTATATCAATAATTTACATGTTTACTTATTATTTAGTTTTCCAAGTCAGCGCGTTTTTAAAGATAATTTTCTATAACTCTTGAACTAACAAAGTTAAATAAGCCGTTATAGTTTTCCTTAAAGTTTATCACATGAACTACCATCGTCAATTTTGACAGATTTTTCCGAGCCAGCCGTTTATCTTTAAGAGCGGTGGGACGCCCTATTTTAACAAAAAAATGCACTTTAAAGTTGAATATCTCGCAAACTGATACCCAAATCAAAAAATCATCTTAGCAACCTTTCAATGTTTTTAAAATATCTCTCTGATAATACCCCACACTATGGGGTAGACGCGAGAAAAAAATCATCCCCACTTTACGTGTTTGGGGGTTCCCCAAAAATACTTTTCCTGATTTAATTTTAGCACTTTGTCGTTTTAAATACACATATCCATGCTAAGTTTCTAGCACTAACCGTACGCCGAAGACGAACGAACGGACGGACGGACGCGGACATGACGAAACCATAAGGGTTCCGAAACGTGAACTACGGTACCCTAAAAATAGCAAAGGCTGATACCATTTTGGTGATATTCCTCTAACATTTCTGTGTTGATTTGAACACTGAGAGTCTTTAATCCACTTAGTTACTCGTAAATGCTTTTTCTGACAAACTTAAAAAATCCCTACAATTTAGACAAATTTTAAAGACACGCTAGAAACGACATTATATATTAGTAAATAAGAGTAAATATTATTTAATAACAGTAGGTAATAATTTCAATCATTTTTACTTAAAACTTGATTTAATTTCTAACTTAAGAACCTACTTACTTTCAAGTTTGAAAAAAAAACTTGTTTATTTCGATTTAAGTAAATGAAAATGTACTATTTATTAAGGTTTTGTATATTATTCAAATATTTTTTTATGTACCTAATCTACGTAGATAAGTTATAGGCATATAAAGTTTATTTAAAATTACCTTCCTTAGATAAAAGTTTTATAAAACTTACTTACGTAAAAGCTTGAGAATAACTAACTTGTTATAAAATACTATTTATTAATTAAACATTTTTTATTGGTAAACATTTATGCAGGTATTTTACATTAACATAGTTTAGTTATAAGGTTTTCAAATATTTATAAATTTATACTAATATTATAAAGAGGAAAAGTTTGGTTGTTTGTTTGCATTGAATAGGCTCCGAAACTATTAGACCGATTTTGATGAAATTTGACAGAAATATAGAGTAGACCACGGGGAAGGACATAGGCTACATTTCATCTCGAAAAAATTTACGGTTTCCGCAAGATTAACTTTTGCGCGCACGAAGTCGCGGGCTACATCTAGTTATTAATATAATTACGATACTTAATTATTAGTTAGTAGTCGACCATAAAATATAAATCTTCATAAAAAATATAATGTCTATTTTTATTTATTACTTTCTATTTATTTTCTTATTAATAAAAAAAAAAAAAATGTTTACCTGTCGGTTTGGCGGCCATGTTGTCGTGTGCGGGCAGCGCGAGTGACGTTCGCGCGGCGCGGTAATGAGTGAGCGTGTGCCCCGCATCGTCCCGCGCGCCCCGTGCCGCGCCCGCGCGCTCCAGCAGCGCCGCTGCGATCGCCTCTGAGCGACACACTGCTGTATAGTGCAGCGGCGTGCGGCCTTCCTGAACCAGATATAGTATACGCATTAGGTTCATCCTAATCATCCTACTAATATTATAAATGTGAAAGTTTGTGAGGATGGACGGATGGATGTATGGATGGATGGATGTTTGTTACTCTTTCACGCAAAAACTACTGAACAGATTTCGATGACATTTGGTATAGTAGTAGTTTAGGCTCTGGATTAAAACATAGGCTACTTTTTATCCCGAAAAAGCACAGTATTCCCGTGGGATACTGTATTTCCGCGGGCGGAGCCGCGGGTAACAGCTAGTTTGAATTAAATTCCTACTGGACGTGGCAGTGACATTGAGCCATAAATACATTTTTCATTATCATCGTCGTCATATGTGGGAGAGACGTCATGCCAATGTCACTTTCATCGAAGAGATACCGAGAACTCGCAGAAATCCGCGCGCATTAATGCTGTTCGCCGAGAGATGCAGAATACCGTTTCAAAAATTACGCGTGTTTACTATCCATGGACGGGGGTAATCGGCAATCCTTTACTACGTTATAAGTTATAGCGTGTCCTTTATATTTTTATCAGGTTTTGTAGTGTTATATACGACCGTAACATCGCCTGAAGTTACACGATCAATCATGGCCGACATTTCAACGATTATAGTTATTCAAAATAAATGACCACACGTCGTAAAAGCCTGAGATTTTACAAGGTCGCAGTAGCGAATAGCCGTAATCATAAATTTACCTACTGTTTCCCAAGCATTATGCCAGCCATTGGATTAGCACAAAAAATAATTCTTTTTCACATTATTATATTTATGCAGAAACTAAAATATTGTCTTGGTGATGACTTGTGGTTATGAAGAAATAAGCCAGCATTTATAAATATAGATAATGTGTTAGGACTTATGTGTACAATAATAGCACATAAAATATACGTGCCCAATTTTCGTCGTCATACGTCATTTCGGCGTTATTAATATGACACAAGCATTGGCCACTAACTGTATATAAACTTAAGGGTATTTATTATGGGTCCTAACTAAAAATGACCGCACATTTTTTGTAAGCCACGTGTAAAATTGGGCAGTACAGTAGGTACTCGTGGCCTTTAAAAAAACTTCTGATCAGCTGAGGTTAGTGATTCACCAGGTATTCAACGATGTCCAGGAACTCATAGTACACGGCCTTATGCAGCAGGCCCACGCCAGCGTCGTCCAACGTCGCCAGTTTGTGATGGTTGTGGGCGCTCGTCAGGAGATCCTGATGCATAAAGTTTATCTTACCGAGTCCCTCTGATGCACCAGCTGCGGGTAGTGATTCACCAGGTATTCAGCGATGTCCAGGAACTCATAGTACACGGCCTTATGCAGCAGGCCCACGCCGGCGTCGTCCACGCATGACACCAGCTTGTGATGGTTGTAGGCGCTCTCGAGAAGACCCTTATACATAGATAGAGAATAGACAGTGTAGTCAGTTACAGTAAGGCCATTGTTGTACTTGATATCCTGGCGCAATAAGAGGCGAATATGTCGGTATTAAACTTTAAGGAATTCAGTAAATACCTAAGACAAATGCCAAACGTTGTTAGATAAAGAGTTTTTAATGTTTAAAATCCCCTTGTTCCGTGTTCACACTTTATTATCCAATCAGACTTTTTTGATGATTCTACTAGAAGGATATTTTCGAAAAGTAAATTCGTAAGTCTTTTTATAGGTCCAATATATTTTAAGTAGATTAGGTTGATATACAAAAAACACTTAGGCAATTACTTAACACGAGGAAGCCTGTCAGCTGATAACTTTTTGAGTTCCGTAAAAAGAGCATCAATTAATAAATATCAAATGAGGTCAAGTATGGAAGTCCTTGAAAAACGTTTTAATTTTTCTAATGATGTCTACATCTGGTTCTATTAGTTACTTTCCATGAAAGTAGAAAAACATAGTCTACTGTTTAGTAAGCTTTTACTAACACATTTTGTTAACTTCAATAATCTTTTAAGTACAATATCTATCTATATATATATATATATATATATTATATATATACTTTGATATTGCACACGTATTTCTCATATGACGTAGGCATCCACTAAGAAAATATTTTTAAAAATTCAACCCCAAGGGGGTAAAATAGGTGATAAAAGTTTGTATGTTCGTATGAATTGAGTACGGAAAAAATAATGAGTTACGTATTTCAGCGTTTTCTAAAATTCAGCCCCTAGGTGGGTTAAATAGGAGATGAATGTTTAAAACCTAAATGTTAATGCTAGTTAATAAATAACTACCTACATAGTTTATCAAATCATTATTGTTTGTAGATTTATCTTAAACAGCGTGTTAAACAGCGTTAAAACCTACAGTTTCCGAATTTAAAATTTGCTACTTTATGTAGCTAAATTTGCTACTAATTAAAAATTGCATAATTTTGCAATATCTCTACACATTTTACGATAAAAATATGTACTACAAAATTTATCTAGATATAATTTCTTTACAATTTACGCTACGAGCATTTTTATATGAAATGTATAGTAGCTGGAAAAACTTAGAGGGACACTTTAGTTGTGTTGTTGATATTTTTTATAATCAACTTTCAACTATATTGTATAATAGTCTCTAACTATGTATAATACCTATATAATGTCTCTTTTCCAAGCACTTTCAGAGGATACCGAGGATACCCATATCAGGTAAACAAATTGTCCCATTTTATAACGGCAGCCATTTTGAATTCACAATCACATTGAATATACAAAATGTTAGTAGCAATAAAACCAAAATAATGTACTAAATAAGATAAGAAAAGGAAAGGAAAAGGAAAAGGGGTCCTAGTCAAAAGTTGTCCACCTACAAAGCCGGTAGTTTCACACGCACTTGACAAGGTTGAAGCCTTGACTAAATGTCCTGGCTTATTTTTTTCCAACTCGTTGATCAGTAAACTAAAACATATAAATATTTCTATTTCCACAAACATATTTTTGAAAAAACAATATACATTTAATTTTTTTTGGTATTGATTCGAGTATAGTAGCAAGGCTATTGCTACTGACCAGCCAGGTCTGCGGTTGTGACGGGGTATATGATGGGGTATATGACGGGGGATATGACGGGGGATATGACGGGGTATATGATGGGGGATATGACGGGGTATATGACGGGGGATATGACGGGGTATATGACGGGGGATAGGAACCTGCTCTAAAATTGGTAGTAGCTCTCAAGTTATAGCATAACTGCAACCGGCGCCGAGTCTCGATGTTTGCAGACTGCGACAGGAGGCGATCGAAAGCCGTCGAGACGTCGGTTACATTTGTGTTTGGATGACGGAGTGCCGTTCGTGTGTAAGCCCGCACTGTGCACTGTGTCACTAAAAAAAACAAAATCCATCAGGGTACCTTCACCTGCAGCAGCGAGCCGCTCTCCACCGCGGCATGCAGTTGCTCGCACTTGTCTATCAGCTGGTGCAGGTGCCGCGACAGGGGCAGCGCCTCTGCCCGCAGCCGGCGCCCCTGCCCGCGCAGTACCGCGCGCTCCAGCTTACCCTCCGCTCCCACGCGTGCCCAATGACGCAGCTCACTCGACGGGATTGAACCCAGAACTAAAAAAATGTTCTGGTCTTAAAGAATTGATCTGTAGTTTTGAAGTAATTTTATAAGATTGTCTGCTTGTCTGCGTACAAGGGCCCGTAAGTCCTTTCTCTCTTCGCTCATGCGCTCCAAGCAATGGAAGTCGATTCATTAAATAGATCCTAGCACTATAGACTGGTTTTTTGGGCTTTAAGATTTTAAAGTTTCTGCCTTTGTAAAAAGTTTAGAGGAAGGCCAAAGCCTATGTTAATGATCCAATTTATACTCAGCCGTTACCAGTATTTGATGGCATTTGTGAATGAGATTCTTTTTTTTTTTTTTTTTTTCTATTCTTCTTTTTATTTTCTTTCTAAGATTCACTCAATTGAATACATAAAACAATATTTTATACTAATAATATAAAGAGGGATGTTTGTTTGTTTGAATATATATAATTGAATAGGCTCCGAAACTACTCGATCGATTTTGACGAAATTTGGCACAAATATAGAGTAGACCAAGGATAAGGACATAGGCTACCTTTTGTCGCGGAAGAATGTACGGTTCCCGCGCAATGTCCTCTTGCGCGCAAGAAGTCGCGGTTAACATGCAGTCACAAATTATTATTTTGAATAATTTCGTAGCGCCTACCTCCACGAGGCGTAGCATCTCTACGATGTCGTAGCTGTCTACTACGAATAGTCTACATCGTTCTAAGCGGTGTCCTACGACAAAGTTGTACAAAGAATAGGCAAACAGAAATATCACAGTTTAGGTGTAGATGTCTTTATCTGATAGTCGGGCTTGTGATAAGCCCTTATATATAGCGTGTTGTTATTTTAGTTTTTGTTAATTCTAGATAATGTTCCGTTGTGTGCCCGCGGTTTTTACAGCTGAGTGAAGTACTCTATAGTACTTCTAGAATCTATTAATTATCAAATATATTTTTCTCTTAATTTAAACGTTATTGATTAAAAATGGGTTCACCACTTACAGCTAGGGTAGAAGCTAGGTAGCATTTTATAAATAGTGATATTAAAGCTGGCAGATAGTGTTTTTATAAAAATATTTTTATGAGCCTTACTCACCGTCCAGCCTGCAAATTGAGCACCGGTACTAATGACTATTATTATTGACAATAGTGTCAATAATTTATAATTTTAGCCTTGAATTTGCAGGCTGGACGATGAGTCTAGCTCTTTAAAGGTTAAAAAAAATAATTAGTACTATTTCATTCCATTGTCTTTTTGATAATTAATTTATGTTTAATTATGGGCTATATAAAATTTATTAATAAGATACTGATGGCAGAAACGATAATATCTTATACTTTAAACGAGACGATCTTGTATATATATAATCGGTATACACGTATCTCGACAACGGCTACAAGTATTACCATTAAATTTAGTATGCAGGGAGTTTTGGGGGAGATCGATCTAGCTAGGTGTTATTCCTCAGAAACTGCGCATTTTTAAGCAATATATTTTTTATTTCGTCGTGCAAAAATATATCAATAATTTCGACTTTCTTACGGCAGTCCGATTGGTAGCTTGGTATGCGTACCTACGTATAATTTTTGCATTGTTTGGAAATTCGGAATATGGTGGGTTCGAATTCCGGTAAGATAAATATTTTTGTAATTCTTATTATTTCTTTTATATTTTTTTTATATAGATTTACTAAAACACCGAGCAAAGCTCGGTCTCCCAGGTATTTTAATTTATACCTAAATCCTGCTCCCTAGCTATTAGTGTTTTTCTAAATCTGCATCGATTCCGATGAAAATTAAGGTTCATGATCTTAAGTACATTTAATTAAATACGTGTTTCAGGGTTTGTTAGAATTCATCCTCTGAGGGTATAAAATAAGGGTTGAAAGTTTCTATGAAAAAAAATCTATCCAAATTTAATATTCGAAGAAATAAATCGAACACATTTTATTATATAGTTTTTTGAAATTTGAATACTAGGGATATTCAAGGGGTGAAATGGGGTCCAAAGTTTGTATAGTGAAATATCAGCAGGTGATCGGATTACTTTGAATTTTGTCACGTAGATAGTTTGTTATGACGTACAAATCCGTTAAAAATAGTTTTTCGAAATATAAACCCCACGGAGATGCAATGGGACGCGGACGAAGTCACACGAAAAATCTAGTCCATGATATTGACTGATTCAGGTAAGAGCACTAATTGGAAGATATTAATGTATGGTCTAATGTTTATGTAAAGACGTTTAAGTAGAAAAATAATAGTCATACTCGAAATAAATAAAAAATCTTTATATGGGCGAGTTCGCGGTTTGTTGAAAGTCACCCATACATGAGATGATTTTTTAGTTTGAGTATGACAATTATTTTTCTGCCTAAACGTCTTTACATAAGCAGTGGACGTGTGCCTGAAGTGTTCGTAATTGATTTTTGGAGACCTTATATTTCAGCACGCCCTCCCCCTTAATTCTTTTTTTATCAATTGATTTTTAATTTATAATCATTGCATATAATAGATTGAAAAATCACCCTGTACATAGTCGCATGTACGCGCCTAATTCATGTGATTGCGGTTTATATCGCGAAGCGTGGGTTTACACCGGGTAACGACAGGTATCGCGACACTTGACCTTGTGGGGCTTATAATTTTGTATTGTTTGTTGGGACTTAAAAATGTTTCGCCTACGTAATAGATTAGTAAAAATTACTATTCAAGTCTAAAAATATGATATTAAAGTAGGTAGTTTTTGAAGTGAAATAGCTTTAGCGACGTTGAGAGTGAAATTTCAAGGTCAGGTCACGTCACGACACGATTTTAGATGTAAAGCCATTTTGGATATAATAACGCCATTTGTACTATCTTTTCTCGAAGCTATTCGTGGCTTTTTGTGTCGCATATAAAATATTATTGGAGGCGTTAGTGATACGTATTTCATACATAGGACCTAACTGATAACACCAATTGTGATATGTTACTTGGTGTCAGTTAAGTTAAATGCGACTGACGGTATGGGCGGTATGACTCAAAACTCATTTTTTTTATATTTCCATATAGGTTATTGAAGTACCTGGGTAACTAAGCTTTACTCGGGGTTCCGATAAATTTAAAAAATAAAAAGAATGACAAATATATTCATCTGACCGTGATTCGAACCCACCACATACCGAATTTCCGAACAAAGCAAAAAACAAACTACCAACTGGACTGACAAAATAATTGAAATTATTGATATATCGTTGCACGACGAAAGAAAATACATAAATAGCTTAGAAATGCGCAGTTTCTCAGCTACATATAAATTTTTCGTCCCCAAAACTCCCTGCATACTAACTTTCATGGTGATACTTGTAGCCAATTTCGAAAAATAGATTATATATATACAAGATTGTCTCGTTTAAAGTATAAGATAACAATTATAGAGTTGTGCTACATGATGCCTACCACCGGTTCGGAAACTAGCCCGGCGGGTACCGGAGGCCATGGTACCTGGGCTACTTCATCTAGACAGTTAAAAGTTACAGTCAGCAAAGTAAACAGGGCCTTTATTAAAGATGCATTCGTTAATTTCTACGGCGAAGTTCGAAAACAAATTGTATGGGATGATTTGACATAAGGCCTCGCAAGCGACATGTCACGCTGCAATGACTTACGTCAAATCCCATACATTTTCGTAGTTGGCTGTCCAAATTATCGAATGCATCTATCTTGACCGAAGGCCCAGTTTCGTTTACAACTGCATACATCTGAAACAGATTTAATGCCTGTATAGCTAAAAGAGTTATGTACTTAGCTCGTGTCAACTCGAGTTTGGAATTTCGCATAGAATTTCTTATGGTAAACGCTAATTATGCACTGAAATACCGTTCCCGTATTAACGATACCATAATAGTATTGTTCAGTATAAATTACATGCCATTGTATTAGGCGTTAAGGGCCTATTTAACATCCTTCTAATAAATGTCGGATAGCTTATTCGAAAGTTTTGTCACTACTTATTGTATATCAAGGGACAGAGACATAACATGCCGAATAAGCTTATGTATAAGTATATTGTGCAACATGCCCTAGGCCTTTAGTCAAGATGCATTCGATAGTTTCGATGGCGAACTTCGAAATTAAATATGTATGGGATTTGACATATGTCATCGTTATGTGGCATGTGACTTGCGATGCCTCACGTCAAATCTCATTTTGTTATACTTTTTATCCCGAAAAAGTACAGTGTTCCCGTAGGATACTGTATTTACGAAAGCGGAGCCGCGGGCGACATCTAGTAATCTTAGCTCTAGTCTTAGGAAATATTTATCTGTAATAAAAAAATTCACGCTGCACCATGTGTGCCAGGTGTACCTAAATTGCAGGAAATAGCAATACAAATTAAATACCATTACAGTACTTATAACCTCATCAAAACTATAGGTAATAACAAAACCCGCAATAACAATATGGTAGTTGCCTGAAAAAAATATATTACAAAAATAAATAGTACTCTGAAAAATAGGAAAGTAAAGAAACTGCGGATTGTTTGAAGCATTGTTGCGAGTTGTTGTCGTCCGGGCAGGTGACGTCACATGCTTGTAAGTTGATACGAAATGTATGGTCACATGCACAAAAGTTTTAATACCTTCGAAGTTTATTCTATTCACTTATCATACTTATCATCATAGTAAATCTTTTTGTATTTTGATATACTTATAAGTAAACTATGTAGATTTTTACACTAATGTTGTAAAAAAGTATTCCAACATTTTGTCACTTTAAAATGCACATAATTACAAAATTACACATAGAAACTTAATTCTTTTAACTTTTATCAAGTTGTAGTGCCTAATTATTCCTGAATGTTAAAAAACTTTTTACATCTAGGCAATTGAATCTAAAACCTCATTAACTTCATCAGTATACATATACATATATATATATATATATATATATATATATATATATATATATATATATGCTGCGCAGGTGTTATATTTTTATAGTCTCCTCCTTTACTCTCGTAACCCAGTGAGACGGATGTCCGACACGACTGGCGAGAGATCAGAGGTCCGACTTTTTACATGCCCATCCGACGATGGATTATCTTTCTTGTCAGACAATCATATGATCAGCCTGCATTGTCCTAACCAAACTTGGAAACAATATTTAGTACATCAGTATACATAATGTATGTCTGGTCGGGATTCCTGTTTGTATGTGGAGCGGGGGTGAACGGACGCCAGTCGATACTTGTCAATTACTTACGAGGGTAATTTTAACTGGACGTTCGATACTGAGTCATAGAGACAGGTAAGTTGTACTAGGTATAAGAGTACGCCGATTTCTATTATATAGGTATTTCAAAATATTATCTATACTAATATTATAAAGAGGATAGATTTGTTTGTATTGAATAAACTCCGAAACTACTGGACCGATTTTGATAAAAATTTACACAGATGTAGAATAGATCACGGGGGGGGGGGGGGGTCACATATATAACCGCCGAAAAAGAAGTCCAAACAGAAGTCGCGGACATCTAGTATGATATGATAATGGAGAATATGCACGATTTTAATTATTAAATTAATAAGATGTATCTTGTTTAATAAACCGTATAGTACAATCATTATAGTAGTCAAATAAATAGATAGTGGCAATGTGCGATGTGACGTCACAATACACGACTAGCATATAAAGATATAGATCAAAATCTTCAACCGCTCATACCATGCTCATTTTTAAACAGATATATAGACGATTCTTTTGCCATTATCTTATTTTGCAGTCTAGTATCATTTTATGTTTCAAGTAGAGTAGTAGTACAAATTTTCTGTTCTATGCATATAACTTCGGTCTATTAAACAAGTATAAAACGATTATCAGTTAAACATATAACGGAAAATACCTAACCTTCGATAAAATTAACTTTTACCAATTTTGTTTACCTAAGCCTACGCTTGTCATAACAATAAACTATCTACATACCAGCACAAAATACATAGATAATACCCAAACGATTGCAACGTAAATACTACAGTTCTCTACATCTAATACAATTTTCTTTTGAACCGTTAAACGTTTGTTTTGCAGAAAAAAAATAAATTTAAACGCTTGTTTTCTGCAGAAATAAAACACTCAAATCACGCTAAGGTCACGTCCATACACAAAACTCGGACATTTTATTGTGTGGGCTTATAGCGTCATTCAATTCATAATTCAAACGCCGCAGAAAATTATGTCGAGGTATTTCCATGCTTCGCTATTAATGTTCACGCCCTCCGTGAAAGGTTTCGCAACATTTAAAAGTAATATATTGTTACCCGACTACACTAGAAGGAGAATTAGGTTTTACGACTGTATGTATGTATGTATATTCCTTTGGCATGGGCTGAAGCCTGAACGGCTTGGAATTGCGCATTATTAGCTTGAAAGGTATCGCATTATTAGCTTGAGAGGTATTATTAGATTCGTCTATCGTGGGAGTGACACTAGAGTAATAAACCAACTGGTTACGTTAAAGTTATTTGACACAGATGGGTTTTTTGTTTCTTTATTTAAGGAGCTCTAGTTTTGATTTTCTTTTCTACAAGTTTTATACTTTGCCCGCAGTTGGCTTGTATGGAGGATAATGCTATTTAGGAAACCGGGATATATTAGTGGTAGATAAAAATAATAATAATGCAAGGCGGTAACACTGTAAATGGACTTAAACAGATATAAAAATCCTTATGATAATGCTAGAAACGATTATAGACCTAATCTCACAGCCTGTTTTCGTACGAAACAATAATAAGTGGAGGTCATTCTGTGGTCAAAAATAGCCCATAATAATTGATACAATTTTTAAGTTTAAACTTTATAAAGGTTCTTTTCTCTGAGATAGAAAAAATAAAAAATTTAAATGTTATCAGTTATGACAGATTGCCAAAAGTCAACGTGTAACAAAATTGTATCTATCAAACGCACGATAGTGTTTTAATAATTATTAAAACACAGTACCTATCGTGCGTGCAATTTAGATACAGATTATAGTCTAAGGCAGTGTGTGTTGTTGTTATTTTTATTAATTTTATGTAATACTAGCTGTTTCCCGCGGCTCCGCCCGCGTAAGTATAGTATCCCTCGGGAACACTACTTTTTCGGGATAAAAAGTATCCTATGTTTTAATTCAGAGTCTAAACTACTACCATAGTGAATTTCATCGAAATCCGTTCAGTAGTTTTTGCGTGAAAGCGTAACCAACATTCACGCTTTCACATTTATAATATTAGTAAGGATTATACACAATTATTTAAAATATTATTAGCTTTCTGCACACCTTCCTCCATATAAACTTACAATTTACCGGCAAAAATTCATACTCCTCCGGTTGCAAAATTCTCGTAAAACTGTATAATAATTATAATAATTGATAAAAATAATCATATCAGTATAATTACAGCTTTCTTCAACTCCGATACGGCTATCGTCAGATGCGGGTCATTAAGACCCCTATCGTCATGTTATCAGTTACAAGCTCTGGTACAGGTTTAACCCCTTATCGGCCACATGCATAGTTCAAGTGCGGGCGCATGTGGCTAAGTCACCTTAATGTGCATAAACGCAGTAAATATCGCCGTCTACATGGCCGGACCATAAGCTTAGGGGGCCCTGGGCTAATTACTATTTAGGGGCCCACCTATTTACTAAAAGTTTAGGAAAAAAATAAGACAATAATTTTAAATCTATTTTATAAAAAAAAAATATGGACTTTTTCGCATTATCGTCTATTTTTACTTTGACTTAACTTAGCTGGGGGGCCCTAAATCCACGGGGCCCTGGGCTGAAGCCCAAAATGAAATATCAAATAAAAAGGTAGACCCGGCCCTGGCTGTCTATTCAACACAGTTTTCTGATGCCATATAGACATTATACATCGACTGTGTTGCTCGCGACTTTTCGAAAAAATATATTTTTTAAACGGCATATAATGGCGATAAAAAAGCAAAGAAATAATGTGTGAACAAATGTGCAACAAAACACATCTACATATTAATTTTTCATACCTTATAACCTTATATGTAAAATTCTCGTGTGTGTAGTTTGCTGCAGAAGGTCAATTCTGCTAATTAAATCCTGCAATAATACAGTTACAATCCAGTTCCGATATGTTAAAACTGCAAAATGGTATTCTCATAAACGTCAAACCAACGTCATACCCGTTTTGATTGGTCCAAAATCCAAAAATCAGTTCGTGATATATTAAGACGATTCATTTATAATTAAATACAAGTAAAATGAAAGTGCAAGTTAATTACGAGAATTGGGATTCAGATCTCCTTCGAACCAAAGGCTCGACCGATTTTTATGAAATTTTGCAGTTTATGGAATAGGTTGTAAGCTATTTTTGTAACCCTACGTGATAGGGGGTGACCCCAATGTTTATTGGGGTTGGTTTTATGATTTGGCATTAAAAATACATATAACCCTAATTCTCATTCATTCTAACACCAGCCCCCCTGCATTGTTTGTTAACGATATTAGTACTGTAACAATCTTCAACCCTCAGTTGTCGACAACTCTTTCAGACATCAGGCGTAGGTGTAGGTAGTAGGTGTAGCTTTTGGTAGTTATTTAATTATTCCAGTTCACAGTTGAGACTGGACGTCTATTGTGTACAGCTAGTATGAAATAAATTTGTCCATTATGTATCATAAAACAATGTTTTATGATGGGTGTAATTTACATGCATAATACCGTGCCCGCCGCCTAATGTTTGTGAACGGTCGAAGCCCATTTTTCAGGAAATGTTGGATGACATGCACGCGAGGACTACACGAGGACTGCACGGCTAGTTTCGCCACTTACGTTAAGGGGGAGATACAATCTTGATGTCAAATATGAAAAGTTAAAAACTATAACCCGACTACGTATAGCCTACGTTACCCGAGCCATTATCACGAAACTATTGACACCTCACTGGCTACGGTGCAACAAACATACATACATCCATACATAGACTGCCTAAATCATTATCCTCCCCTATACATATAAATTCATATACTAAGCACGCTTCGCGACTCTATTTCAGTCGCGGGCCGCGGTCTCGCGTCGCGCCTCGCGTGCATCGGAAGGCTACCTTAAGAGTACAATGTACACATATTATAAATATGCTTGTTTCGAATGGCACGTAAGTTACTTTGGGTAGATTGGTTTCAGAACTATTTTCATTTTGACAGCATTCAATGATCATTGTTTAGTAGTTGCATAAATTAATATGTCGTGGATTTCACTTTTAACTGGAGTAGTTTCAAATTTTTTATAACCTTTGCCCCATGACCTTTGATGATCCGCGGCCAAGATGCCATCGCTAATTACGACGACGAATTTTGAAAACTAAAATGTATGGGATTTTAGAAGCGCTAGAGTTAGAGCGTTAGAGCTAGTGACCTGAAACATAACATGGTCATCATGATAACAATAGGTATGATGGATATTTTGAAGTGCAAATTACTATAATAATGTCCTGTTATCGACGGCATAATGGCAATATATTGTAAAAAAAGTTGCATTCTTTGAACAAACATCTATCCTGTGTGCCACAGGCGTAACTGTAATGACTAATGTTTTTCACAGACACGCTCATGAAATCGAGACGGTTAACACGTTTAGCGAAGGGTTTAGCGAAGGTTTAGTTTAGTTGTATAGAAGTTTTAGTAAATTCCGCTTTAAACGTTTTAATTCCGCCGCGCCTAGCGTTAAATAATAAATAATATGTCGTCATATATAATAATATATGAAGCAAAAACTTTGAGTACCTGCAGTTTAACGACAATTCTTCGAACGGAAAAGTATGAAATTTGGCACATTGAAGTTTATGTGGAGGAAGGTGTACAGAAAGCTAATATTTTTTTAACAATGCTTAGAAATACTTACATTAAATAATAAAAATAAAGTTACACTACCGGGTAGTTTCTACAATAACATACATACTATGTATAGTCATTATTATGAGACAGTGGGTGTTGGTTACATATTTTGACCGCAGGGCGACATCTCGTATTGATTAAATGAACATAATATCCTACTACTATTTTAAGCGTGAAAGCTTGGCGTGACAGTTTGTGGGATGGATGGATAGATAGATGGATGTTTGTGACTCTTACTTGCAAAAACGACTGAACGGATTTTGATGAAAATCTGTATGGTAGGAGTTTAGGCTTAGGATTACAACATATATTTTATCATGAAAAAGTACAGTAAAAAAAAATACAGTAAAATATTATGAAAAAGTTTACGTGGGCGGAGCCGCGGGCATAATCTAGTTAGAAAATATGCAGTTGAATATTTAAATATACTAATTGATCAGTTTAGGTTAGATAATAAATAGCAATGGGGCCAGTGGATTCTGGTCCCAATAACGAGAAACTATGTTAGTAGTTGCCAACATAAATGCATCGAATATGATTGCATCTTGTTATCTATAAATTCTTCAAGTTCTCGTAGAGTACACCGGTTACCAACATACATCGTAGCGCGACCGTTCTAAAACCAATGAAACGTTCTAAAACACAACGGTGCGGGCGTTTAGTGTAGTTATGTCTCCTAGGGCCTAGACCCATATAGTACTTAAAATTCGCCTCGGTAATCGCGAAAGCGTCGAAAAGGTAGCAGCAGTCCAGACTGATGAGATGTACGTGTGTCGCTTTTCGACACCTTTTCTACTCTCTCGCGAATCATTCTAGTAGGGCTTGTCGAGAGTATGTAAACTTACGTTTGGGGGGGTTGCAGTGCACGAACACACCATGCCGCCTCGCCTGCCGCTCCACCAGCCACTTCCTCACGCTCTCCATCCCTTCTCCTTGGAATCCATCGCTTATGCATTAGGCACTTAAGTTTTTTTAAATGAGTTGAGACATCACAAATAAAATATTAAAATTATTCTATCACTTGATCTATTCACAGAAAAATAATTATTGGAACAGACAAAAACCTAATTGCAGCATAAAACAGCAGACATAAAAATGCAGCCTGAACTGCATTCGGACTTGAATTGTAATAACTAACTCCCGGTTTCTGAGGAGCATTTGTCGATAGTTTGTCTATTCATCAAAAGCGCCAATGAATAGATAAACTACCGATAAATTCGCCTAAGGAACCGGGCATATTTATAAAATAAATCTATATTTATAAAAGAAAGTCGTGTTAGTAACACTATTTATAACTCATGAACGGCTGAACCGATTTGGCTGAAAATTGGTGGGGAGGTAGCTTAGAACCAGGAGACGGACATACTTTTTATCCCGTTCCCGTAGGACTTGACATAAAGTTTATAAAATGAATGATTAGATATGGAAAATTACAAAGTAATGGAAAATCTTATCTTATATATAATAAAAATAGATTGCAATTCCAATGTCTCGCTAAAACTTGAGGCCGGCTGGACCGATTTGGCTAATTTTGGTCTTGAAATTAAAACGGTGAGAAATATTGGAAAAATTGCGGGGAAAATATTAACACTATATTTATAGGTGCGACAGAAAGTGTGTCGGGACAACTAGTGTTTCATAAAACTGTTGTTGTTAGTGATTGAATAAAAACATATATAATTATTCATCTAATATATTAAGTAACATACTTATTGACTAAACATTGTAAGTGGATGGATATTCTAGCCCTTAGGAACGATTTATAGAACCTTATCAAATATTCACCGACTCGTCCTACTGACACCACTGACCGGACATCATATAACTTTGAAATCAACGATGGTATGATTGAATGTTGGTCTATGCGATGTATACCTAGTAGGTATTACCTACCTACAGTAATATGTATTAGTTATAATCATTCTGTAATTATCTAGGTAGGTACCTACCATAACTAACAATTAAACAAATAAGTGAAGTTACGAAAATAAAGACCATACCCTTGATATGTTTTATAGGTACTCTCAGAAATGCCTACTGAAAAAAAACAGTTTTACGAGATACACAACGCAAAGTTTCATCAATTATATTCGATAATAATAAGTTAAGTTTGTATTGAATTGCAAAATTAGCCCTATTGACCCTCTAATTACAAATAGAAGACCGATATTGGTATTGTGTTGCAGTTTATCAACATAAGCTTATATCTAGCTGCGATTAGAGAAATGGTAATTGTCCTTGCGATGTCACACTCAATCGCTCACTAGAACTAGCTATTAAGCAACTTGCTTACAAACAAATTATTTTTTATGTTGTATTCGACAACAGAAACTGTTGGTATTCCATCGACCGATACCGCGTATAAACTGACAAGGTGAAAAAAGTGTAACAATTCACACGGGCTGAAGAAAATTGCGAACAATGGGTACACCCCGCCAAATAGCTTTATCTATTGTCAATATAAAAACTGTTTAGTTCACTTTAAGTTTCATAGTATAGGAATCCACGAAGAAAAGGGAAATTCAAAGAAAAACGGTAGTTTGATGGTTCTATATGTTTTGGCTCGACCTATCTTAATATTCAGCTGCAGGTATAACACAGATATAACTATATTCTTTGGACATTATGCCAAAATATGGAGAGCTTACCTAGAAGACATTACGTTAGGAGACATCGAAACACTTATCGAAAAACTGATGTCTAGAATGCTATCTATAGCCTGTACCTCCTAATACCTCCAAACTTCTTAGTAATTTATAATATTGCTTAAAATAATACCAATTAATTAGACAAAGCTGCACTTTACATAGGCATCGTCTCTGATTCAGCACTTTTAGTGAAAATAGAACATTCATACAACCTTGTGTTATTAATGAGCATATTGGCTGACACACAGACTTTCGCCATTAATTAATATACAAATACGGTTTCAAATACTCCTTGATTAACTTTTTAAAGCTTTTAGTTAAAAGTTATTAAATCTTATACAATTAGTAAGACGAAGTTTAAGCAAGGTGAATAATGTAAATACTAGCAAATAAGGACATTAATAAGTTTTATATTAGATATATAACATTAAATTCAAGCCTACTGAAGTAACATATAGGCACATTAGACATAAGAAAAAAAATTTAACCTTATCAATGATTTATTTTACTCGTTTCCAATAATAATCAATGTTTTAATTATAGTTCTTCACTTTTAAGGAGTTTTTCTTCACTTTCTGACAGATTTATATTGATGTTAAATCCTATGTCCTTTTTGGGAGCAGATGAGTTACTGGTAGTATCTGTATTGGTTAAATTACTTTGGTCTGAAATAGATAAGCAAATAAGATGGGATGGAAGATGGGTAAAACATTGTAATAAAATTACAAGTACACTATGTTACATACAATTTATAGTAAGCATTATTTACCTTTTTGCATTTGTGTTTTTAATATTTTGTGATACAGTTCATTAAATTTTCTCTGCCTCTTCAGATTGGATGGTGTGCGTACGACTAATGTTGGTAACAATATAAAATGGTCGAGGTTTCGATTGACAGAACGTTGTTTTACGTCCGACGATTTCTTTTTGATGACAAATCTTGGAACCTTACTCGCTATACTACTATTACTCATTCCTTCGGGATATTTCTGGTTTAGGGCATAGTATACATGAGACGATTCTGACAATTTAGAATTTCCTGCTCTATAACAGTATATCGGTTCCTTGCTCATGCTATGGCTCGGTCCAGGAGAGTCGCTGTGTTCGCGACTTTGCCTCGATCTTGTCAGCTTTTCCTTGCTTTTGGGTGATTTAGAAGGACCTTGACTGCCAGTCCCGAAATTTTTTATGTCCTTTGAGTGTTTTTCTTCGGAATGCTGCCCGTGTTTATTGCTTGCTACAATAATATCGCCTATTTTACCTAGTGGCCGAACGCTATCATGGCGATGGTTTACTTTGACAATGCGATAGTGCCTGCGTCTTTTACGCTCTACATGAGCCACTCGCTCCTTGAGTAGACTGTCAATTAGATTCTGTAAATTGGATCTACGCTCTATACGCTCTCTATGTTGACGGGCCAGTCTTGTGTTTGGCCAATGAGTCCTGCAAACGTCTTCCCATATAATATCACTGAGTACCGCTTCGCGTGATGGTGTTAATTTAATTCCATCATCTCGAGGGGCAAATTCTCCCTGGGCCAAGTAATGAACGGTATCCATTAGTCTATAATCACGAACCGGGTTTAGTTTGTGTCGAATCTTGTGGACCCTTTCAGCAGCATATTTAAGTACATCATTTCGTTTCCCCGGAACCGAAGCACTATGACGTCTACCTCTTGCTGTCACGTTATCATAAAGTGTTAAATCGCGACCATATTTCTCTGCGTAGTGTCCTTTCTTTGAAGAATTTTTTTGTCCTGGGTTAGACTGTTGCGATTGCCATTGAAATGCAGATGTTCCAGGAATATGACTATACTCTATGTAGCTGCAACAAGCTCGTTCATTATAAGCTGACTCGTTGTCTCTGCCAGTCGTTTCTCTACCACAAGAAGATTTCGTAAGATGTCTGTGGATAGATCGTAACACCATTTCTTGTTCTAATATTTTCTCTTCTATATAATGTATTTTTTTGTTTAGGTTTTGCAGATCACTGGTCGTTGGCGATGTTTGCTTATTTAATAGTTTTGCCTTAGGAGCTGTATTTTCTGGATTCGTTTGTTGATTTGTAAATGCATTACAGTCCTCAATTCTCGGAAAGGTCATAGTTATTTGTGGCGAACGAGCATAAGCATAGCATGGCTCAGCTTTCTTATGACTCACTTCAGTAGAACCTTGTGAAATAGAATCTGAATGAACCGTACTTAGAGATGTGCTTTCTATTTGTCTATTTTTATATTGATATGTTTTATGATTCTCCTGTTTTATTGAGATCGAAGTAGAAGTTGTTGTACTGGTACTGTTTTTATAATTTTTATATTCATCTATAAAAATAAATAAATAATTAAGTTTATATATTAAAAAGCCTATAGTAATCTAAAGATTTGCATTCCATACTTCTTAGATGCATGCAATACTTACATAATCTCAAAGTCGAATGATCTCCAATTGCAAGTCTAGATTCGCTCGCTGAAGAAATCTGTTGAAATGTATTACATACATTTGTTATTTTAATTCAAAATAAATACTATAAATAAATGATTGATAATGTTATTACTTTTTCTTCAACTCTATCCTTCTCTGCTTTGTATAACGTTTTCAAAACAGGTGGTCTCTGTTTTATGCTTATAACCAGTCTCTTTTTACCAGGCTTGAAATTATGACTTCTATCGATTTCATCTGCAAAATAGCATTGTTTTTTCTAGCTTTGTCATTATATTGAATGAATTGTACATTTTTAGGGCTCCATAGGAACAAGGAACCCTTATCGTTTCGGTCTGTCCGTCTGTCTGTCCGTCCGGTCTATCTGTCTGTCCGTCTATTATGAAAATTATCTAGAGTGAAATCGGATAATAGCTTTTGAAGTGCCTAATTGAAGGAAAACCTATTGCGCCTAGATAGTTTCGGAACCCTCCTTACCACATGTCCTGAAATGCTCTAATTAAAATAGGTAACTAACTGCCTTTTTGTAGCGAAATTATCCTGCTCATGAATCTTGTCGAATGAAATTTCAAGAGTTTACAAAGCAAAAGGACAGCTTGCTAAAAATACTAAATTACTTACTTGTGTACCTTACCTAGTGGCTTAACATAAATTTTTGAACCTACTTCCAAGACTTCGTTTTCTTTTTCACAAATTAATTTATTGTTATGAATAGATTGAAGGTTTTTCGACGCTACATGTCTTTTTTCCATTACATGTTCGTGTTTGATTTATTAGTAGAATTCAGTTGTTGGTTACAACTTGTATTGCAGTTAATATTTTATAAGAATTGAATAAATCGCACAAAAATTTAAAACATGATGAATGCGAAAATTGATCTGTCAAATACAGATAGAAAGTGTCAGGGAAGTCCGAAGTCATGCAATATTGCTCTGTTTCTTTGTTCTTCTATTTCAAGCTTTTTGTTATTTGTATCATAAAAATTGTAACATATAAAGTGCCAAAAGAATATTTTGTTATTTATCTATTCTAACATTACTATTCTAAGATTTCTTTTAAGACATAAATTGTTATCAATTATTCTACTTTTTGAAAATAGAAGAATAAACAGTAAAAACTGTTTTCGTCAAGAAGTAAAAAATGACAAATTTCCAACGACTGACATCCCAAAAGTAGTCAGTTTTTTTGGTTTATTATTGTAATTTATTAGTTATTATTTATTAGTTTTATTGATAAAAGAATTTCGTAACATATGGACGCACAATAGGAATTATATGGGAACATGGCAGACCAACACGCGAAAAGTCAGCCTCCTATAGTAGTGGTGGATCAACAAGAAACGCCATCAGCAAAAAATGAAAAAGAACCTCTTAAGGGGCAACTCTCCATAGCACCATGTAAACAAATTATTCGTTAATATTTTTAAATAATATTTTAGATTAATTTTTATATTCCACAGGTTAGGTTAGTATATATAGTAGAATACAAAGATTTCAAAACTCAAGATAGGCTATGACGTACATTTGACAGAACAAATCTTCATACATTAAAAGTTACGCCATCTTAGTTTTCACCATACTCCAAATGTCAAAATCGCCCCAAAAATCTCAAAATTGGGGCCATTTAACTGAATACACTTTTTGCCTCAACATTCCTCGTCTATAATATATACGTCTATGGTAGAACAAGTATGTGTATAAAAATAGCAAATAAGCAATCTTAAATCTTAACTTTAATTTTATAGCTGTCGTATCAGGAAAACCTGTAAAGAGCCACCATGCGAGTGTACACAAGAGTGAGCACCGATCCGAAGTCATCGAGCTTACGACTTTGCAAATTGAAAAGAAGGTAATTGCTGTAACTTATTATGAGTATAGAAAATCACGTGCCATTGAGAAAAGTCACTCAAACCGCAGCTTTGCGCGGTGTGCAAACAGTTACACTTTTATCCTTCATACAAAATTCTTTGGAAACGTTACAGAGAGGCGTGATTATTCCTTCATCACAACCGATTCCCGCTGATGTGAAGTCGGTCCATTCTTCTGATTCTGCATTAGATCAAGACAAGAAACCCACTAAAGCTGAAGGGAAGGAGATTGATGAAATAGGTGGAGAGAAAAAAAAACATGGCAAGATCAAAGAAAAAGATTTGGAATGGGTAAGTGAAGAAATATTTTTAGACACCGACCGAAGATTTGGTTTATATCAGACAATGGCGAAGCTAAAAGGCTAATGATTTTGGCAGGATATGTATGTCTGTTTGTTCTACCGTAGCGCCTAAACTACTGGTCCAATTTTAATATATGAGGTGTCAATAGATTTGTAATTATTATTACGTAATTGTAATTATTATAGCCTATGTTCCACGGCTTATTGCCCGTGGAACATAGGCTATAGAATTTACGTAGTCGGTCGGTAAAACCAGGTTCACTCGGACTCTAAATATTATAATATATCATTTAGATTTGACCACCTCTGTGGCTCAGTGGTTCAGCGCGTTGGTGCTCAAGCCGGGGGTCGCGGGTTCGAAGCCCGCCGAAGGAACAAAAAGTTTTTCTGTGTTCCCGGGTCATCGATGTGTATTAAATATGTGAAAAATATAATATAAATCTTAAATATATGTACCCCCTTACTAATAAAAAGATTTACACAATGGATAACTTAAACAACGTCGCTGTCTTTGTCTGTCAAGTGACTTTTCCAACGCATCAGACAAAGACAGCTACGTTGTATACGTTATCCGTTGTGTAAATCTATTTATTAGTAAGGGGGATTTCGTATTAAAGTATTAAATATACTTCCCGTTTTCTGGTAACTGTAACACAAGTACTTCGGATACTTAGCACGGGGCCAGATTGACGTGGTGTGAGACGTCCATATCTATTAATAAATATCTATTTATTTATTATTTAGATGGTTACAGGTAATCGAATTATAGGTGATATCTACTGTGATCTCTAAAATCAATATTAAGAAGCAAAGTGTTATTACAATTGAATTAAAAATTTGGCAGCACATAAAATACTAACAAAACACCAAAACATGACTTTACAAATTCGAATTTGCCGTAGGTATCTACATATTATTAAACTTTGATTTGAATTCAAAATTTTGTAAACTGCAAGGTGAAGCAGACCGTTCCTTCTTCACGTTTACAAAATATAGCCTTAGTTAATATCTATAACAATCATAGTTCTGTGGAATTCGACTTATTGATTACCTAGCTTTGCACTTACGCGAGGTTGCGTCTATTATTTTCTATAAATTCTATTTCTATCTTTCCAATCTGCTAACTTCAATCACTCCGAGTCTGCGCATCCATCGGCGCTCTGAAATCGATGGGTGGTAGGTCTCTTCAGGCCAGGCCGTAATAGCCTCTTAACTTTCTTAAAGTGACATTGCATCTCACGTTTGTTTTGTTTGTAGTCTGATGATGAAGAAGCGTGCGGTCTGCCTCGCAGCGAGTCGCGCGCGTCCCGCGTCAGTCGCGCAGTGCAAAAGATGTTCTGTTGTGGTGTCACCTATGAGGCGCCTTCGGAGGAGGATGTGTCTTCGCCGATCCGCCGTCACTATGGCAACGCAATATAGACACATTTGCAGTTCACTAGCCACAATTGCTTCATTATGATTAGGCAATAAGACTTGACCCTAAAATAAAAGCTAGAAATATGGTTTCTTCAACATGTTTCTAGATTTTATTTAGCTGGGATCAACATTTGTTAAACTTGAATGGCATTTAAAATAAATTAATTAATACGTAATGTATTAAAATGTATTTTATTTGACGACACTTTTTATCATAGTTACAAGTATTTCTAGTGCTGCTTTGCAAACAAGACGCGATAATCTATTTAAATTAATATACAAGGGTTACCTTTATATAACTTGGTATGAATTTCCTGATTAGTATCTAGGTACACTGTATTTATGCGCTACCAAACATTATTGAATCTTTGCTTTTCTATTGCTTTAATTTGTGTAGGAAACAATATAGGTTGCAGTTTGAGTTAGAAAATAGTCTAAACTTGTTTAAATCTTATATTCAGTATCGCAGAGTGATAGAGAGATAATAGTAAGATTGAGAGATAAAGCCATGAAAAAAAAAAAACATTTAAATACAGGATTTAAACCTGCGATGTGCGAGTCCGGAGGTTATAGTTCACGAAGAAACATCAACAGCTAGATTGGAGCTAAATGATATTGTAAGTATTTCACGACTCATTGTGGGCCTAAAATATTATTAATTAAGCTTTTTTTTTTAATAATACGCGAAAACGAATAAATCGTTTGATCTATCCGCCTACGGGCATCAACAACACCAGAGGAAATACAAGTCTGATTAAAATCCCGATTCTCTTGGTGTCACAGTCATATTTCACGCCAACTTTCTGTGAACTCTAAGGCCGCTGCCTCGAATTTCGCGGTGAGCGGCCCGGCGCGGCGGCGGGCCGCTCACCGCGAAATTCGAGGCAGCGGCCTTAGGTATAACCTAAGTATGGTAAATGATATTTTTTGAAAAATGTTTTGATAGTCGTATAAGTATATATAATAATTTATATTATTTTATATATATATATATATATATATATATATATATATATATAATAACATTTTTCAAAAAATATCATTTACCATTGACCTTTATTTTAGGATGCTAAATTACAAGATGTAAAAAAGAAGGAGGTTTCATGGCACAAGCAAAGAGTACGGGAAAATGAAAAGTATCAGGTAACGCAAGGCGCACACTATAGTTACGGCATGATGCTGCAGGCTTGATCGTCCAAACTCCAAATATACTGTTCAGTAGATAATAGGTATAATTGTCATGCCAATCCGTGCCCACAGCCGGTCATGTCAGTTCTAAGGGTCAATTCACACCGAAACGAAACGAAGCGCGACATGGCGCTGCATTTTTAATAGGTACAGCTATTCAAAATTGAACTTTATTTATTGTAACAAGAATATACCTACACGTTTCATTGTAAGAGATCGAATGTCAGGTTGTATCGCGCTGTACAGTGAGCCTTCATTCACCTATACAGTGTGATTCGTTTGGAGGCTAAGTAAGATATTTTAACAGCAGATTTATTATGTTTAATTTTATCGACAAACCCCCCATTTGGGGATCACGACCCTCACCGGTTGCGACCGCCAAAAAGAGGGTGTTTTGTCAATAAAATTATACCTATTATCTGCTGTAAAACTTTATTAGTGACGACACACACTATATATAGATACATAATAATTATTATCAACAGGTTACACAAAACATTTAATTTTTATTTGTAGGTGATTGATCTGCAAAGCAATTCATTGACGTTGGTACGCAAAGCATCGGTTGGGCCGTGCAGACATTTTAGCGCTACTGGCAGACCTTCTGGCATAAGCATAAACATACCACGGGTAATGTTTGTTCTTCTAAGTAACGACTACAGCGTAACAAGTTAAGTCAATGTTGATCCTTTAAAGGGTTGTAGTTCCCATCATTTCTGATGTTTTTGTCTAAGAAACCCAAATAGGGTATAACACCCCTCGTTGGATAGCTGTTTTTCTACATATCTGCAGAATATCGGCATATAATATTATTTTAGATATGCCTCAAAGTTCTTCTAAGTTCCACCACGACTTAATTTTTATAGTTTATAGGAATTACAACCACACAAAGGATCAACATCGACTTAATCCTGTATATTAGTTGAAATGCACAGAATAGCAGGTCTAAAAAGGACACGTTAAGGTCAATAGCTGCTTATGTTTCATTGTACGATTCACTTAATGTGGCCATTTTAGACCTGCACATTTTCATAGGCATCTGCAACATGCCCGCTGCAGCAATTTCTCATAGACTGAAAATATTGTCGTAGTGACTTATTAATAGGCATTTTTTTTTTCAGAAATCATCAAAAACTATTGATAATCCTTCAGGAATCAATGTCACTATATCCAAGGTTTTTATACATATTTTTAAATATAATTTGTAAAATGATGTTCCTAACTTTCTAATAAAATTACATATATGGGCATCAAAGGTAGGCATTATAAGGCTAAGCATTCAAAGGCTAGGCATTAAAAGCAGGTAGAGCAATGTAAGCCACAGTAAAGTTGACAGTGATAAAGTGCCGCTATAGCAACAAATACTAGAAACAGATTAAATAAATATTTAAGTCGGGCCATCATACAACAAACGTATTTTTTTGTCGTTTTGTACGAAACCATTCGTGCTCGAGGCAGACTCGCGCTTTATTCTTTATATTTAGACTTTATAAAGACATTTTTTTTTAATTTATAATTTTTTTATTTCATCAAAATCCGTTCAGTAGTTTTTGCGTGAAAAAGTCACAAACATCCATTTATCCAAGAAAGAAAATATTTTCCAGTGTTTTACATAATAATGTTATTTTAGAAAAGCCTCGAATCAGTATCCGCTAAATTAGAAGAGCAAAATAACGTCATTAATGTGCCACAAAATAGTGAAGTTAAAATCGAAGGCGAACGGAAGTCGGTGTTTTTCAGTTTTCTGAAAAGTTTACCAGCAATGTTCAGAAAAAAATAACAAATACCATAAGCTTTTTATGCTCACCTATACGATACGTATTTTGAATAATATAAAAATTAATATTAATTAGGTATCGTTTTATTATTATTTTGTAATAATATTAAACTCTTTTCTTACGTAATAAAATTATGAAAATATCCCTTGTTTCTTATTTTAGTGGCAATAGCAGCCACAGCCAATGCTATTAGAATTAAAGCTATTCGAGCCATTTAAAAGTTTACGGACTACTTATCAATAATTTTAAGCAATATTTTGTAGACTACGGAGCCCTAAAAAGATAGACATCGTAAACTAATCACTTTCAGCAACCATTTTCTAATTGCAGCTCATAATTACAACCTGCGCGATGTGAAAACCACTCAAATCAAAATTACGTAACAGAAAACCGTTTAACGAGTGATATTATACTGCCCTCACAAACTGCTTGGTACGTGTTAGATATTATCGCGTAACAATGGCTATGTTGTAAAATATGTTATTATTAAATAAATAGACTCCTCTCGAACGGTTTTAGTATTCTATACCATGCTGGTGGACGTTGGGGGATCAAAATGTTGGCGCGCTTAAAAAAATATTTAAAAAATACAACCACTGTGACTCTAGATATACCGGCTATTATAAAACCGATATACTTAGTAACATCTCTATGTGGTTTATTCCCAATCAGTATAAAATATCGTAAGGCGAAGAATTACTACGAGCCCCTAGAGAGATCGGTGTACATGAATTCTTTGTGTGGGATATCCCTTATTTTTTTGATATTATCGTTCCTCATTTTACACGTACAAGAAATTGTCGAGTCTAGTGAGGCGCCGTCTATGACCGACGGATTGCTGACTCAACTGAACTACATGCTAGAACTTATTACTCTAATACTTTTCTGCTTAGTAGCATACTACTGTGCTTTCATCAATCGAGAAGAATTTGTCTCAATGCTAAACACAGTAATTGCCACGTGGCTGTCTCTACCTAACACTGAAATCAGCCAAAAGATCCTAAAAAGACTAAAATCCCAAATCAACGTAGTGATGTACATACTCATGCTAGTTTTTGTGCTCCAGCTAAGTGTGAATTTAACACGCAGCGACAGTACGTGGAAAATCATATTGGTGACAGTAACTTTCGATCTGCCTCAAATGATCCAGTTCATTTACCTAGCGTTCTACTTCGCTTACGTGATGCTAGTTACAGCTCTCCTATCGAATATAAACGAGCAATGTCGTCTGTTAGTGAGTGAGAATGATATATTGTTCGTGCATCCGAAGACTTGCACTATGGTACGAAAGATGGAGCTCGTTTACATAAAATCTTTTAACATAAAGAGTAAAATAAATCGAGCGTTCCAAGGGCCAATGTTAGCGACTACCCTTCAATGTTTCCACAGCATAGTGAGTGAGGCATATATCATATATCACGGGGTTATATCCAGGTCCGCGACCACTCATGACCTAGTCAACTGTTCTGTATGGATTCTGTATCAGATATTGAAGATTTATTCTTTGTCGTATTCAGGAAACTTATTAAAAACGGAGGTTTGTACAATTTTGAGTTATTTTGCCCTACTTAATACCTAGTACCTGGGTAACCGAGCTTCGCTCGGAGTTATAAATAAAAAATAAAAATAATTACAAAAATATTTATCTGACCGGGAATCGATCCCACCACTTTCACATTCCGTTTTTTCGAACGAAGCAAAAATTATACATAGGTACGCATACCAAACTGCCAATCGGACTGACATAATTGAGTCGAAATTATTGATATAATATTGTTGTACGACGAAAAAAAAACATATATAGCTTAAAAATGCGCAGTTTCACAGGGATAAGAGTTAAGCCTAGCTAGATCGATTTTTCTGCATACTCCGTGCATACTACATTTCATGGTAATACTTGCATCCGTTTTCGAAAAACGGATTATAATTTATATACAATATACACGATTGTCTCGCTTAAAGTTTAAGATGTAGGTACGCAGATATATTTTTAAACATAGCTACTTATGTATCGTCGTTTTAAGACTACACAATTAGGTAGACGTACGATAATTAAAGAGTTAAAATCTTCGGGTACAATTATTATCGCCTTCTACTACATAACATTTCTAATTAAATATATGCTTTGGAGATCCTATGTAGGAAAATGTACAATGTAAATATGTATTTGTATATTTTTGTATTTCTAGGCCCTGAAAATTGGACAGACATTACACAGTATACCGACGGAGAAACAAGACACGAGGTGCCTCGCAGAGGTTAGTACTAGGTAGCGCAAAAAACAAAATATAATTTTTAAATGTAGAGTGTAATGTGTTATGTAATAGACAATAGGTTAAGATTATACTGTTAAGATTATACTGTTAATATCAAAATATGCATTACATAATCCTACTTAACATTATAAATGTGAAAGTATATGAGGATGGATGGATGGATGTATGTATGGATGGATGTTTGTTACTCTTTTACGCAAAAACTACTAACGGATTTCAATGAAATTTGGTATGGTAGTAGTATATGCTCTGGATTAACACATGGGATACTTTTGTCCGGAATAAGTACAGTGTTCCCGTAGGATACTGTATTTACGCGGAGCCGCGGGCAACAGCTGGTATAATAATATTATGATGTTAGATGCATAGATGTATAATTATAGACGAGGCATGTCGAGACAAAAACAGTCCCCACTTAAATGGCTCCACTTTTGGGGGGGTTTTGGGGCCATTTTGACATTTGAGGTATGGTGAAATCAAGATGGCGTAACTTTTTCATGTATGAAGATTTGTTCTGTCAAATGTACGTCATAGTCCATCCTTAGTTTTTTGAAATTATTGGTTAGATGAAATTTAAAAGAACAATTTTCTATCTTTTTGCTTAAAGATGGCCCCGTGCGAGTTTCTGGCGAGAGATCAGGCGCAGGACCGATTTTTTACATGCCCAACCAGACCTGAAAAACGACACTTTTTGTTGTTACAAGGCGGGAATCGAAGCCAAGCTCTATACAGGTTGCTTTTCCAGTCAGTGTCCAAACTTTCAGGAGTGAATATAAGAAACTTTTACTATGGGATCAACTTTCATACTTGAAAAAAAATCTGCTGTTTCCTACAAAATGCTATCTATGCCGCCTTTTGTATGAAACAGCTGGCACTTACTTAGGCACTGGACGGTGGCCATTATCATGTCAACTTAGTGGGTACACATATTATCCTTTCTAAAAATTTTACGGTGAAGTTAATTTTAAAACATCGTATGCGACTACAATAGTAGGCGACTAAAATAATGAAATAAAATAATACGTAAATAGTAGTAACAGGTAGGTACAAGCGTTTTTAATTTTTTTAAGTTGCCTAGTAGGAGTAGTAGGTAACAGCTATAGGTAGGTAAGACTAAAGGATCAAGTCACCCTTATCTATATTATACTTACGGGATACTTGTTTCAAGATTGAGTAGAGAAATAGTTAAATTTTAGCAGAATTTAAAAGGGAAACTAAGTATTTCGACATTAAGAGTTATTTCATACTTTTTAGTGAATTTTAAGAGTGTTATGGCATTTACTTTGGAAGTCGGTTTAAATATATTTTTAAATAATTAACTATCAAAGTTATCATCATTTTGCCAATGCCTAGCTAGCCTGGGCGAGTGTTGGATTTTAAACCATACTTTTTAATAAAAGTATGGTTAAAATCCAGTACTAAAATCCCACCCCTGGCATTTCTAAACTATAGGAGATAGGGGCACAAGTTGTACTTGACTATAACTGCTTTGATGTTAGCAATGAGAGTGTGGTTTACCGCGTGTGAGCAAGGTAATAGTGCAACGAAGAAGCTAGTAGGCGGACGTGCCGCTGATTAATTTCGATCCCGGTGTTACGAAGGTAAATATATCATTAGCCTGTATTGGATGGGTAGTATTATCATTAAACTCTCTACTCTATAAAGCTTATTTTACTATTCTAAAACTTCAATCTGGGTTTTCCGTGATGCTTATGGGTTATATGTAGATTTATGTGTAAAAATAATAATACTGAAGCCTGTATGTGTAATGAGTTATGCATGGTAATAGGCATAATTCTCATTTACCTGTGTCGCGTTAGCCTGGTGAAAAGACTTGGCTAATTATAATATAAATTACTTTTTCCCATTTTTCGCATGAAAGGAGCACTTTTTTGTGTAATTCTCGGGATCCTTAGAGTACAACGACTATAAGGGTTCCTTTTATTAACAAGAAACACTTAATTTTTTTGCTTTCTTAATATGTAATATATCACGTATATCTTTCTTATAAAACCATGCTTGTTCAATATTCTTAAGACAGATCTTTCTTTTTTATATTATTTTATTATTACAGATATCAGAAGAGGGTAAAAACAATGCCACAAACTCAAGATGAAAAGAAAGAGAAAACATTATCGTTCCGTCATACAAATTTACTGTAAGTTATATTGATAATATAATCAGTAATCAAGACTGAACTAATACTGATTTATAACCTGAGAGTGCCATAATTACGTATTTCTATTTACAAAGTCTATAAGTTAAGTAAATACTGCATATGACTGACTAGGTAGATAACTAACTGATTTTTCATTGAAATTAATACTTACTGTAAAACCGTTTTCATTAAAACAGGTTATTTTTGTTGTGAGAATATGATTATATTTTGATTATAACTGATTTTATTTACATAAAGTTTTTTACTCTTTATTCTTCTTATCATTAGCCTGTATGAAATTCTCATTAACCTGGCCACAGAATATTTGAACGTCGATATTTTGAAATCTTCTCTATAAAAACGAGTGCCTCATGCAAACATATGTTTTTAGGTGTACCTATCTATTTTCATTTAAACGTGTTACAATTTTAAAATGTGCCTTAAAGTAAAATTAAAATTTGACCAGGCTAATGAGACAAATAATAGATTTTCGATGAAATACCTATTATTGTAATTAATTAGGAGGCTGAGAACTAAGCCACAGCACGGTCGAGTCCTAAATTTTTGAATCCGAGCACACCAAAAACGGAGAAGTGTTATATTTTTTTGAAATAGCTTTTTATATAGTATTTAGTACCCAAAGATTTCAAAACTAAACATAGGCTATGACGTACATTTGACAGAACAAATCTTCATACAGTGAAAATTTACGCCATCTTGGTTTTCTCCATACTTTAAATGTCAGCCATCTTGATTTCATCATACATCAAGTGTCAAAATGGCCCCAAAATCTTCAAAAGTGGGGCTATTTAAGTGGCAGTTTTTACCTCATGCCTCGTCTATAACATATACATCTATGTTAGAATCTATTTTTTTTTATTAATACGTGAAACAAAAACTTTCAGTACAGTTTTACGAGAACACGTCCAGTGTACGAAATTTGGCCGGTAAATTATAGTTTTATGTGGAGGAAGGTGTGCAGAAAGCTATTTGTTTTTTTAAAAAGGGCTTATTAATATAGGGAATTATTAATAATTAGAATAGTAATACATAAAATTAATGAAAATAAGGACCACACACATATTCTACCTCAGATAATTTACACACACTACCGTGCCTTTGATAGATACAATTTTGTTAAGCTGGGACTCTATGGCTGGGTCTATAAATATTGTCCGGAATCCGGTTGGCTGGAGAAAATTCAGAGCACTGAATATAGAATATAACTCTGCCCTAATACAAAAAAAGAAAGCCGAACATACAAGTGTCGAGTGGGTCACACGTTGTTGTTTCTGTATGTCCTCCAAAATTTGTGTTATTTAGGTTCTTAATAGGTAATATTCGTAGAATAATAACCATTAGATATTTGTTAACGTGCACAAGCAAGTGGTGCAACTACAAAAAGCTACTATTTTGTGTTCCCTTCAAAACTCCCTAGGAAGTTTCAGTAAAGCGTCTACCACTTTACTGAATCAACTGACTTGACTTATTGACTGCATTGACGATTTATGTGGACTTTGACTAGACTTTGGACTTGACAATTTAGAAAAACGGTGTTGAAAGCTGCTAAGAAAATTCTTTCCCGCCTTTTTAACTTCACACTGGCAATGGCTTAATACCTTCCGCCATTTAAAGTGTCGAGTGAAATTTCAATGTCATGTATGACAGCTCGACACTCGACACTTCGATTGATTTAGGCTGGGACTATATGATACGGAATCCGGAAGGCCGTAAAGAATTCGGACAAAATTTCTAGTGTTGAGTTGTCATGTATGACATTGACATTTGTCTCGACACTTGTGTGTTCGATTTTCAACTCTGTTGTGTTTGCGCAGAATTCTATTTTCAATGCTCAGAATTTTCTACGGCCTTTCGGATTACGGAACATATAGTCCCAGCCTTATTTTCGAAAACGAAAGTCCGACTAAGTACTTACCTACCTACCGGTGCCGTTAAACTACATCAAAGAAATGAGGGATGAGGGTAAAAATAGCAAAAGGGGGATTGTGTCCCTCTTCTCTCGCGGTATCTATATATTCCGAATATTATTTTACAGATCCAGCATTTCGCTACGCTGATGAAGTTCCAAGGAATCGAAATGACGCTATACGGCTATTTTCCCGTGGATGCCACGTTGTTGTTTAATGTAAGATATTTTAAATTTATGATTAGTTTTTTGCATACAGAAATCGAAATCATCTAATAGAATTTATATTTTTCAGATGCTAGCTTCGGCGATGATGTACATAATCATACTGGTTCAATTTGATAAGAATGCTTAAAACCTGGTTACTGTAAAGTAATACCTGAAATACCTACTTCTGCTGATAAGTTTTCATTGTGGTCACGACGACATTCAATACAAACCTTCAAAAAAATACCTATTTCTCTGGTGTTTACATATTTTGTCCATCGGCGACTGTTGTCGCTTTCCGTCAGGCGATCCGTCTGTTTGGTTGCCGACTCATTACATAGTATAAAAAAAAGTCGTATTCTGTCTGTCCCTATGTATCCTTAGATCTTTAAAATTACGCAACGGATTTTGATGCGGGTTTTTTTAATAGATAGAGTGATTCAAGAGGAAGGTTTCTATGTATATAACATGCATAATATAGTAGAGAAACACTGATAATTTTATAGGTTTCTAATGTCGTAAATAAACACATTTTTTGCGCTTACATTGCAAACGATGGCTGAACCCTGCGAGATAGATCAAAATATTGTATTACAGTATTGTACACCTTAAATAGTTCTATTAAAAAGTCCGCGATAGTAGTCTACCTCTTAGGGATAACGCACAATAACCTTTTTTTATTTTTAACGAGAAATAATGGCTTATTTACGAAGCGATTTTAAGCAATACAGCATTAATCCTTATCCAATTAAGTACCTTAAATACATCGTTCATTTAATATAGATTAATATGGCCCTTTACAGCATATACCTAGTATAAATAAATATTTTCGAATATGTTATAGATTAAAAATGCAGGGACATAGAGTTTTGGTTAATAAAACTAGCGATTGACCAATGCTGGTCGGAGATGTGCCATATTCTCCATCATTGTGTTCAGTTCTTCACAGTACACATCTGCAGTAATGCTTACCCCGTTTGGTAAGAAGCTGTGATGAATCACACCGGCGCTAGACCACCAAACAGTGACCATCACTTTTCTAGGGGTAAGTTTTCGTTTAGGGCATTGTTTAGGTGCTGAACCAGGATCCAACCAACTTGCTGAGCGCTTGCGGTTATCAAACAGAATCCATTTTTCATCGCAGGTAACAATGCGGTTCAAAATTCCTTCATTTGTGTGTCTGTTGAGCAGTGCAAGGCACGTCTCGACGCGCTAGCGATCATTGAGTTTGTGGGGCACTCATTTGTCAAGCTTTTTTACCTTGCCAATTTGACGCAATGGACCAATATTGTTTTGACGCTAACGTCGAAAGCTGCTGCTAATTCAGCCATAGATTGTGTATCATCAGCTTCCACAATCGCCTTTAATTCGTCATTGTTGACCAAAGTCTTCAGACGACCGCGAGGTTCATTTTTCAGGTCGAAATTTCCAGAACAGAAGCGAGCAAACCAATAACAGGTGGTGCGTTAGTTTGTAGTGTTAGCTCCGTAAACGTCATTGATGTTGTGTGCCGCTTGTGCAGCGTTGCTGCCACGACGGTACTCATATTCCATAATTACTCGAATTTTTAACGTATCCATGATGACGAGATTGAAATGCGATGAAAATGTAACACTAATAAATAAACAAATGACTACTTTTGGAAAAAGAATTCCATGTTTTTAAAATAAAATTAATTTGAAATTAGAATTCTTAGCCAAACAAAAATTATTTTGATTTGAAATGGCCAGTACTGCAGAACGGCAATTTCATAGGTAAAGACCTATTATGTTATAGACGAGGCATGTTGAGGTAAAAACTGCCACTTAAACTGCCGCTTTTGGAGATTTTGGGGCCATTTTGACATTTGAGGTATGATGAAATCAAGATGGCTGACATTTAAAGTATGGTGAAAATCAAGATGGCGTAAATTTTCACTGTATGAAGATTTGTTCTGTCAAATGTACGTCATAGCCTATGTTTAGTTTTGAAATCTTTGGGTACTAAATACTATATAAAAAGCTATTTCAAAAAAATATGACCCTTCTCCGTTTTCGGTGTGCTCGGATTCAAAAATTTAGGACTCGACCGTGCTGTGGCTTAGTACTCAGCCTCCTAATTAATTACAATAATAGGTATTTCTTTGAAAATTAATTATTCGTCTCATTAGCCTGGTCAAATTTTAATATTACTTTTAGGCACATGTTAAATTTGTAACACACGTTTAAATGAAAATAGGTACACCAAAAAACAAATGTTTGCATGAGGGACTCGTTTTTATAGAGAAGATTTCAAAATATCGATGTTCAAATATTTTGTGGCCAGGTTAATGAGAATTTCATATAGGCTAATGATAAGAAGAACAAAGAGTAAAAAACTTTATGTAAATAAAATCAGTTATAATCAAAATATAATCATATTCTCACAACAACAATAACCTGTTTTAATGAAAACGGTTTTACAGTAAGTACTAATTTCAATGAAAAATCAGTTAGTTATCTACCTAGTCAGCCATGCAGTATTTACTTAACTTATAGACTTTGTAAATAGAAATACGTAATTATGGCACTCTCAGGTTATAAATCAGTATTAGTTCAGTCTTGATTACTGATTATATTATCACTATCACTACAGTAAATTTGTATGAAGGAACGATAATGTATTCTCTTTCTTTTCATCTTGAGTTTGTTGCATTGTTTTTACCCTCTTCTGATATCTGTAATAATAAAATAATATAAAAAATAAAGATCTGTCTTAAGAATATTGAACAAGCATGGTTTTATAAGAAATGTATACGTGATATATTACATATTAAGAAAGCAAAAAAGTTAAGTGTTTCTTGTTAATAAAAGGAACCCTTATAGTCGTAGTACTCTAAGGATCCCGAGAATTACACAAAAAAGTGCTCCTTCCATGCTAAAAATGGGAAAAAGTAATTTATATTATAATTAGCCAAGTCTTTTCACCAGGCTAACGCGACACAGGTAAATGAGAATTATGCCTATTACCATGCATAACTCATTACACATACAGGCTTCAGTATTATTATTTTTACATATAAATCTACATATAACCCATAAGCATCACGGAAAACCCAGATTGAAGTTTTAGAATAGTAAAATAAGCTTTATAGAGTAGAGAGTTTAATGATAATACTACCCATCCAATACAGGCTAATGATATATTTACCTTCGTAACACCGGGATCGAAATTAATCAGCGGCACGTCCGCCTACTAGCTTCTTCTTTGCACTATTACCTTGCTCACACGCGGTAAACCACACTCTCATTGCTAACATCAAAGCAGTTATAGTCAAGTACAACTTGTGCCCCTATCTCCTATAGTTTAGAAATGCCAGGGGTGGGATTTTAGTACTGGATTTTAACCATACTTTTAATAAAAAGTATGGTTTAAAATCCAACACTCGCCCAGGCTAGCTAGGTATTGGCAAAATGATGATAACTTTGATAGTTAATTATTTAAAAATATATTTATACCGACTTCCAAAGCAAATGCCATAACACTCTTAAAATTCACTAAAAAGTATGAAATAACTCTTAATGTCGAAATACTTAGTTTCCCTTTTAAATTCTGCTAAAATTTAACTATTTCTCTACTCAATCTTGAAACAAGTATCCCGTAAGTATAATATAGGTAAGGGTGACTTGATCCTTTAGTCTTACCTACCTATAGCTGTTACCTACTACTCCTACTAGGCAACTTAAAAAAACTAAAAACGCTTGCACCTACCTATTACATTTTGTCTAGACTTAAGACTTGATGATTTAGGAAAACTTATACGGAAGACCTTTTTAAGTTGACACTTGTAATGATTTATTACTCTACCGCCATATTAAAAAAAACATACGCAACGTCAACCCTTGTTAATTAACCACAAGAGTTTTGCCGGGTAATTCAATGAGTGACGTGGATTTTGTATTTCCTTCATAAATTTGTGTTATTTCGGTTGTTATTGTGTAATATTGGTAAAATATTAAGCATTAAATATTCCTTAACGTGCACAAGAGTGGGCAAGTGGTATAAAATAACAAAATAACGTGCTATTTTGTGTTCCCTCCAAAACTAACTAGAAACTTTCAGTAAAACTTCTACCACTTTACTGAATCGACTGACTTGACTCATTGACTGCACTGACTATCTATTTGGACTTTGACTAGACCAGGTATGGGCAACCTTTGACATGTTGAGGGCAAAACTTTAGCGTGCAAATACGTTCGCGGGCCGCATTTAATAGTACTTTAATGCATTTTAAAGTAGTGATAATATTTTTTGCGACAGATATTAGACATTAAATAATACGACAATGTTATTATAGTACAATTTATTAAAATAACAAAATGAAATTTAAAAAAAATGGTACATTATAATTAAATCGTTAAATTTGCAATTGTTATAAACTACGAAAGTTACATACACTGAAATCAATGAGACACTTGAGCTTGAATTTGGGAAACTCATCCATTGATATTTGGATTAATTCCACTGATACAAAGACTTTTCCAAATTATCGTCAGTCAGTCTTATACGATGTGTTGATTTATTAATTTTCATCAATGAAAAGAACTGTTCGCATTTATAAGTACTGCCAAACACACAAATCAATCTTCTTGCGAATTTTCTAAGCTGCGGAAAATTGTCTCTTTCTAGGTATTTTTTGTAGAAATCGTACAACTCAACGTCTTCAAATTTGGATTTTAGGAGTGAGTTTTCTTGAATATCAATCAACTCCATTTGTAAGTGTATTGGAGCATTTTGTAAATTACATTTTGTAGGAGTAGCAAATAAACTGAAACAGTCTTCCATGTTTTTGAAATCGCTAAATCTGTTCGAAAATTGTTCCGACAGTAACTTGAGTTCTTCAGCATGTTCAGTTTTCATTTTCATTTTCATTTTCATTCTTCAGTTCTACTTCAATATGTGAAATGGTAACTGTGAGCGTGTTGAAATGGTAACTGTTACCAGACAGCATCTGTCACTCCCACAAGCGTAGTTTGATCTGAAATGCTTTCAAATGGCTGTACAAATCATTTACTAACTGTTCTTTGTTTTGAAGTTTCAAATTTAAATAATTGAAATAGCCGGTAAGATCGACCAGAAATGCTAAGTCACATATCCATTTTGGGTCACTTAATTCAGATAGTGGTTTATCTTTTATTTTCATAAAGTCTGCTATCTCATTTCTAAGCTCGTAAAACCGTTTCAACATTTTTCTTTTGCTCAGCCATCTGACTTCACAATAATATGTTACGTCGTTATATTCATCTAATATTTCATCTAAAAACGCCTTGAACTGACGATGGTTAAGCCCTCTGGATCGAATAAAGTTGATGTTTTTTACTACCACATTCATAACATTCTGGAGTCGAATGAACTTAGAACACAAGTTCTGTTGGTGGATAATGCAATGAAGGACTATCAAATCATCTTTTTGCACATTTAATTCTGTTGCTTTTTCATTCAAAATTCAGATGAAACCTTTACGTAAGCCGACCATAGAAGGTGCACCATCAGTGCATACTCCAATTAATTTTGACCATGGCAAGCCAAAACTTGTGAATACCTTTTGAACTTCAATAAAAATATTCTCTCCTGTAGTGGTACCTTTTAGCGGTTGTAAAGCAAGCAAATCCTCTGTAACAGTGAACTCCTTATCAACACCTCGAATAAATATAGCCAGTTGAGCTGTGTCAGACAAATCGGTGCTCTCGTCTAATGCTATGGAAAATGATTCAAAACCAGCCATACGCTCAGTCAATGTTGTTATAACGCTTTTATTACTTTCACCTGTAAGTTTGCTTGCTTGCTTGTTTGTAACCGACTCCTTTGGGCTCGATTTTGTCCTACTTTGAACGATCAGATTTAATTCAAACTTTGTACACCTGTCAAAGACCGATGACAATGCAATAATTCAATTAAAATATCCGATTATCCTGATTAAATTCGCCAGGATTCATCAATTTCTTTCCGCATCCTTTGCATGAGAGTAAGAGAGATAGAACTAGTACTAACTGCGCGAACTACGCATGCGTGCAGTTCCAGGCTTAGATACTCTTTGGCAAATCGTACTAAAAAGGAAAAAATAAATTATAGTTTAAAAAAACTAAAAAACACGCTTTATAGAAAATCTAACTAAAAAATAAAAAATAAAATGTAATAAATTTGTATTATGAATAGTGTAAATGAAAAATAAATGTTTATTATTGTAAAAAAGCGTGGGATGCATAGTGTCAATAGTTATAAACATTTTATTGGCAGATATGAGAAGGATCTTCACTTTGATAATATCTTAAAAATCACTTTAAACGAAATCTGACCGTTTGAAGTGGATCAAAATCAAATCCCCTGGAGTCGGTTACATACAAATCTTTAGTTTTCATTTACACTATTCGTAATCCAAATTTATAAAATTTTATTTTTTATTTTTTAGTTAGATTTTCTATAAAAACGTGTTTTATAGTTTTTTTTAACTATATTTTTTTATATCATTAGCCATAATTTCTATACGTCGAACAACAGTTCGTCTTGACAAACTAATTTTTTCAAATTCATTTTTCTTTCAGGACACAAAATACCGCAAACTTCTAACATACACTCCTTGATAAATTCTCCGTCGGAAAATGGTTTTAATGCCTTTGCCAATTTTGAGCTAACTATAAAACTAGCTTTCACAACATTATCAAGTTGTGTTCTTTGTTTATGAAACATTTGTTGCGGTTTTTCCAAATTTGCGGTAAGCTTCTGGATTTTGTCTGTTCTTAATTGTCCTGTCAGTGAGCGTAGCATGCTTAGTTGAGTAATTTCTCTTTATATTGAATTCTTTAATTACTGAAATGGATTCATTGCACAGCAAACAAATAGGCTTACCATTGTGCAAGATAAAAAAGAATTCTTCAGTCCATTTTTCTAGAAACTGGCGACCCTCTGTATCTACTTTTCGTTTCTTTCCAGCAGACATCATTTTTGTTTACTTTTCGTTAAATAAACTTAATAACAAACTATATATATATATATATATATGTAACCACTCAAGGTGCACACAAAGTCACAAAGCAAGTTGACGGCTCGAGCAGTTCGCATGGACATCGCTTGTCCAAGTTATCATCTCGGTAGCTCAAATGGAACTGAACTAACGTTCGGGCCATCCACCCGCTTATATAGGCAAAATGAAGGAATAATCTGGAATAAACTAGTTTAGAATAATTGAGAAGCAATAAATCTTTTGATGTGTCGTCCGTGAGGCGGCAAACCTCAAAGAATTTGATCGAGCAAGCCGAGTGGCGACGATTATCAAAGAGTGAGGCGGCAAACATCAAAGGATTTGATGTTTGCCGCTTCACTGTCACTCCCGTGAGTATAAGTACCTAATGTAATATTTTTTTAATTAGGTTTTTTCAAAATGTCTCGCGGGCTGGATCATATCTTACAGCGGGCCGGATCCGGGCTTGTTGTTGCTCATAATATATGGACTAGACTTTAGACTTGACGATTTGGAATACGATGTTGAAATTTGAAACGTAAGTCCTATTTCCGCCTTTTTAACTTGACACTGGCAAATGATTTTAAGCTGACGCCATTTATTTAAATTAAAAAAAATATTACCACAAATCTGTCACTTGTCTAATTCGTTTGACAATGCCAATTTAATTCTTGCGCTTGTGAATTGTCAAGGTGGATTTCTCCAATCTCTTCTATCAATATAGTTAATATAAGCTAAAAGTATTATTAACTTACTGTATAGCAAAAGATTTCCGGTTTAGATGAATAAGCGTCAGTAAATTTCACTATAATCTAGAGTTTTTGTGTAATTCACGGTGGAGAGATACAACAAAATGGTAAGTGGCGTGGTGCGCTTCCTACTTATGAGAAAAGTTCAAAGCCCCTTGGTTCATAAAAACTTATTTGGTTTATATATAAGTAATTCACGTTTTTTATAGTTATTATGTAATTTAAAATTGTAATATAGGCCTACTTATTTCTTGGTTTGCCGTAGTTTGCCGGTTTTCCATGCGTAGGTAGCCATTTTGAGCGAATGAACCGGCCGCCATGTCAAATCACATGTTCAATATTTTAATTGTGTGTGAATTTATTCAATTAAATACATATGTACTAATCAAATTTTGCCATTTATTTGCAATTGCAAAAGAAGCAACATTTAACTTGGTAAAGAAAATATATTTTAATTGCCCAAATATTTTTGACAGCCTTTTTGTAGGTAACAGCTGATCGATGGTTTTCTTTGTTTATATAAATATATTAACAATAATCACATGCGAAATATTTCCTCAGTTTTTATTCATACGTATTACCCATAAATAATTGAGAGTATTTGAATATTTAATAAATAATAAATATAGATGGACGGTGGTGTGATTCACCCACACGCGGGAGTTGTCCACGGTGGAGTACCACCAGGCGTGGTCCATGGTATGCCGGTGCATGGAGCTGGCCCTGATGGAGAGCACCCTCAGCATGGCCCGCGTCGCCGCTATCAGAACCGCCCAAAACCGCAGAGTAATCTGGAGCGCTTGCCATTGGATGAAGCAGCTAAGAGGGTATTTAATTTTATGCTTTATTGTATATTTTTTCTTTATTTTACAATTCCGCCCGCGCTCCCCTTTATACCCTCGCACCCCTAGGCTCATGCCTATTTTGCCTTAGGGATAATCCGCCTCTGGTCATTAGTAATTAGTATGTTTAAAAAAAATTAAAAAGTGTAACAACCTGCCAACGTAATACCAGTTTTGCTGGGGAATTCAATGAGTGATGTTGTGGATTTTGTATTTCTTTAATTTAAATTAACCGAAATAACACAAATAAAGGAGAATGCCAAAGCACCATACAAAAAAAACCCAGCTGCAGGCATAGTGAGATGTATCTCAAAAAATCAGTAATATTATGTAATATAATAATTACCATACGGGATCGTGGTCCTTACTGGCAGACAATCGAAATTGCCTGTTATATTATTTAGGCGGTGTATTACTTTTTAATGAATACTTTTATTGTTTATTACTCTAAGGCCTCAAAATACGATGAAAGTACGTTAAATACTTGAGAGGCCCGATAGTTCAGTTGGTAGAGTGACTCTGCAATACGGTTTAAAAGGTCGTGGGTTCGTTCCCCGCACAAGACAAATATTTGTAATCATGTTTATAAATATTTTGTTGAGTCTGGGTGTTTCTATATATAATATGTATGTTTGCATAAATTGCCTATTTTTTTTTGCCTTTCCTATCAGATGTAAATAATTTAATATATAATATAATATTATATTATTTACATAAATAAATAAATAAAGGTGTAAAATAAAAATCAAATAAAATTACAAATAAATTTTATTTGTAATTAATTAATGACTACGCTGTCTAACATGGCAGCAGGACGGTTGGAAGTTTCCTCATGTCTGGCCCAACCTAAAAAATATAAAATGCTGATAACATGGGCACAGCCAAGAGCCAAGTCGCGAAAATAACATTAAAAACACAGGTATAAAATATAGCAAAGAACACAACGTAACAAGCGCTAGCGCAGGTCTGCACCGTGAACCGTAGCCGTAGTATTTCGATCTGTATGGCGTCACTATTTCTCTCTTTCTAACTACAGCGTTTACTATTGCTGTCTCGCTCGCTCGGTCACTAGTACTTTTCACCTGCTGCTATCTGATAACGTGACCTATGCCACTTTCCCATTTTATCATGATTATATTTACCTATCCCTTTAAAAGAGTATAACAGTTCCTTTATTACGGATATTACTGTTAATATTATATCGTCAGTTTATGAAAAAATATTAAATATATTGTGATGTTTGGCCTGCAGTTATATTTCAAGAATACTTTTAACATCATTTTTTTGGAAATAAACGAAATAAATGTAATAAAAAAGTAGATCATTTTGAATCGGCGCTTGAATAATAAAACAGGCAATTTTGATTGTCTGCCAGTAAGGACCATGATCCCATATGGTTTTTATTATATTGCTTATTATTAGTGATTTTTTGAGATGCATCTCACTATGCCTGCAACTCGGTTTTTTTTGGCAATCTCCTTTGTGTTATTTCGATTCTTAATGTGTAAAATTAGTAGAATATTAACCATTAAATATTCGTTAACATGCACAAGTGTGGGCAAGTGGTACAACTTCAAAAAACGTGCTATTTTGTGTTCCCTCCAAAACTCCCTAGAAAATTTCAGTAAAGCTTCTACCACTTTACTGAATCAACTGACTTGACTCATTGACTGCACTGACATTTAGGAATACAGAGTTGAAAATTTAAACAAAAATTCTATTTCCCGCCTTTATCTTGACACTGGCAAATGGTTTATGCCGACACCATATATTTAAATAAAAAAATAATAATTATAATACCAATGTTTGACAACTAAAATTCTCATAAGATTCGATTTTGATCAAAGGTAAAAATGTATGTCCATGATATAAATCAAAATTAACAAAATCTTTCTATAGGAAATGGAGTCACTTCCGATGAAGACTCCTGTGTCGGTACTCCAAGAACTGCTGGCTCGTCGTGGTACTGTGCCCAAATATGAGCTGGTGCAGATTGAGGGCATGATACATGAGCCAACTTTCCGCTACCGTGTGACTGTGGCTGATCTAGTTGGTAAATATTCATTCAACTAGTTTCTATATTACATACATTAAATAATTTTTTAAGTCTCTGAAATTGATTGTAAGTACATGATTTTACAACTTTACTTTTATTCAGTTAAAAAAAATCTATTTTTTTGTTTCATTACAGCAATGGGTACTGGCAGATCTAAGAAAGAAGCAAAACACTCTGCGGCCAAAGCTCTGCTGGACAAACTGACTGGGGCTGCACCAGCAAATGAGCCTGCCAATGGAAATATTCCTGATGCGTAAGTAGAAAAAAAAATGTACAATAAGGAACTCCTGTTAAGATCAATAAAATTATACAAACTTACCTTATGAAGCTATAAATATATAAACTTTCCTCTATTGGAAAAATATTTTCTTGTTTTTATATTACAATATCTATATAGTTTTTATATAAAGAAGCATAAAATACATTTCTACAAGTGTAGTAGTACAATACATTTCTACAATGCCCACTGTGACAATATTTAATACAATATCAATCAAATGTGTTTTATAGTGCAACTGTGGTGCCTTCATTTGAGGATAAGCAGATGGGCAACCCAGTGGGTTGGCTACAAGAGCTCTGCATGTCGCGCTTCTGGCCACCGCCATCTTATCATGCGGAGAATGATGACAATGTGACTAGACGTAAGTAAAACTAAAAGATTTTGCTAAATATGTTGTTTTCTAGATTTTGAATTAAAAAGGGCAGTAAAATTCAATATATATTTGTTTTTTAAAAAGGAAATTATTAACAAATTTTTAAAAATTTGTGCATTTGTTCTGTTATACAATAACTGTCCAGCACTACAGAAACAATATTAGATAAATTCATCTATTTTTGTCACCCCTTATTTCTTCTTACATGAAAAATTTATTTCCTTTCCAGGTTTGCCACACGAGCGTCAATTTACAATCGTCTGTACTCTGTTGAAGCGTCGTGAGGTGGGCACAGGCAAGTCTAAGAAGCTCGCTAAGAGACAAGCTGCTTACAAGATGTGGCAGGTGCTGCAGGACAACCCTCCAGAGACTTTCCAGAACGAAGAGGAGGTAATAGTCAGTAAGCCAGCAACAGAATTGCACTGGATCTTTGTGATACTGTGAGAGGTTATAGTTTTTAAATTATCATGTAAAAAAATGCTGCCGACAGCCTTGAGAATCAGCTGCCTCCCAGACAGAACTTTTTTTTAGTCTAGGCTTGAAAATTTTCTGACTTATAGTTTTCCTGATATATTAAATGAAATGTCAGCTGATGTAGAGTGGATTTAAGTCATTGTCAGCTGGGGTCAAACAGAAGAAATATAAATATTTAGTAAAACCTATCAACATGGAAAGTTACCAATTTCGACCTTCTATAGTTTAGAAATGCCAGGGAGGGAACCACTTTGGAGGCAGATTTCTCGAAAATGGTTCACTAAAAATACAGGATACCTCGCATTAGATAGGGTATAATGAAAACTTTTGTTTGTCATCCCCACTTTATTTGTATGGAGAGCCACCAATAAAGTATTAAGTTATTATTATAATAAAATGCACAATCTATAACTATACCAAATTTCATCAATTTATGTTCATTACAGAAGTGTCAAAGTCAATTTTTTTATTCAAAATAGGCACTTTTATACACTTTCTGAACGTCGGTCTACATGATGCCTACCACCGGTTCGGGAACTAGCCCGGCGTTAAAAACTCGCGCGGGGCCATCTTTTATGAAAAAGATGGAAAATTGTTCTTTTAAAAATATAAAAAAGAAATATATAACAATGTTATGACTAAAACTACATAACAAGAGTACAATAATATATGTAATTTTGAAGTAGCCTTGCAGAGGGCCTACTTCATTCCCAAGGTGTGCTAATAATTCATAAAATCATTAACTTTATAATAGGATTTAGCACACAAACATTCTTTAACTACTTTTTAAAATTTATTGATAGAAAAATTTTGAACGCTTTCTGGGATCTTATTGTATAGGCGTATACATTGGCCTTTTAACGAATTCTTTACTTTACTAAGTCGAGTCACTGGTACATCAAGCTTATGCTTATTTCGGGTATTTCTATTGTGGTTGTCACTTTTCTTTTCAAATAGGTTTAATTTTTTTTTACATCTAATAAATTTTATAGAACATACTGAGAAGCTACAGTTAAGATTCCAGTTTCTTTAAACTTCTTTCTTAATGACGTGTTGGGGGCCAGCTTATAGATTGCCCGAACAGTTCGCTTCTGCAGCACAAATATAGTATTTATATCGGCAGCAGTTCCCCACAGTAGAATGCCATAGGACATTATACTGTGGAAGTAACTAAAATATACAAGCCTTGCTGTGTTTTCGTCTGAAAATTGTCTTATCTTACTTACTGCAAATGCTGCTGAACTGAGTCTGTCGGCCAACCCAACAATATGAGAGCCCCACTGTAGTTTTGCGTCTAAAGTTATACCTAAAAAGACAGCTGTATCTACTAGTTCCATACCTTTTCCATTCAATAGTACATTGGTTTCAGTTTGCCTTACATTTGGCAACGTGAACTTTATACATTTAGTTTTTTTGCTATTTAACAAAAGATTATTAACACTAAACCAGTGTACTATTTTTGAGAGAGCATTATTTACTTCGTCATAGCCTGAGTTTTGACGATTAATATTAAAAGTAAGCGAGGTGTCACCGGCAAATAAGACTATCCCGTTTTTTCCATTAATACGGTATGGTAGGTCATTTATATAGACCAGAAAGGGTCCTAAAATGGATCCTTGTGGGACCCCCATCTCAATTTTGGTACCTGTGGATTTTTTTCCATTTGATCACAGATCAATTTATGTTCACAATTACAGGGTTTCTGAGTCTATAGTCAGTTATGGAATCAATTGATAGTTATATAACTGACCTCTAGATATATCTTTATGAATTTGGGGATATATAATAAAATATTATATAGGTAGGTAATTCGGCAATTCAACTAGATTTTTTTATTTTTTTATTTGAAATTAAATCGGACAAAACACCTACAAATGAATTTAAAATGTTCAAAACTATATCTCTTAACAAACTCAACCTACAATTTACTTAAATATTAAGTCAAAAAATTTAAATAAGTGCAAAAAGATAAAAAATTTAAAAATGTGTTGCAGATTTTAAACCAAAAATTTGTGCATGTATGCGGACACAACACATAAATAAACTGCACCAACACGGCATTTCATTAAAAAGCGAATATAATTAGTTTCTTATAAAAAAACTTTTTGTGTTTGGAAGGCTCGTCATGTCTCGGCCTATCAGCTGACAATCCTACTAATATGTGTGTGTTTGAAAGTTTGTGAGGATGGATGGATGTTTGTTACTTTTTGATGAAATTTGGTATGGTAGTAGTTTAGGCTCTGGATTAAAACATAGGCTACTTTTTATCCTGGAAAACTACAGTATTCCCGCGGGATATCCGATACTATATTTACGCGGGCGTTTTTACATATAATAATGTAAAAACTACAACCTGACATAGTATCTCACATGCGGCCGAATCCACGACTATTTTAATCCTGGCTATAAAATATTGAACTATTATCGTTTTTGTAAAATTTCATATCATAAATTCATTCTTAACCCATTAATAATTTTTCGACTGATTTAATTATGAAACTGTCCTAAACTAAAGTGATATTAATAAAAGTGTAACAGCAATTTTTGCAGTTATTGTTTGTGGTTTGTTTTATGGCTCGTTCGTGTCGATTCCTTATCAGATACAATCGGTAGACTTGACCAGGTTTTTACTATCTTTCAGTCAGCTGCAAAAAAAAAATTTTTCTATTTGTTGAATTTTTTAACAGACAACAAGTAACTCGACATTTATTGGTTCTGACGTTTGTTCTGTTTTAGGGCGGTGTGGCGGCCCGTTATGCCGACCTGAAAGATAGTAAAATATCAACACTCACAACCAGCCATAGCCACAAAGTGTCGCAGTTTCACAAACATCTCAAACAATCCATCGGCCCTAACCTGGCCAAGTTGCAGGTATGAAACATTCTATATTTGCGCATGTGCTTGTTTGTTATTCCCTTGTACTGTTGTTTCAAGTCCCTTGCACTAAGTTCATTTCAGTAGTTGGTAGATGTTAGTTGTTTTAATAAGGAATTTCATTTAAGTTTGTTTTTCCTCTAGAATTCTAAAACCTAGATAAAATCCCATTGTTTCCAAAAATGCGTGCATAAGAGTCCCACTAATACCAAACAATATCCATCCCTTTACATCTTATTTTCATTAATCAATTCCTCCTACTTTTCATATGGAAATTTTAATAATTGGCTCACACTTCACACTTGAAGGCTAAGATGGAACAATGATATTAATTAGTCTTAAGTGTGTTATTGTAACTAGTTTTATTGATAAATTCAGGATAATGAGTTATCAATAAAACTAGTTACTATATTCCTTGTGCAAAAAAATATGAAATCATTTGCATGTGTAATGTTCTCAATGTTATGACGTAATGAACTCTGTTATTCTGTAAATTTAATATTTCAGTATAGTTTGAAAACTTAAATATTTGTCTATTTCTGCAGGTGACCCCACTCAACAACAAGGACTTTAATTTTGTTCAATTCCTGCAAGAGATTGCTTCGGAACAAACGTTTGAGGTGACATATGTCGACATCGAAGAAAAGTCTATGACGGGTCGCTCTCAATGCCTGGTTCAGCTGTCTACTTTACCCGTTGCAGTGTGCTACGGATCCGGACTCACCAGCAAGGACGCTCAGTCTTCGGCCGCCCAAAACGCTTTGGAATACTTGAAGATTATGACTAAGAAGTGAATGATTCAACATCTAGCGACATCGATTATTGATTTCCAGTGTCCATCTATGCGGTATGAATAGTGAGTAATTCGCGGATCAAATTATATGGCCACTTATTAGAAAAAATGAAGAAAGTAAAATTTTATACATTTAATCAAAGAGGAAGATAGACAGCATGCAATTTAACAAGCAAAGCAAGAAGCGCTAATTTTTGTTTTGTTGCAATATTGACATACTTTTTATTTTTTTCTTTGGATTTAGATAAAAGCATAGACAAACACTCAACATTTACGATTGATGTCGCCAGGTATTGATGCTGCACTTACCTTCATCACCACTTTCCATTGAATATGGCTTTTAGGCCAATGTATAAGTAGCACTTCGGGCTATGCTGTATAATTGGCATATTTGCAGTAAATATTTTTAAGATCTCGTAATATTATCAGGAAATACTTGATCTTGCACCACCTTTGTAGGGTAAACTAAAATCACATACAAAAAACTTGAAAAAGTCCCTTAACTAATTAATTTTGATTGCATAATATATATATATATATATATATATATATATATATATATATATATATATATATATATATATATATATATATATATATATATATACATATATATATATATATATATATATATATATATATACAACAAAAAGGTGAGCGAAATGAACTTTTATAATAAATATGAATTAAAAATGTTGCAAATAAAAATCTTTATTTAACTCGATATCATTTTTTATTTTATGTGAATTTATTAATCATTCAAGATTTAGTTCTTTTTTTTTGAAAATGAAATACATATACTAAAATTAAATTTCATCATGTTCACTTTCATGTATATTCTAATAGTTCTATGTATATTTTTTGTATGTGTTACTGCCAATATGCGAAAGTAAACAGCATAGCCCGTAAATATAAGATACAAAGTATGGAGTGGTCATATAACTAATACAAGCTATACTTTGCATAGAATTAGTGTAATTTTCCCAGCGTGGAAATTACTCAATAATAAAAAATGAAAAAAAAATATAAAAAATATGAAAAAAAAAAAAAACGTGTGGACTACAAATTTCCAGTTTAATATTCAGCATTATTTAGCAATATTTTTCGCGTTAATATTCAGATGAATTCAAATATTTATCCTAAAGTATTAGCTTATAATGTATTGTATATCGTAATTAACACGGAATGCATAATATACCCAGTTGTGATTTAGTTTAAGCCACTTGTACCCATGTTGTATTGTGAGTATCGAACATGCTGAGCATTAAACGGAAAAATATTCTCAGCTAGTATTGTCTTGTTGACGAACTGCCCGGCCTTTGCTTAGTGAAACAACACCGTATCAAACAAAGCAATGGAAGGGTTGAAACTGAATGGTTCATTTTGAGAGGCAGGATTGCAAAAGAAATTTTTTTATAAATTTCAACAGATCAATAGATATGGTTTTCTTTTGAATGCATGATAGAAAACTTTGCAGGGAAGCTGAGAACTAGATGATAGGGTGAATATATCACTGGAATTAATGGTTGCGAAGTTAGGATCCCTTGCCTGTGAAAATGGGCATTATTTTAATGCAAAGTATAGAGGTTGTAACAATTTATTAGTGGAGTGTCGTCGTAGTGCCAGCTGGCTGGTGTTTACGAGGACGCTTCACACGCTCAGTTTCTTTTAAATTGAATGGTGTGAGTTCAACCTGCCCTTCACAACGTCGCACTGTTCAACTTAGAAAAGACTAATTGGAGTAAAGGAATGGAGTTCTGTTCAACCAAGACCAACTAAATAAAAATGTCGTGAGATCGAGACACCAATACTAAAGTCACTTTTATGTTTAGTCAGTCTTGGTTTTACTTTAAAAGTACATCTAATATAATCAAATTAAGTAGCAATATCACTAGTGAATATTTCTCCTCGCTTAGCTGTTATTATTTAAGACGTTTCATAATGTATTTCATATTTTTAATTAACTGTAATAAAATTTGGTGTTTGCTTAATATGACTTTTATTTATCTTCACAAATTATTTTCTAAGTTTTGGTTTACCCTCATACTTAAACTGACTTAAATTAAAATCTGAACAAGGTGAATAGAAGTTTTGGTTTCTAAACATACTGAAACTATTTAAAAGTGTAAACTTATGTTCAGAATTATCACATTCATCACTTTCTTGGGAGAGAGACCATGTTTCTACATTATAAGCAGTGGGTTCTGAGAAATCCATGTCATTACGTGGACTGGAGTTTGGTGTGTATGAATTTATGTCTGATTTTATGGGATTATTGCTAGTAACTGGAGAGTAGGCATCATCACAAAACTCCAGAGGAGGTGGAATCACTTCAGTTAAACTCTGAAGTAGTGTTTTAGGGTTTAACATTGATAGATTTATTTCCTCATTCTCGGATTCTGTCAAAACTGACATGACATCATCAGGTTCTATAGGGCTGTTATGGTCTGTTTTAAACATCGGATATTTTATAGCATCAAAAACGCTAGCTTCGACGTTTATGTAATTATTAGTTATACTGTTTTTTTTATCATTAAAGTTTTGATATAAAGACCTTGTATCTGAATCAGGCTTCAATTTAGTACTATTGCTATTTGTTGTAGCATCTAAATTAGGTTTTAATTTAGTACATTCGCTGTATATCGGTAAGGATGCAATGGCTGTAGGCAATTCTTTTACGTCATGTCTTCCTTCACGAAATATTTGAGATATAGTTTTCATAGTTATATCATCTGTCTTATTAATATCTTTTATTCTGTACTGCTTTTGCGATTTTACTTGTCTGGCAAGTACTGGCGTAATAGTCTTGTTCTGCTTTGGTAAATTATGTGACCTCTGATGTGCGTCGCCTCTGAAACAAATTTATTTAAAGATAAGCGAGAACCATTAAAAGGGTACATAAGAAAAAAGGTTTGATTTTAGACCTACTTCAAAATTAATAAGTTAGGACTTTTAAATGTTAATATGAATAGATATTAACATTTTAAAGTCTAGTCATTTTAATACGCTAGCTTTACCTTGTCTTCGTTTTGTACTTCTTAATTATATTTTTTAAGGGGCATTTCTCTTCTTTAGCTGTATTATTATCAACACATTGAACAATAGATACACTTGTAGTTTTTGCACTCTTATCAGCTTCCATATCAGAATTTAAAGTATAATTTAATATGTCTTGTTTAACTTTCTTAGCGCCTACGAGATCATATTTAACATTTTTATTAATCTGTTCTGATTCTGTACACATATCACCTTTTAGACTTTCATTACTCGGTTCTAAATATTCTTTATTTTCGTTTAATTTATCCTCAGAACTTGATTCCTTACATATTATTTGAGTAACTTTTAAATCTATTTCAAGTTTATTGACTATTCGGATATGACTATCTTTTTCTGTTAATACATTGATTTTTGAAGCGCTGTAAGAAAACTTGTTTACATATTCCTCCTCTTCAGTGCGTTTTTTTAAATAGTTTTTCTCATTTCCATGGTCTTTTGAGTCTCCATCAAATCCAATTTTATTGGCATCAATATTTTTGTTTGAATGTGAACCAAAATTCAGGTACGTAATATTTTGTCGGGTCTCAAGTTTCGACATGTTATAACTTTCACATATACTTGCTATGTCTTCGAAATCTGAGTTTTTACCTAGTAACTGAACATCATTTACTTTGGTCATTTTATGACAATTTTCATTTGTTGTATGTGGATATATCGGCTCGGAATCATAAGAATGTTTAGCAAGTTCATCAAGGGCTATAATATTCTGCTCGGTATTAACTATTGCCACACTGTTGTTACTTTCACAAGTACTATTCACGGATTTGATATTTGTTAGACATTTCGGTCGCTCAATATAATTGAATGTGGCATTTTTATTAGAATTTTCGTAATTTTCAGTTAGAAACTTCGTATCTTTATTATTAACTAAATCAATATATGCGACTTGATCAATATATGGGACTAATTTAGTATTGTTTGTCATCTTTTTATTAACACTTTGTAGCAAATCTTGCCCCATATTGCTTTCGGTGGTTTCGTTCGCTGTTTCAGTTGTATTCTTATTCATTTCTTTGCCATTTAGATTTAACTGATCATCAACAAAAGGCGTTACTATATTTTTGCAATTTGCTACTTTATCTTCTGTCGTAAAATTGTTACTACTTTTGTCTACATTTTCTGAGTGGATATTTTTTGTTGTATCAAGAAGTATGTCTCCATTACTTTTTTGCAGTGCTACGTTAAAATATCCTTTTTCTACACTATCATTTTGTTTACTACTACTTGGTCTATCTTTAACTTTATTGTTTTCTGTTGTATAATCAACAGCAAAATATTTTTTTATAGACTCATTTTTTGCTTTACCCAAAAACTGCAATATTTGTTCTTTCACAAATTCAGGTAAACCACCTTCTGGTTTTTTAGTTTGTTCTTCATCTTGTTTTTCAGTACTGTCTAGAAAGCTAAAGTTGTTCCTAGTATTTAAGCTCCGTTTATACTTCAATGAAGGTTTTTTGTTAAATAGGCAGGTCACTCTATTAGGAGCCTCCACTTGAGCATTTTGCTGTATTCGTTCAAAAAAATTATTCTGGTTTTGTAATACTCTATCGTTTTCACTATGATTTTTATTTATTTCACTTTCTATATCATTTAAAATTGAACCTATTTCTTCATCATCTATATTATGAGGTGAGTTTGTAAATACAAAATCGTTTTCAGTATTGCACATCATTAAACTTAATTCATTGTTATCACAAATATCTTGACCAGGTTTAAGAATATCTTGAAGTACAGAATCGGTAAGACCTTTTGTTTTATTGAGTTCTGTTTTAAAATCATGAGTTGAATTTATGTATGACTTTTTGAAATTTTGTAACGATTCTATAAAGTTATTTCCGCGTTTCTTTTTTTCGTTACATTGACCCACGTCAATAGTAATTTTTCTTTTGTTGTTTTTTGTAATTATTCCCTCGTGCTCCTTTGTTTCTCTATAGTTTTCTTTCAATGCATTTATTTCAAAGTCATTTGTTATGGCCGGTAATACACTGGCAAAAATGTGTTCGCATCGTTCATCCAGGCCAACTGAAATAACGGATTGCTTAACAATGCAAAATAACGTATAAGTTTAAAATTATTGTGTGTCAAAACATACCGAAATTTGAGCTTATACAATGTACCATCATCTTGTGTTCGTGATTGTGTAGTCGTGTTACTTCAAAGGTTATACATCCGTCGTACACACTTACTAAATCGGAGTCTCTACAACAATTTGAACGTTTTTATTTGATTGATATTTTTAAACAAGGTAGCGAATGTCGTTAAACATTCTCAATTGGACTTTACATACGTAAGGTGATACATGTACTTATGCATGTTTAAGTCCGTCTAAAAGAGTAGTTCAATGGGCACCTCTTAACCAAAACTAGAGTAATCAATAGTAGAAACAATTACTTACTTGAAACTAGAAAAGTGTAGGATATAGTTCTCACTGTCCCCAACAATGATATAGCATTTGTGGTTCGCTCCGGCGGTCAGATGATCCAAGTTCGCAGCCAAAAATGCTGCATTTAGCATCATTAGCCGGACTCTTACAGTATTTGGATCAAGTGGTAATAACTTGAACACGTATTTTGGGAGTTGAGAGACTTGTTTTCGTAGCAGATTACCAGCAGGTGGCGCTTTGTTTATTATCTGGAAAAAATAATGTGTCACTTATATTTTCATATTAGATTAAGGACTTATAATCGTCTGATATGTGTCGGGTAGCTTCTTCAGAAGTTTCTTCTTTATCTCCAGAGTCAAGTAAAGTATATTAGTGAATAAGCTATCTAGCACTATTAACCTAGGAAACAAGGTATGCTGAATCGTGTCTCTCTTATAGCTCACTTTTATTTGAATTCCTAATGAGGTTACTTGGTTCACAAACTTTGCGGCGCTTTTAAGGCAATGTCAATACCGTTTGCGCAAAAAATACGTGTGCGCGTGACTGCGAACAGTTTTGCATCGCAAAGATACCATCACTCACATATCATGATAACGCTCTTTGGAATCCTAGTAGGTATATAGTATGTATGTACCTAGTAGGTATATACTATATGTAATTAAGTAATGCCACTGTCTTTAATAAACAATTTACAATTAAAGCCTTTAAGATCTGTCTTGAATTATTATACTTACTTACTCATCATTTCATTGAACAGATAGGCAGGTGCTTAAGTAAGTTTTGCAAGTTCTACTAGATAAGTAGGGACCTAATTATCGTATTTATTTACCTCCCTAGCACAATTAGCGACAGTCGAAAAGATGTCAAAAGCGACACACTTATAACACTATACTAAATATTGTGTCGTGCTTCGTTACCACCAATCTAGCGTTTATCGCGGCGAATCATTAAAAGAGGGTTGTATCTCTTAAATTTCATTTTTAAACCATATTCAAATACTTAAATTATCCTTTCCAAATCCCTAGGATGGCTCTACTATATAAGGCCGCTGCCTTGAATTTCGTGGTGAGCGGCGCGGCGGCGCGGCGGGCAGTGTCAGCAGCGGCGGCAGCTCGTGCGGCGCCATAGTCATCGCTTGTAAGAATTGCACTCCTGTCGAGCGGTGACTATGGCGCCCGCCTGCGCGCGTCGCCGCTGCTGTCACTGCCCGCCGCCGCGCCGCCGCGCCGCTCACCGCGAAATTCAAGCAGCTAAGGGGTCCCAAATACGTTCCGGTTTTCCTTCAGTTCGGCCTGAACGGTGCTTTTGAATCGACTGTGTGCAATTTCGAGACCAGTCAGTCGGCCGGATGGACTGAAGCGATTCGTTCCAATGTTGCCAGCTCTGTTTTTGCGAAACTACTAAACTCGCGTTGATTTCTACTAAAAACTACTAAAAGAATACTGAAATTTATAAAAAAGCTACAAAATGTATGAATCCGTAAAACATCCAAAAAACCACAGCATTTTAGGTTTTAATAATTTATGTACACATAGTAAACCTTTGACATTGACAACTTGAAAACAGAAAACAGTTTTGTACAAAGGCGCTACTTATTCCAAATTGGAATTTCTTCCAGCAGACCTGATACAGGAAAGTTTAGTTATAAAAGTAACAATAAATGGTGCGTACTACTACAATTTACATATAACAATAATAATAAATGAATGCATATATATACGAATACTTACATATATATATTGTAATAAACTAATATACGAGGGCGGCACTGAAAATTTCGGGAATCAAGGAAGTGACACAACATTACTATTTAAAAATGTATTTATTGCTTTTCGAAGTATTCTCCGCGAAATTTGACACATTTTTCCATACGATGGAACCAATCATTGAAGCAACCATTCCATTCGGAAGTTGGGGTCTCCAAAATGGCCGTTTTGTAGGCGTCCACAGCTTCTTCAGGTGATTCACCAAGTAACGCGAGCCGCTTCACAGAGCAAATGCGGTATCTATCGGGAAAACAACTTTTTTACACCTAATTGTTCATGCAAGATTATTTGTATTTGACTCATGCCAATGTATAAAGTTGCCTGAATTTCGCGGTATGTCACATGTCGATCTTCCTCAATCAGCTTACGCACAGCATCAACGTTTTCTTGGGTGACTGCAGTTTTTGGACGACCTTGACGGGGATCATCACTGAGCTTGACACGTCCACGTTGAAATTCAGCAAACCAGCGATAAATTGTGGTTTTGGATGGGGCTTCATCACCAAATGCAGAAATCATCCGGTCAACACACTGTTTTTGTGTTAAACCACTTCGAAAGTCATAATAAATCATCGCTCTAGAATTTTCTCGAGTCAATTCCATTTTCTCAACGACTAAACAAGTTTGACAAGACCTTGTGACAAGACCGAGAATCTTTTTTTAAATAAATAAACGGTATTCGATTTTTAAAACCAAGGAGCTTTAAATTAAAAAGATTTTAATATGACAGGAACAGTGGAAATATTCCATTCCCGATACTTTTAGTGCAGCCCTCGTATATCATAATCATTACAATTGCAATAAAATATTGGATAAAAATTACATACTTATAAATAATAATCAATAATACTTTATAACACTTTAATTAAAGGCTAAGCTGAGAAAGTGCTTTGTTATATTAAAAAAAAATTATATTGAAATTTATTATAAATTTTACCGTTAAATTAAAATATACTAGGAGATATTACGTATATAGTAATTAAACGGGTAGTTTCAAGCAAATTTGCGTAATTTGCTTGAAACTACTAAAAATGTATTATTATAATAAGGTGTATTTTTTTTTTTTTGCCTAACCTAGACCATTTTGCATATAATTACTGTCTGGCTCTTTCCTACTAAAACACTACTAACAACTAAATTCTACTAAGGAGGGAATAAAATACTTAATTTAGTAGTAAAACTTTGTAAAATAACTAAGTTGGCAACATTAATACTGGACTGAGCGAATGGACTGAACGGACCATGTGTGATAAATCGCTTCAGTTCTCGCCAGAGCCGCAGCCGCGCGGGCGTGTATCGCGTACAAGCGTAGTGAGTTTTCGCGGTGTTTAATTATTACACAATTATTAAACACGACCGTAGCTCGCGGTAAACCAGAACGAGCTGATGCGATTTTGCCGTGTGTGTGCTTGAATCCGTCCAGGCCGACTGACGTCAGTTGGGTCGGATGCGATTTTTTCCGTGTATGTGCTCGAATCCGTTCAGGCCGAACTGACGTCAGTTCTGACTGAAACGATCGGCCTCTCGTCTGTGGAGGCCTTGAGGCTAAGAACTCACGGAGCGGTTTTTACCCGCGCCCGCCACGGTTACCCGCAACTTCTGTAGAATGCAGATTTGTATGTAAAAAATGAAAGCACAACTCACGGCGCGTTTTACGGCCGCGGTGTGCGCGGTTGTTCGCGGCTCCCGCTGCACCGGCGCGGGCGGGCAACTTGTAGAATCGCGCGGGCCGCGGTCACCCGCAGCCTCGGCGGTTTGCGCCCGCGCGCTCTGCGTTCGGTATGCGGGCGAAATTCAGAAATGCTATTGTAAATATGTATTTGCCTTTTTGCAACCAATAATAAAAACAAACCAACCAATAACCAATTGTTTTTGCGATATTCGCCCGCCACGTTTGTGGTCGATGATTTTAACCGCGGCGGCTGCGAAAAAACCGCGCAAATCGCGGTCTCGTGAGTTTAGACATAAAACCGCAGTTCGACGGCCGCGCCGGGCGCGGGAAAAAACCGCTCCGTGAGTTCTTAGCGTTAGGGTGAAGTTCACTTACTTCACGATCGCCAGCAACCCACTCAGGGTCGGACCTATGCCCCTCAGCTGCTTGCTCATGTACGGCGACTGTTCCCAGAGATGCGAGCATTTAATGCAGAGAAAAGCCTAAACCAGGAATATAAAAAACCTGCACTGAGGGCCCTGTATTTTTTGCCGCAACACTACAAAAAGCTGGGATGTGATTGGGTAAACCTCGAAGATTTGACATCAATGACTTCAATTCAGTTTCGTGAATTTTTCGCGATCTAGATGTTTACTATATTTGTGATCGGGCTTATACTAGCGAATTGAGCACTGCGGAGTGCTGAGAAGTAGCGAAAATACTACTTACCCTCTCCAAATCTCTCGGATGGCTCTCCTCTATGATCGTGAAGTTCACTTTCCCCGCGGTCGCCAGAAGCCCACTAAGGGCGGGACCGATGCCCCGCAGTTGCTTGCTCATGTACGGCGAGTTTTCCCAGAGGTGTGCGCACACGCACTTGCAGAGTATGAGCGAGTTCAGCACTGCTGAGAAGTAGCGGGATTTCTGTGTGCCAGGCCGGGTCATGTAGGCTACTAGACCTGAAAAGCAAAGTGATAATATAATGCCCAGTCGTGGTATCGATTATTATTATAGGTAGTTGAAAACCGAGATAAGGGGGGTTTATTTTTTGTTTGGAAAATAACAATGTATGAAAACTTAGCTAAGTGAGTATGGAATTCCAATGAAGATACTTGAATTACTTATTTCATTAAAAATATTTGATAAGGATTGAAGATTTTATTATAATAGAACACCAAAAAAATTACCGACTTAGGTAGCTACTTACATTTGCAAACCCTCTCGGCGATTCTTATTATTTTGGTGGCCTCTTGGTTTAATGATGGATCCATTATCGGAAGACAGCCGAGTATTGCTTGAATAACACTGAAACATTCAAAATGACATGAAATGACAATGAATGAAAAAGTCAAATATTAGGCTCTCTCCCCAAAAAAGTACCTAATGTCTTAACACTTTAGGTACTTTCTTGGGGATAGACTTTAAAACTATTATCTTCCCGACTTTTCAGAATGGTACCTAGTCAATCTTATACTTTAAACGAGACAATCTTGTATATATATAATCGGTTTCTTGAAAACGGTTACATGCATATATGCAGAAAGGGGAGAAAAGTCGACCCCTGGAAACTGCGTATTTTAAAGCTACCTATCTATGTTTTTTCTATCGTCGTGCAACAATATATCAATAATTTCAACTCTATTATGTCAGTCCGATTGACAGTTTGGTATGCGTAAGCAAATGTATAATTTTTGCTTTGCTCGAAAATTCGGAATGTGGTGAGATCGAATCCCGGTCACATAAATATTTTTGAATCTGTTTTTTTTTTAATTTATCAGAACTCGGTTACTCAGGTAGGTACTGTAACTTATGTAACGATGATCTTGGTGCGGTTTAGATTTTATAACCATATTTACGATTTATAACCTCCGGTTGAATTTTTTACGTTCGAATATTACCTAGGAACTGTCTTGCTTACTCTGCTGAGGATTGAGTTACATACTTACTGGCAAATATTCATAGAATTTGGCACCTATAGGTTTTGTACCAGGCGTTAAAATTAAAAATAATGAATACACCACAACCTATACATTACTGTAATAAGGTGTTTAATGCATACTACCTATGCAATACCTAATCAATCAACATGCATAGGTACTGGTCAGTCAAACCGATGTATCTATCAAAATAATTACTATATTTATATACAAAATGCGTTTTTAATTGGTGTTTAAAATCCCCGGTATGTGTGTATTAGAGTCACGGCCACGAAGACGCGACGGTCAAGGGTAGATATATAATAAAACTAGATGTTGCCCGGGGCTCCACACGCGTTAATACAGTAATCACACTGTACTTTTTCGGGATACAAATAGCCTATGTTTTAATCCAGAGCATAAACTACTTATACCATACCAAATTTCATCGAACTCCGTTGGGTATTTTTTTATGTGAAAGAGTAACAAACATCCATCTGTCCTAACAAACTTTCACATTTATAATAGTAAGTAGCACTATTAAGTACTGTGTGAAAATATTTCCAATATCCCATGTACAGCTATTGTGTGCAATTATAAAATGTTTTTTTTGAAACGGCTGAACCGATTTTCATTGGACTTTCAATGGCAGATAGATGATGTTGTAAGGTATAACATAGGTTATTTTGTCTTAGGGTTCCGTTTTAGAAATAGAGTTCCGTTAGTTCTATGCAAACGAAGTGGCGGGTGCCAGCTAGTCATTCATAAAATCATTAACCCTATACTTAGTAGTCTTTGGCACACAAACGTTCTTTGACTACTTTTTAATTCAATTTATGGATATTTCTTTAACGTTTTCTGGGATCCTCTCCTAGGCCCTATTACAAATATTCAATCTTTAAACTTTATTTTAGTTCCACTAATTTGCTTAAATAGAATTGCCACGCAAGAATACGTGTCGGTTACCAATTACCATGCAACTTGTACTTACATATAAGTAGGTACTTTGTCGACAATCATAATAAACGCCTTTGTGGACTCTAGACTTAGAGTTATGAGGCTCCATTTATTTTACTTCGACTATACCTAAAAGAAGATAAATTTTTAACTCTACAAGTTATTGTAGAGTTAAAAATTTTACCACGGACCCCTCTCAACCCCCCAAGACGGGTGGTCACCGTGGGGGGTTTAGAACAAAACCCTTCAGACAAATTAATAAAGCACAACTCTCAAGAAGAATGTCATTTAAAGAAAGTAAAAAACATAATATACATAGCAACCTTTAGAACTATGATATACTATACGATGTAAGAACTTTGTCGAGCTACAGCCACCTGTACGAACTAAAAGAGGCACTGTTGAACATACATTAAGACATAATCGGACTGTCCGAGACAAGAAGACTTGGAAATTCCATAGAAGAATATGATGACTTCATTCTATATTACAAAGGAGAACACCGGATCTCTACGGAGTTGGATTTATAATAAGAAAAAATTTAAAACACTCCATAGAACGTTTTCAGGGCTTATCTGAACGCGTCGCATTACTGCAGTTAAATATCAACGACTTCGTTTTAAGCATATTAAAAGTCTATGCTCCAACAGAAGCAGCTAGCGATGAAAAAATTTAATTATTTTATGACACCATCAACAGCACTCTTCAATGTGGGAAACTCTCAGATCACAGGGAGTAGAGACTACATATATAAACATACTTAAGAGTATCTACGACAAAGGTATAAGTAGAATAAAACTGGACAGAACTGGTCCTCCCATACTAATAAAAAGAGGAATTAGGCAGGGTGTCCCTTTATCTCCACGCATTTTATAGCGGTCTTAGAGAAAGTATTTAAAAAACTAAAATGGAAAGATATCGGACTAAATATATCAGGAACTTAACTACGTCAGCCTTAAGTAAGTAAGATTCGCAGACGACATAGTGCTGTTTTCAGAAAAGTGTAAAGATATAGAGTTTATGTTGCAATCATTACAAAAAGCAAGTATCGAAGCAGGATTGGAAATAAATCTAAAAAAGACAAAAATTATGACCAACAGTAAAAAATTACCTGTCTATTTAAACAATGTTCCCCTAGAATACGTAGAATCCTACGTCTATTTGGGAAAACAAATATCTTTTGATTTAAAAAAGCAACGAGATAGAGGTAGATAAACGAATAAACGGTACCTGCCAAAAGTTTTAAGAAAAATAAATTTTCAAAAGTAACATGCCTGTAAAGCTAAAAAGACGTGCAATAAATTCCTGCTTGCTACCATCACTGACGTATGCCTCACAGACGTGGAAATTTACACGAAAAATCTGCAACAAAATTAGACACTGTCAAAGAGCAATGGAGAGGAGTATGACAAATATTTAAAAAATCCAACACATACCACACGCATTCATTAGAAAAATAACCGGTGGCATAGACGCCAACACTTACGCTAAACGGCTAAAGTGGCGACGGGCGGGCCACGTAGCAAGGACGACAGAGAGTGATGGACAAAACTCATTACCGGAAGACCGGTGATGCGCTGGGAGGACGAACTAAAAGAAACGGCGGGTAAAAATTGTTTACAAAAAAGCCCAAGATAGAGAGTTGTAGTCTTGTCTGGACTTGCCTTCACCCTCAAATGAAAAGGGGTTCTTACGGTCAAATGTTTTATAATTATCTAGTAAAAAATTATAACAAATATAGAGAATTTGAATCAAAATAATAAATTTTTAACGAATCTATAATAATCTATCTATATGTAAATATTCATAGTAACCATTGTATGTAATTATATAATTAGAAAAAAATATAAATAAAAATCAATCCTAGGAAAAAGTAGAAAATATTTTATAATCATGCAATACAATAAATTCTTTGAAATGAATAAAAACTAGAGAAAAAGAACTACAAATATAAATAAATATAAAAAAGGTGATGAGACCTAAATGTTATGTAATTATAATAAATATTGAAATCTAATAGGTACCCTATTAATAAGCGAATCCTATAAATATTATATAAGCTTAGTTACCATAAAACTTTTAATTAATAGGATTGTAACAAATAGATTTTAAGACGTAACGAAATAAAAGGCTTTTTATTTTTTATTTACTTTATACCTATAACTATAAAAATAGAGCACAAAAATTAGCTTTAGTACCTAGCGGTAGCCGGACACCGGCTGTAATGGTTCAAATCGAACAACTTAATACAAATATCACCTTATAATTTGACATATCCATATAAAACAATCAAACGGATAAGCGGGTAAAGATACAATCTACGTGATTACTTTAATTGAATTCAAAGAACTATAGGAACTCACATCCTTCTCATCTTAGTTATAATAAAAATACAATGTGTTATTAATTCAAAAATGTCATAATCGTTTTCTAATTCCTTTTTAGTAGCGATGTTGCAAGGATTGATGTTGTTATGATTAATAGGTGATCTTCTATTGATCTTGTCCATTATTAGCTGTGATTAATGAATAATATAAAATATTACAAATCAATTATATCACGACTAGCAGTTTCCCGTGGTTTCACGTGTTTAAATATGAGTAATAAATATTTCTGAGTCTAAATTCAAACCAGATTAGGACTTGTTAAATAAAATATGCACTGTGATCTAAAAGTATTGTGCATACAAAAGGTTTTAGTTGTGAAACTTCATTAGCGCCGTTCAGACTAAAATTCTAAATGTCGAGTCACGTCACGACACGATTTTCGATATAACGACATCTGTCTGAAGTTACTTATACTTCTTACACAACAACTTAACTTTCTTAAGTAGGGCTCAATACACAGATGGCGCTAGGTGTACTAATTTTATTTTTTCTATATTTTTTTTTAAGTGATGTTCTATAGGCACGATGAGAGTATTTTTGAAATTAAAATTACGAATAAAAATTAAACTTCTGCCACGTGTACTTCAGGCGATAAGTTCTTTCTTTAAATATTTAAGAAAAGATTATTCTGCCAGGATCGAATCTACGACTGCTCTGAATTCAGAACTACATTGACAACTGAACCCAAGAAAGTTGCCGTTCTACGATATATCTAGAAACGAAAACTAAGCCAAGAAAAGTCTTTACCCATTCGTCATCATCATCATTCGTCGTCATCAGTCGTCTGCCTCCTACGAATCTTGCCCTACACTCGGATACCTCTATCTATCGTATGTACTAAGAATATCTTACCAGTTGGATTTCATCTGCCTCGTACTAATCTTTCCCTTCATAGGAAACCGTATGGTGGGCGCCGCCTTGTTCCGGTTCAGAAGGTTGAGGCTGCGCCGCTCGTCCACTCGCAGGTGCATTTCGGAGAGTTCATGGCTCTCGCAGACCAGCCATAGCAGCTGTTCTAGGGTTTCCGACCCGTCTATCTGTAAGATAAAAGACAATTTTAGTATAGCAGATTGCTCCTTGTAAAAATTATAGGATTCAAAAATTACATGCTAAGGAGTAAAATATGACCAAGTAGTGTGTGATGCTCAGCAATCATCAGAAAACAATCAGCCTGCTGTAGATAATTCTATACTATTTCGCTGATAAGTCACTTCAAACTTGCCACGTATCGCGATGTAGACAGATTTTTTGCGGTGTTTGGGTAGGTGTATGGGTAAAACTGAATTTATTTATTTACCAACATATTTCACATAAAGAAAAAGTTGGTTTTCATTTATAAAACTTTAAATTAGCTTAAGGACTTTATTGATTTAAACGACGGAAACAAGCTTGTTTATTGTAACGGAACATGTTTATTATTCAGATATAATAGTTTTTGTTTTGTGAACCAGGAAGGGATTGAAATACCTATGTGTTATTTAAACTTGTCCGTTGGATGGCAAAGGGCTTTGATTCAAGTGACACAGGAAAGCTCAATTACGAACTTCCCTTCAGACATAAACAGTATACAAAATAAATAGAAGCGTGCCTGAGCTACGCCATGTTATAAAAGTAGATATATATTTACTTCATTACTTCACTTAGGGCCTGTTTTATAATCTACGGATAAATATCAGGTAGTTTATCCGGAAGTTTTGTCGCTGCTTGCTATATATCGAGCGACCGAGACAAAACATGCCAATAAGCTAGGGTTGCCAACCGTCCTGTTTTCCCAGGACATGTCCTAGTTTTTGCAATGTCCTGGGGTGTCCTGGATAGTTTTAAAAGAGCGTCCTGGTTTTAAAGCACTCTGTATTTTAAAAATTGCGCGCCACTCTTACAATTTTTCCTTCTAAACTAATTTTATTCAAATACTTTTATAAAAAAATATGATTAATAACATTACACGTTTTTCATTTTTAACCTATTTTTACTCCATATTAATTTAACTGTTTCAACTCTATTACTGCGTCATGTTTTTTGACTGAATTGTCCTGTTTAACTTACTTCAAATCCTAGTTTTTTTTTACTTTGGGGTTGGCCACCCTATAATAAGCTATCTGACACTTATCCGTAGATTATGAAACAGGCCCCTAAAATACAGCAACAAAAGAAACCTTTAAGTTATAACAGTTGCAGATTGTAAAAATAACAAAAATTGGTATAACGCGTTTAGTGTTTACTAATAGAGTGTTTGAGAGAAATGAGTCATTTGAGTTTACGTGTCGTAGGTTGTGGTTCAATATGTAAACTTTATTTGTCTCAATCCCTTTCCCTAAGTGACCGCGTTATGCCAGATTTTGAGTAGGAAATCCAGTAATTCCAGGATGCATTTTAATCCTACAAATAAGATTCCGGTTACCTTCATAATAAGCTTCATAGTTTCCAGGTCCAAATAATAGACTGACATCAGACGACCGGCCTCAGTGGACTCGATACAGCTGGCTTCGTCCATCATTATGAGGCCAGCGCTAGCGAGACCGTTCATAGCTTTCACACATAGCTCTGAGGACGACCAATTGAGTTAGTGCCAATCCGCACTAGGTTGGCGTGATACATGTTCTCATACTGGGGTGATGTGCCCTAGTGCGGGGCTGTTAGTGGTTTTAACCATTGTAGACATTAATATCTTGTATTTAATGCCATTAATATCTTATATTTAATATCATTAAAGAAAGCTTGTATATTTTTACTCTGTCGTATGGACGCTTTCTGCAATCTGGTCCCGTGCTCCCGAAGAACACGTGTTACGGGTACCAGACAACAGAAATAAATTTAATACTACTAAACTTTAAATATATATGTATACTATACAGTATACATATATATTTAAAGATTTTAATTATATGATATACATATTTAATGAACCCAGGAACACAAAACTTTTTTGTTCCTTTGGCGGGATTCAAACCCGCGGCCTCCGGCTTGAGCATCGACGCGCTCAACCACTGGAGCTACAAAGGTCGAGATTATGATAGTGATGGTGTCGATGATGGTAGTAATATAAAGGTTTGAAGAAACCTACTAGCTATTAACGGAGCTAACATCATTACTTTCATTCTTTAAGAGCTTTAAAATAATAAAAGCACAAAAATGATTGTTACTGAGACTTCTAACCAACTTTTGACGGTGAAAATGTTTTTGAGCGAATTATTCGATCCGTTAACAAACCAAACATCCAATATTGAATGAAATGAAACAGAAGTAAGAATGGTACGACAAAACGGTTTGACCCAGCCAGTTATTTGATCGACATAAACTGTGGCGATTATTACCGATCACTACACGAAGTAATATCAGCCAATTTTCTTAGCCAATTATGCTTTTAATAATAATAGTTTTGCACAATTATATTATGTGTATGCACGTGAGATTCGTGTAGACGCTCATTATATGCTGACATTTCGCATTTATAGGTAAAGGACATGCTCAGTTCGGTTAAAAACTGCAAGCGATATTTCAAATGGAGATATATTTAGAAACGATTTAACACAAATTTTAGCTCCTTATTGGTATATGACCAGGTCAATCGACTTTTATGTTTCAATTGATTGATATTATTGGCGTAACAAACTTGACACGATATCATCCTTACGTTTACATCGGTCTAATTGTGAAAGTAGCATATGAATAATTATTTTGTTACACATATCTGTTTAACGTTAACCATTACAACAGTCTACTCAAAAATTGCCTTTTATATGAAAGTGTGCCTACCAAATTATTAATTTACTAGCTCGCGGCTCCGCTCGTGTAAATAAAGTACACTGTACTTTTTCGAGATATCAAGTAACCTATGTTACAATCCAAAGTCTAAACTACTACCATACGGAATTTCATCAAAATTAGTTTAGTAATTTTTGCGTGATCAAGTAACAAACATCCATCCATCCATCCACACAAACTTGCACATTTATAATAGTAGTAGGATTAATTACCGCCACCTAGAAGTAATAAACGTAACATGTAACAAAAACAGTTGTGTAAAATAAAACAAAAAGTTTGAAATTTTTTATGAGAGAGAAGCTCTACATCTCCTCTATTTTGTATAATCTTTATTTTTTTATCTTACATATCTTCACTGAACTAATATATGTTTAAGAACCGCCTCCTTTTTTTGGAAGTCGGTTAAAAATACAGGATAAATCTAAACGGACTATCCGAAAATCGCAAGTTCACTATTTTATTAATGAATATTATTTTTTTATCTGTACCGCTAATCAAAATCGACAAACAAAAACAGTCCTGAGAAATAATTTTTACACTTTGTTTTACAGGTTTTATCAACATAATATTAATTGTTAGCTAATTAATTATGTATGAAACAACGTGCTAAACATTTAGAAATAATACCTTGGAAATGGCGTAATAAAATTATATAGAGTACATTACGAGGCCAAAAAAAGTTCCACGACCATATGAAGCTTATTTCAGGTGTGTGTTTGGAAATTGAATCATTAAAGGACAACATTTGTAATACGTAGGCGCCGATCAAGGAAATTGTACTGTATGTAACTTGTTAGTCATCGCTCTCTTTAGTCACTTCTTATCGTATATTACATTTTTAGCGAAGCCAAAATAGTAAATACATACTCGTAATAGAGTCAGGGCCTTTAGTCAAGATGCATTCGATAATTTCGACGGCGAAGTTCGAAAACAAAATGTATGGGATTTGACATAAGGCATCGCAAGCGATATGTCACTTAACGATGATTTAATATGTCAAATCCCGACTCAGAGTCTACTAAAACCCTCGAGCATAAGAATTACGTGAAGTAACTACCTTGATCCGGTTTAAATAGGCCATAAACCAGAGTCTAGCATAAATTTCTTAAGAAACAACAAAAATCCTACAATAGTGGGCAATATCGTAATAATCAATAGCTCATCTTATAAATCGACCTATCGACTCACATGCGACCCTTATTAAAATACACGAATTACACAATTATCACCCATTGATGCATGTCAAATGCCGTTTAATCGCCGATTAGCACATTAGTTCGATCTCGCAAACTGCAAATAAAATTGAACCTTCTACCTACTTATTAAAGATCAAAAGTGCTAGAGATTAAATTCAGCAACACTAACTGTATCTGCAGATGCAAATATGAACTTTAAATTTAGAGAAAAAGTTTCAAATTTGCTTGATTAATTCATTAGAATCGTTCTCTTCACTGTGATACCATGAAACAATGTTAGGGGCTAGGGCGCGCACGCAAGGTTACGATATTTATTTAACTTTTTACACAATGATATAGGTAATTATTGCATAGGATTATACGGTTAATGGCCGATTATCATGTCATCGTCAATCATAATGGCGGGTGACAGGACATCCATCATAGATTCATAGGCGACAGAGGTTCTGGCGCAAAGGTTGGTTGTTGAACAAAGGTTAAACGACTGTCATAGATGCTGATGTACATGGTAAAACTTTAAACTAGGTTTTAACAGTTTTTTTAGTTACAATTTACAAGTATACCGAAGTCACGGAAAAATCACCATACCATTTAGGCCGGATTGAAGAAATCTTCATGAAAAAGCTGTTATAACGTAGGAATCAAACTCTTTTGCAAAATTGCGTTAAAAACACAGTCGAAAAGTCAGAGTCGCGCATGAAGGATTCCGTACCTACTTATACCACTTATCGATACAACTATTAGTATCGAGCAAAAACTTGGATTCATATCGAGCAAAAACGGCTAAATAACGTTTGTTGCATTGAAGCCCTCCTTAAATATTTATTTTATTTTAATTGTTTATTTTTAAGTGAATAATATACAAGTAAGAGGGAGTAGAGTAATAGAATCCTGTTTTTATGGTTTCGTAGTACTACTACTACTACAAGGAGTCCGTGTAGTTTCGCGCTGTTCGGTAGTCTGTAGACGTCTATCTGTCCGCTTTTCTAACTTCTGTAATCTTCTTATATTATATAAAAATGGATTGCAAATTGATTGCAAAAACTCGAGAATCCGAACGGCTGGACCGATTTGGCTAAATTTGGTCTTGAAATAATTGTGGAAGTTCAAGTAAGGTTTAAACGGTGAGAAATATCGGAGGTATAGGTGTAATTTCTTATTTAGTTCATTTTTAAGGCAGAACAACGTGTGTCGGGACAGCTAGTTATGAATAAAAATTGATGAAACTTACCGATATGGATGATGCCAAACTTGAAGTCTATAACACAATAGACTTCAAGTTTGGCATCACAAAATAATAAGAATGTTATATTTTAAGGGTGTCTGTTTCTTCGTACATGTGAAATGGGGATGTTTTTTTTTTTCATTCCACTCTATCGTAGTCGAATAGATGTTTTTAAACGAAAGTGAGATTTATACATGACTCTTTTTTAAGTCAATCATTTATGAGTAATCGGCCTCCAGAGGGGCCACCAACTTCTAAGTAACTTCTAAGCCACTTTGGCTTAACCCTCCTTAGACATATCCTGACTTTGGGTACGGAGCCTTAAAAATTATCCTCCTCATATCAAAATTCTGTGTGAACAATTTGACCACTTATCGGCAAATTATATTGATGTAAAATAATGCATGTTATCCAAATGGAAGCAGCACAACATATGATATAAGCAATTTTATGCAATTACTTATTTTAATTTTACAATTTATTCAATAGCTTTTAAACACAAGAACTTGATCTTCCTCGCGTTATTATACTGTAAAAATGTGCTTAATAATAATTCTGCGTTAAGTTAATAATAGATGGCCTTCAATAATTGTAAGTCTTGAGAATATGATGAATATGAGTTAGTAGTAAATAATGAAATAAGTAGTGAAGTATCTATATTCTATACTAATAATAGGTCTTTAACTATGAAATTGCCGTTCTGCAGTACTGGCCATTTTAAATCAAAATAATTTTTGTTTGGCTAAGAATTCGAATTTCAAATTTATTTTATTTTAAAAACATGTAATTCTTTTTCCAAAAGTAGTCACTTGTTTATTGATTAGTGTTACATTTTCATCGCATTTCAATCTTTTTCGTCATCACGGATACGTTAAAAATTCGAGTAATTATGGAATATGAGTACCGTAGTAAGCGGCACGCAACATCAACGACGTTTACGTAGCTAATACTACAAACCAACGCACCACCTGTTATTGATTTGCTCGCTTCCGTTCTGGAAATTTCGACCTGAAAATAAACCTCGCGGTCGTCCGAAGACTTTGGTCGACAATGACGAATTAAAGGCGATAGTCGAAGCTGATGATACACAATCTACGGCTGAATTAGCAGCAGCTTTCGACGTTAGCGTCAAAACAATATTGGTCCATTTGCGTCAAATTGGCAAGGTAAAAAAGCTTGACAAATGGGTGCCCCACGAACTCGCGCGAAGTACGCGTCGAGACGTGCCTTGCACTGCTCAACAGACACACAAATGAAGGAATTTTGAACCGCATTGTTACCTGCGATGAAAAATGTATTCAGTTTGATAACCGCAAGCGCTCAGCAAGTTGGTTGGATCCTGGTTCAGCACCTAAACAATGCCCTAAACGAAAACTTACCCCTAGAAAAGTGATGGTCACTGATTGGTGGTCTAGCACCGGTGTGATTCATCACAGCTTCTTACCAAACGGGGTGAGCATTACTGCAGATGTGTACTGTGAAGAACTGAACACAATGATGGAGAAGCTGGCACATCTCCAACCAGCATTGGTCAATCGCTCGTCTCCGCTGCTCCTGAACGACAACGCGCGACCTCATACTGCACAGCAGACGGTCTCCAAGTTGCAAGAACTGGGGTTGGAAGCTCTCCGTCATCCGCCCTACTCACCAGACCTTGCGCCTACAGACTACTACTTTTTCCAGAATTTGGAGAAGAGAAGGAAGAATTTATTCTTGGCGGGAAAAAAATTCAATACCCGAGAGGCAGTACAAAATGCCTTTGAAGCATTTGTTGTCTCCCGTCCAGCTGATTTCTTTAAGAAGGGCATCAATAAACTGCCACTGCATTGGCGAAGATGCATTGATTGCATGGGTGATTACTTCGATTAATACAAATAAAAAATACATAAAAAAAATCGTTTAAATTTTTTCATACAAAATGGCAATTTCATAGGTAAAGACCTAATATTAAACCCTACTTACATTTGTATTTGGATTTGTTGTGGCGCTTAGAACTTTATTAATAAACCTAGAGCGGGGAGAGAAATTCTTACCACATAAAGATTAATAATAAGGGCGAGCGCTCACTTTTGGCACATCACACAAGTCTTAATACAGACTATTGCATTACAAAATAATAAAATATATACTGGGTGTAATTTCATTCATTATCTAAACTTTTAGGAGTGAATATACTCTTGAATATAAGCAACTTTTACTGAATCCTGGGAAACTGGGAAAGTTGATCCCATAGGATCAACTTTCCTACTAGATAAAAAAAATCAGCTGTTTCCTACAAAATGCTATTTATGCCGTAGCCCTTTTCTAGGAAAGAGCAGTAGTAAAAGTTGCTTATATTCAAGAGTGTATTCACTCCTGAAAGTTTGGACACTGACTGAAAAAACATCCTGTATATATGCGCACACTTGGAAGTACTTGAAGCAATAAGTAGCATAGAGAAAACCGTCTTAAAACTGTGGGTTAAGACGTTTCAGTTTAGTATTAAGTTTTCTTAGTTTTTGTCTATGTGAGACGTCTTATTAGGACTGTCGTGTCTAGAGTGAGCATGCACTCGGCCTAATAATGACATACATATAATTTATCATATATCATGGAGCTTTTAGTTATTCCAGTAATTTTATTACATTGCCTGGTTCAAAAATTTTTATCAAAACCTGTATGACCGTACATCAATAAGTATCTCAAAATAGTGATCAAAATCTCAAGATCACATCTTTATGTGCGCTCCACACTCACGCGAGATCCTCGCGAGAACGCATGAAAAACACGAGAAACGCGAATGTGGAACCGATTCACATATTCTTCTCAAGTTCTCGTCCTGCTCACCGATTTTTGTCAGTTTTTTGGCGCGAGACAAAGGAGCGAAGAACGCGAGAGCAGACGAGAACTTGTATTGAGTCTACACTTGCATGTTCCTCAGTAGTGAGCGACTCGTCGATCAGAATAGTTGTGCATTCATTGAGCATCAATATGAGCCGGGTTTGAACGAACGAACTAGAATTGATATTCTCGGAATATTCTCAAGCAGAATCTATTTTGCGTAATACACATTTAAAAGATTTATAAGTAAATGCGCATAGCAATAAGCTTGTCGCAGCAGTTACTTCTACAAGGGCTGCACTAAAAGTATTGGGAATGGAATATTTCTACTGTTCCTGTCATATTAAAATCTTTTTAATTTAAAACTCCTTGGTTTTAAAAATAGAATACCGTTTATTTATTTAAAAAAAGATTCTCGGTCTTGTCACAAGGTCTTGTCAAACTTGTTTAGTCGTTGAGAAAATGGAATTGACTCGAGAAAATTCTAGAGCGATGATTTATTATGACTTTCGAAGTGGTTTAACACAAAAACAGTGTGTTGACCGGATGATTTCTGCATTTGGTGATAAAGCCCCATCCAAAACCACAATTTATCGCTGGTTTGCTGAATTTCAACGTGGACGTGTCAAGCTCAGTGATGATCCCCGTCAAGGTCGTCCAAAAACTGCAGTCACCCAAGAAAACGTTGATGCTGTGCGTAAGCTGATTGAGGAAGATCGACATGTGACATACCGCGAAATTCAGGCAACTTTAGACATTAGCATGAGTCAAATACAAATAATCTTGCATGAACAATTAGGTGTAAAAAAGTTGTTTTCCCGATGGATACCGCATTTGCTCTGTGAAGAGCAAAAAACGGCTCGCGTTACTTGGTGCGTCAGAACTCTCGAAAGATTCCACGCAGGATCCTCAAATGCTGTATACAACATATCAGGTGACGAATCCTGGATATACGCGTACGAACCCGAAACAAAAAACCAGTCATGAGTTTGGGTGTTCGAAAATGAGTTAAAGCCAACAAAAATTGTTCGTTCACGGAGTGTTGCAAAAAAATGGTGGCCACGTTTGTCTCCAAAACCGGCCATGTTGCGACTATTCCTCTTGAGGGACAAAGAACGGTTAATGCAGAATGGTATGCTAACATTTGTTTGCCACAGGTCGTTTCTGAACTCCGTAAAGAGAACTGCAACCGCCGCATCATCCTCCATCACGACAATACAATTATCACACTCGGAGACGTTGGACGTACGAGGGCGGCACTGAAAATTTCGGGAATCAAGGAAGTGACACAACATTACTATTTAAAAATGTATTTATTGCTTTTCGAAGTATTGTCCGCGAAATTTGACACATTTTTCCATACGATGGAACCAATCATTGAAGCAACCATTCCATTCGGAAGTTGGGGTCTCCAAAATGGCCGTTTTGTAGGCGTCCACAGCTTCTTCAGGTGATGAAAATCTCTGACCACGCAATTTATTCTTTATTTTAGGGAAAGTATAGAAATCATTAGGGCTTAGGTCGGGGCTGTACGGCGGATGGTCTAATAATTCTATGATTTCTTGCTCTAAATACTCTTTTGTTCTGTGCGCGGTGTGAGAACTCGCACTGTCGTGATGGAGGATGATGCGGCGGTTGCAGTTCTCTTTACGGAGTTCAGAAACGACCTGTGGCAAACAAATGTTAGCATACCATTCTGCATTAACCGTTCTTTGTCCCTGAAGAGGAATAGTCGCAACATGGCCGGTTTTGGAGACAAACGTGGCCACCATTTTTTTTGCAACACTCCGTGAACGAACAATTTTTGTTGTCTTTAACTCATTTTCGAACACCCAAACTCGTGACTGGTTTTTTGTTTTGGGTTCGTACGCGTATATCCAGGATTCGTCACCTGATACGATGTTGTATACAGCATTTGAGGATCCTGCGTGGAATCTTTCGAGAGTTCTGACGCACCAAGTAACGCGAGCCGCTTTTTGCTCTTCACAGAGCAAATGCGGTATCCATCGGGAAAACAACTTTTTACACCTAATTGTTCATGCAAGATTATTTGTATTTGACTCATGCCAATGTCTAAAGTTGCCTGAATTTCGCGGTATGTCACATGTCGATCTTCCTCAATCAGCTTACGCACAGCATCAACGTTTTCTTGGGTGACTGCAGTTTTTGGACGACCTTGACGGGGATCATCACTGAGCTTGACACGTCCACGTTGAAATTCAGCAAACCAGCGATAAATTGTGGTTTTGGATGGGGCTTCATCACCAAATGCAGAAATCATCCGGTCAACACACTGTTTTTGTGTTAAACCACTTCGAAAGTCATAATAAATCATCGCTCTAGAATTTTCTCGAGTCAATTCCATTTTCTCAACGACTAAACAAGTTTGACAAGACCTTGTGACAAGACCGAGAATCTTTTTTTAAATAAATAAACGGTATTCGATTTTTAAAACCAAGGAGTTTTAAATTAAAAAGATTTTAATATGACAGGAACACTGGAAATATTCCATTCCCGATACTTTTAGTGCAGCCCTTGTATTGAGAACGTTGCGAGTGTGTACCCAAAGAAGCTCTAGCCGAGATTCCACGAATCGACGACCTCTGTGGCTCAGTTATTCAGCGCGTTGGTGCTCAAGCCGGGGGTCGCGGGTTCGAATCCCGCCGAAGGAACAAAAAGTTTTTCTGAGTTCCTGGGTCATTGATGTGTATTAAATATGTGTATAATATAATAAAAATCTTAAATATATGTATGGTATAAAAGTATTAAATATACTTCCCGTTTTCTGGTACCTGTAACACAAGTTCTGCGGATACTTAGCACGGGGCCAGATTAACGTGGTGTGAAGCGTCCATAGATATTTATTTATCCATAGATTCTTGCCGAGATGTCAGCGAGATTATCGCGTGAGTGTGGAGCGCATATTATATGTATTATTGTAATGTAAATAATTCAGTGCGTGTGTTTGTGATGAAAGTTTTTGAGTGTCTTCAAGTGGATTCGTGAATGGTTTAGATTTACAATTTGGACTTCCACTGGATGATATTCTATTAATAAATTGTTTAAAGGAAAAATTTACAAATAAAAATGTTTTACGCCCATCGAAATTGGTACGGGACAGTTAGTTGGCACTGTATAAAAATTTACTAGCAGCTTAGAATTTTAATGTTAAATTAGTATAATAATGACTTGTAGGTATCAGTGGCGAAGGCCGGTTCCCCTTCATAGGGAAGCCCTAGCCAGTAGAGTGTAGGTATAATAGGTAGGGATTTGGACGAGAGTCTTCAAAAGGTAAGTGAAGCCGATATGAATGGAGTTATGGGAACCCCACGCCACTGAGGTATCGAAATAACTTCTAAGCAAATAGCAAAAATCTTATCTTCAAAGAAGCGATGTAACGATAACACTGGTATTAAATAAACTCCGATGTCTGTGGTACCTACATATTTTATAAGTAACACAGAACATAAAAGTTATATTCTAATGACAAAAAGGACGAATTTTACTATGGAACGATTACCCACGGCGACCAAAGATTTTTAGATTTAGAAGAAAGTTTAGATGTAAGCGGCGGGTGGGGTAATACTGATATATAGGTTAACTTCTACGAATATTCATATTATAAAATATGATAAACAATTTATTTATTATTAAATAATAATAAATAAATTCATTCCACTTCTACATGGATTTGAAATAAAATAATTACGAAAAATAAAATGTGAATTAAAATTGCACAATCTAATAGTATTTTGGTTTGTGGTCGAGACATTTTTAAGAAAGAGGATAAATGCGCACAATGTCTTTCGGAAACAAGACAGTCAACGATCCAAAAATGTACATGATTGTGTGAAAATATTGTGGGCCGGAACGGGACGTCAAAATTTTCAAATTTGGATCGATTTGATCGTTCTATGAAAGCTGTTTCTCTGTACGTAAGTAAATATAAATTTTCTACTTTGTGGTGTAATGTCGCTGCTTCGAACACAGCGGTGCGTGCAGATTCTCCCGCTCGCCGATGTGTTCGAGGCAGCGGCCTTACAGCGTGGAGTTCTAATAGAACTAATAATAATAATAACTTCCCACACCGATTTCAGCGACGGTGGTCGGTTTCATTGAAACCAGGCCTGATACGCAGGAGTAATTTTATAGTGCCCAAGTGTGTGCGCAGTACACAAGAGCACTCTCTCCTCCTTTACTCTCATAACCCAGTAGGTCGGATAATCGACACAACTGGCGAGAGATCAGGCGCAGGTCCGACTTTTTACATGCCCATCCGACGCACGGATCATCTTTCTTATCAGACAATCAGGTGATCAGCCTGCATTGTCCTAACCAAACTTGTAAGCAACATTTTTTGTTGTTCCAATGCGGGAATCGAACCCACGACCCCGAGTCGAGAGCCAAGCTCTAACCACTAGACCACGGAGGCTGTTAATAAAACCATGGACCAATAAAATAGAACTAATATGAATGTATGCACTGCATACATATTAACAAGCAGCCTCCAGTCTCCACACTTCCGCTTTAAAAACGATGCATGCGATGTGAAATGTGGCTTCGTGAGCGGAGTCTCGCAATGACCTCACTTACGAATCCAACCTATACAACCTAATACAATACCTACACCTAGGCTAGGTGTAGGTATTGTATTAGGTCATTACAATATGAAATTGGCGTTTTGTAAAGGAGGAACATAAAGTCGATTTTTTTAAACATTATTTAATCAATGTATATACCATTGCTATCTTTGCACTTTAGCCATCTCATAGGTAGTTCATTAATTCCTTTACTATAAAAACCATTCGAACAGGAATCATAAAAATCTTTGAAGGCGCTTTGGACTGCCCCATCGGAGTTGAATTTTTTCCCTTGCAAGAAGTTATCCAAATTTCGAAAAAAAAAAAGGTAATCTGTTGGAGCAAGGTTCGGGGAGTACGGTGGATGTCTTAGACATTCCAATTGAAGCTCCTCTAATTTGGTAGCCATCTGTTGTGCAGTGTGTGGTCTAGCGTTGTCCTGAAGCAACAGTGGCCTAGAGCGAATGACCAACCTCGGTTGTTTAGCAGCTAGCTTTTCCATCATGATTAGCAGTTGCTGGCAATAGACATCTGCCGTAACCGTCTGGCCAGGTTTAAGAAACCTAATTATAAAATTAATTCTAGTGAACGACACCGGCACTAGTCCACCAAACCCTCACAAGTAACTTTTTTTGAGTCAATTTTCGCTTGGGGCAGGCTTTGGCTGGTTCGCCAGGGCTCAGCCATTGCGATGAGCGTTCCGATTATCGTTCAGGATCCACTTTACATAACAGGTAATGATTCGATTCAAAACCCCTTCATTATTGTGCCGGTTGAGTAATGTAACGCGCGTTTGTCGGTTTGCTGCACTAAATTCATGAGGTTCAAGTGGATTAAAACAGTTTTATCACTAACACCGCAGCCTTCAGCTAACTCGGACGTGGTTTGCGATGGATCCGCTTCCACAATAGCCTTCAATTCAATTCTTCATTATTAACTTTGGTCTCCGGCCGTCCACGGGGCTTGTTCTGCAGGTCGAAATTTCCAGAACGAAAACGTTGGAACCAAAAACGCACTGTGTTTTCTTTTGCGACGCCGCCGCTATACACATCATAAATCCTTCGAGCCGTTTCTGCAGCACTGGTGTACATTACACACACACGATATTTCAAGTTTTCCATTTCGTAAACAGTGACGCAAAGAAAAAACCAAAAAGGAAAAAACAAATAAATTACGGTTTTCGAAACACGAATGCATTAGTAAATAGCGGTATAAATTTGAAATTGGAATTCCTAACCAAAGAAGATATATTTGAGATCAAAGTGGCCAGTACGTCAAAACGCCAATTTCATATGTAAGGACCTAATATAACAAGCCCTTGTGTATTAAGTGGATTACATTTGCAATGCAATAATTGATCTTAAAAGAAGGCACACACAAAGTGCCAAATATAAGCAAATTGCTGTCCAAAGAGATTTAAACTAATTCTTGAATATTCTGAATACTGGGGAAGTTTGCGAATTAAGAGCCCAATGGAAATTTACATACCTAATAACTCCGATTTTTTAAACTCAAATTAACAATAAACAATAATAATAATTTCTTTGCATCGCTACGCAAACTGGTTCTTTGAAGTCGTCTTCAAATTTGTCCGAAGGTATATTAGTATTTAAATATTTATTAATAGAATAGATGATTAATGAAGCCATAAAGTGCGAGACAAAAAACGTAATTGTACAATTTCCACAAAAAACTTTTAATTACAAATAAACAATGAAATAAAGTTAATTTTCCTAAATATGACTATGACGTCACTAAATCTTGGAAAATTATGAAAATTAAACAGCTACCAAATATAGGTTTATTAATGTTGTTATTATTATTGGCTTTTGGTGGTTTAATATTTCCTGAGGCGCAATAAAAGACAAAACAAGCTGTAGGTAAATACTCCATGTTGTGGTAGACAATGGTTGTAGATTATAATATTATCTATACATATACACATCTCCTTTCTTGGAAGGTATGAAGTAATAGAGGTACCTACTTAATGTATTATGTTTTCAAATAAATCACATCAGAATAGCAGGAGCCGGCAATTTCAGTGTTAAATAAATTTAAACATTAGTAACTACTAACACGCTAACTAGCGTGCCTGACAATCCGATGCAACTCGGCCCTCTGTCATGGTTGCACTATTGGTAGTGTACCAAACATTTTATGACCCCGGTAAAAGTAAAATATTCATCTCATACAGTTCCCAATAACACTACTCGTACATAACGTATTTTGAAATTGGCAAAGCTAGCTCTATTACGTAAACAAATCCAATACCTTCAATTTTCTTAGAGATCAGATACGCTGGAGCTATAAACGGTAGACCGAAGTATCTATTGGAATCTCTACCATCTGTTAGGCTGAAGAATATTAAGTTAAGTCACTGGACGCATTGGCTACGTCACAGACGGTCGACAGAGCTGCTTCGCTGTTTAAGTTCTCACCAGATTTAAAGCTACGTCTTACATAAACTCACTAACCTTCAATTTTCTTAGAAATCTGGTGCGCTGGAGCCGTGGCCGGTAGACCGAGGTATCTTTTGGGGTCCTTTGCTGCTCTCACGCTGAAGAACGTAGAGTTGAGCCACTGCACGCACTGGGCTACGTCGCAGACGGTGGAGAGCGCTGCTTCGCTGTTCAGATTCTCCGCTATGCGTTTGTGGAGGTAGCTTTGGAGAGGCTCACAACCGCCCACCAAAGCTTCGTATCTAGCCTGTTGACAATTAATGTCAATTTTCATATTTCGGTAATTGTACAGAAGTTCTCAAGGTATGAATGACCACATTTAAGAAGATCCTGAAAGTTTTCGCCTGACATCCACAGTCATTATTTTGCATTTGCCATAACACCCCACCTGAAATCATTCAGGTTGGGTATTATGGTAGTAACTGGTAAGGTTCTATTAAACAAAATTTAAAATATAAGTTCTGACAAAATATTATGTCATTTTTGTGTCACAAATCCCCATAGACATATAAAATCAATCGTACAGGTTTTAGATAATATATACACCCATTTATTTTGTATTTTATTACTTTTATTGAAAATGGGCAGAAAGAAAAGAGCTAAATTAAGCAAAGAAGAAAAAGAACTAGCAAAGAAGCAAAAAGAAGCAGAAGCCAGGAAGATATTAAAAAGAAAGGAACTAGAACGGGAGATTGCAGCACATGCACGTAAAAAATGTGAAGTGGATAAAGGCTGGATGGAGATGCTGCTCAAAATAAAGGAACCGATTTTCAGGAATGACTTAGAGGCAATGTGGCAAACATTCGAACGGGCTCTAAATAAAAGAGACCATCAAATACGTTATTTGATGAAACTGATGAATATAGCTGAAGATCAGTTTCAATATACTGTTGCGTATTATAGTGAGGTTATCGATACAATAATACATACTTTTTTCTCCGACATAGATAAGCTGACAAAAGAAAATGAAAATAATATTGATAACTGTATTACATCTGGAAAAGATGAATTGAACAAAATGACGTCAGACCAAAAATTTGCAGAGGAACACCTTCAATTGGCAACTTTTGATGCCTATACTAAAGCGGATGATTTAGCCTGGATGACACGAGGGATACACTTAGTGAAACAAGACGAAGAACGAAACCAATATGAAAATGAACGCTTAAGCCTGCGATCGCACATCGAAAATAGTTACAGCAATATCTGGGACGATTATAAAAGAGTTTTGAAACTGTATATCGTTAACACGGCTGAGACTCAAAAAGAGGTGCGTAAATTACGACAAAAGGACAATGTAATGTCTGACATTATTGGAAATCAGGCTCTACAAATAAAAAACAGCGACGGACTATCAAAACGATTGCAATCAGAATTGTCGGACTACGACAGTGGTGCGAAACAAGCGGTATTTCGCGACCGTCGCAACAAATATAGGGACGCTTGTCAGCGGTTCAAAAATATGCTAAGCAACGATTGCCGCTTAGACGATAAACAATTGGCGATATTAGTAAACGAATCTAACGACGCAATAGAATGGCTCGAATCTGGATACAAAAAAGGTGAAAAGTTACTACGATTAGCTGCAGTTTGCCGTAAATTCGAAACGCAGAGAGAGAAAATTTTACCATTCGAAAATGTTATGTTACAGGATAATATAAGTGTTAAAAGCACTCATTCGGAGAATTCTTTGATAAAAGGCGCCCTAACATACACTAGTGGTCTGACTAGATTGTGGCAAAAAATATCAAATGCAGAGCTCTCTAAAAAAGCTTTGCTTCACGAAAAGAGGCAGTTGGAAGCGGAGAATGCGTTTCTGATGCAAACGATCCAAAAAAGTAAAGAAGTGACACTAGGTTTGGAACAAAAGGTATGTCTTTGTCACGGACAAGCTGGCGATCCGCCAGTGGCCATAGAAGGAGTTTTAGAATTACGCAAATATAGCAAGTTATAGGTAGAGTTTCAAATGAATAGCTTCATAACGACTTGAATTTCTTTTTAAATAATTGTTTAACGACTGTTAACTATGATGCTTTGTTATCGATTATAGCAGTTCTGCCACGAAAAAAATTCCATACTTATTCCCCCTTACTAATAAAGAGATTTGCACAATGGATAACGTAAACAACGCTGCTGTCTTTGTCTGTAGTATATTTATTAGTTATGAATGATTGTTTTCTACGGTCTAGTAACTCATATACTTATACTTATTTTTTAATGTATATACTTGCAGTGCAACGACATTCTTATTGTCTATCGGGAATCAATTTTTCATATTCTAGCGTCTGTCCTTTGAAGGGACATCAAGAACGTGGTTTCATTTTTCAGTTTTAATTAGAACGTTTTACAATAATAAAAATTAGTTATATCTAAAAATAAACATATTATATAATTACTTATTTTTATTATATATAATAATAATACTAAATACGATAGTAAAAATAAGTTAAGTCTAAAAATAAACATATTTTTATCTTATTTTTATTAATGTAAAACGTTCTAATTGAAACTGAAAATTGCAAATGGTACATGGAATAAAGTAACATGGTCAATGGTGACTAATATATGTAATTGCATTACAATTAATCGCGTATCCAAGTTTCTAAAATGCATCCTTATGTTTGGTGTGAGCACCTAAAGTATTTCGTAACGCATGCGACACAGCGATGCCACTTTGACCTTACACTTCTAAATAAAGTATTTGTTTACTATTATAAAATACCATGGGTTAATAAAGAACACTTGGTACATTTTTTTCTGATGATGAGCTCCGATGCGGCAATTATGTACCACTTCCTAGACGACGATATGAGATATAATTATTATAGTGTACTTATAATATTTTTAAGTGTTGCTTGTGGAGCCATAATCGTTTTCCAAAAATATTGAAATAGTATTTACATAATTCAGGTAGGTAATCGGTGGATAGTGACTGATTTTTGTAAAATATTTAAATGGATTTTCTGAACTGTTCATTAGAATCTATAGACGCTTTCACACCACGTCAATCTGGCCCCGTGGTAAGTTCTCGGGTACCAGACAACGAAAATATATTTACTACTTTTTATACTATAGATATATTTAAAATGTTTGTTACATTATGTACATGTTTAATACACATCCATCTATAAGAGCTTCGTAGCCTAGTGAGTAGACCGTTTGTTGTAGAGGGTGCAAGTTCGATTCCCAGGTTGTGGCGTGTAACAATGAGACTTTATCAGATTTCAAGTACATTATACGGACGCTCTATCGTGAGGAAACCCGCACATGGTTGGCCCCAGACGTATTGACCAGTCATTCCTCTGGACTAGGCTGACTGTGTTGTGAGAATGCCGTATGTGCTTGGGCAACCATACGATATTAGAAACCAACTGTCCCAGGCACTACAGTATTTCAAGAGTGGTTACTTCGCTCGGAGAATACTGTATTAATCATCCAACAACGGATGAAAAGGCCTAAGTTTTTTTAATACACATCCATGACCCAGGAACACAGAAAACTTTTTGTTCCCTGGTAGGATTCGAACCGTCCACCTCCGGCTTGAGCGCAAACGCGCTAACCAGTGAGCCACCGAGGTCGTCGTCGTCATCTAATAGGTATAATTAAATTATTTTTCTTATTAGTCTACTTTCTCGATTGCTCTCTTTGAAACGCTTGAACACAATATTAAAAATAATAATTGTGGACGAATAAGACGGAAGCTGTGCATAAATACGTCTCCAAATACGCTCTACATATTATTCTCAATATATTTTATACCTCAACATAAATTCTAATCAATATAAAATGATATGTCGAAACTCAGAATGGTGGACGTGTAACATTTCCGCGAAAGCTCTCAGAATTTCGCAACTCTATATTGTAATTATGTTACCATCACGACTGTCGCATGACTTTGTGATGAGCTTTGAAACAATGAAATCACTATAGCGTAAAACGTATAGATGATTATTGAAAGTAAATGATTTCCTTTTATAATCGTTATATTGTGTTGATTGTATATGTCGGTTTGTTGATCGATATTGATACTTGTGTAAGTATGTCGTATTATTAGGAAGTAATCGTAAAAAACACAACTAAAAAACTGCAAAACTATATAACAAGAATAAGTTAATGCCTACTCATAAAAGATTATATTTGTTGATACAGGCATAAAAAATTGCAACACCAATTACCTAAATTGCCTAGTGAAGTCGTCCCCATTTTTATGGAGATCCTAGAGCACCTATAATAAGGCTGGGACTATATGATCCGGAATCGGAAAGGCCGCAGAAAATTCAGAGCATTGAAAATAGAATACTGGACCGATTTAATAGAGCCGAAAATCGAACACACAAGTGTCTGGTCTTATGTCAATTTCATATATGACAGCTCGACACTCGTCACTTTGATTTTCATCTCTATTGTATTAGCGCAGAGTACTATTTTCAGTGCTCTGAATTTTCCCGAGCGCCGGATTCCGGATCATATAGTCCCAGACTCCCAGCCTAATATTTCCCTTTATTGTGTAGAGTTTGCACCGTATAAGCTTTTTATAGTCAAAAGCTCTCAATATAATAGCATACCTCATAATAAGTAGAAAGCATGTTATAAATGAAACATGTATTATAGTACTTATATTTTATCTATGATTATGAAAAAATACAGTACAACTTTCTTTACCTCCTTCGGCTATCATCGCATTTCTATGGCAAGACAGACAATGTACAATATCGACAAAGTTCTGCACTCGTGCAAAGGAAAATGTTAAGAATCTGGTCGACTTATAACGAATACATAAACACAGAGGAAGTGACCGCAACGACTGCAGACGTGGTTGAGTTACATATTGCTTGTGCGATAGTACAAAAAAGACAACTTCCGAAAGATTTTAAGAATGTGGTTGCCCTGTAACGGTGTGCGACGTGTGTTTTTACACATGCTTTATTTGAAAAAGTTTACCTATTGGTCGAACCTTAGCATAAAAGCTTAATAAATAATAACCATTAGATAAGATTAAATCAGACTCCTTTAAACCAAACAAATGTTGCGTGAATTGGCAATTCACTAAATAATAATCATAGCAGTGTTACATAGGTATAAGCTTTTCTACCTCGTCCATGAAAGCAAACCGTTCAGTCATCATTTTCACTCAGGGAAGTGACTAAGTGTTATGTCTTGATCTGACTTAGATTTTATTGATGGACTTAGATCATGTTACAGTGTTTGCTGACAGGTTTCATACGTTACGAGCTAGGTTATAAAAGGCTATCTAACAAAGACCCGCTGTTTAAATGGGTTTACTATTTCTGTACAACATTTGCTTAGCTAACACTTGCGAATTATTCATATCTTTCACATCAGTTAATTATTTTTGAACATACATCATCATCAGTTTTAGGTAGTCACAAAAATATGTAAACGGAATAGAAATTAACAAAATTGGAATCCTTTAGTCCAAGTGTAATCGTTAAAGCTCTTACTGAGTTTTCTGCAAAGTTTGAGTTACCGTTTTTTTGTCAGTCAAGCTGTGTCAGCTTTTTTATAAAATGTCATGGCATATCTAAATTTAATTATCTTTATATAATCTAAATTAATTTCTTAATCTATTCCTCCGAAGAGAACATACGCTACGACACAAACTCAATAATTAATTGTTGGTGGGATGTGATGGTGATTATTTAATTGATGCTTTTTATTCACGGATAATAACGAATAAAAGGTTCACGGTCAGAACTTAATCGCTTGATAACCGAAACGCATATATTATGAAATAATCGACACCACGCTTCGCTTGTTACGAAAAACTTTTGTACGACACATGACGTTCTATTAAATTAAGACCTTTTGTTGGACACTGTCCAAGCTCCTATTACTACAAAGATATGCTATGATTTATAGAATAAGTTTATACAATCACGAAGTTCGAAATCAAAAATGTATGGGATTGACACATTCTTGTCCGTCACACGTACATTTCTGACCGCGGTAATTAGCACGCGCCGTTTCAATCTGCGCTCCGAACCGACCGCTCGGGGCCGACAGTCCGCTATGGTATGTCGGTGACAGAGCATTTTCCTAAGTTCAAATAAATAGCACGCTAACACGTATTTTGACGTATTACGTGAGACGCCGGCAGTCCAAACCGTGACGCATTGTAATCGTAATTGGCGCGATAGTTCGATCCGTAGTCTAAACCGCACAGATCCCTCCGCAGTTTGGAACGCAGTCCGGTCCGCGGTCCGAACTTTACGTGTGCAGACTGCAGGGCGCTAGTTGGTCGCTAAACCGCGTTGTTACTCCCATACGTTTTATTATTCAAGAAACTCCAGATTGGTTCTGACTTAAGAAAAGCTTATACAACAGATCTTTTTGTACCATTAACATTTATACTAATTACAATACATAACAAGCCTTAAAGTTAGTTCTTTTACCACTGACTTTCAACTTTTATAAGACACTTTCGAAGTAACACATTTAAAATAAGATAGCACGATTTAAATAACTGTAATAGGTTTATCGCTATGGTATAAGAAGAGTAACTTTATGAACAACTAGCTCTTGCCCGCGGCTCCGTCCGCGTAAATACAGCATCCCACGGAAACACTGTACTGCTTCGGGATAAAATGCCTATATGTTAATCCAAAGTCTTACTAACTACTACCATTGCAAATTTTATAAAAATCCGTTCAAAAGTTTTTGCGTGAAAGAATAACTAACATCCATCCATCCTCACAAACTTTCAAATTTATAATATTAGTAGGATAAGCAGCTCACACTAACGTAACTTGATAACAACTGAGAGCACAAAACGGTATTTTTCTGTAATTTTTTTCGTAAAGTATAGTGCTCTGAAATATCAGACAGTTTACAAAAGGAATAGTATACTAAAAATTAATATTTTCAAAGAAACTGATGATTGTTTGAAGCACTTTTATGAGTCTTGTGAGAACTCCCCATGCGCTGCACTGGCAGGTGACGTCACGCGCCTGTAAGTTGCTACGAAATGGTCGTATGCACAAAATGTCTTATATCTCCGATTAGGCTCCGATCTCTGGATTAGGCTACTTTTTATATCATATATTTTCTAAAATAGGCTACTTTTTATCCCGAAGTACAGTGTTCCTGTGGGATACTGTATTTGCGCAGGCGGAGCCGCGGGAGACAGCTAGTTATAATTATTATCTAATTGTATTGATTGTATGATGATAAATGTGAATCCTGTTTTTTAGCATATATGTTTTATTTAATAAAAAATAAATAATATTTTAATAAATTGATATAACCAACGGTTAATATATTATGTTACCAATACACCAAAAACACTTTATTGCTTTGTTTACAAATATTTAATTTACTTATTTCTAAATTTTAAAATCATTATATAATTTATTGGGTATTTCAGTAACGGCATACGAATTGAATCAAATAGAACTTTTATAAACACAGCATAGTTCGTCCTATATATATAAACGAAAAATATGCATTGTAGTTGTAAAAAATATTTGCTCCTGACTCTACATACCAGAGAAAATCTTGAAAAACCAGCCAAAAACCAACACCTAGAGCAGATCTCTACCTAAAACACCCGTTGAAAAACAGTGCCAAAAATTTTAAAAATCAGCCTAAAACCAACACCTATTTAATCTTAACTAGCTTTTGCCCACGGCTCCGCCTGCGTAAATACAGTATACCACGGGAACACTGTACTTTCTCGGGATAAAATGTAGCATATGTTTTAATCCGGAGCTCCAACTACTAACATACCAAATTTCATCAAAATCTGCCCGCCGCCCTCTCAAACTTTCAAATTTATAATATTAGTTTAGTATTAGGATTGTGTTTAAAGCACGCTTAGATAAGCGGTATCTCAAGCTTAAGTAACCCAATTTCTGTCGAGTCATCTGTAGGGTGAAATTATTTTGCTCAACATAAAGCACTAGTAATTAGACAGTGTTGTCTCGAGACAAAGATATTGTAACAGCAGATAAAACGCCCTTTTAGATGTCGCAACCATCACTGGTTGCGACCCCCATAGGCACTAGTGGCGAAAGCTTTTAATAGAGAAGGCCTAGCCTGTACATAAATAGGTAGGGATTTGGATGAGGGTCCTCAAAAGGTAAGTGGTAAGTGAAGCCGATAGGATTGGAGTTATAGGAATGTCTATAAAATTAAACCTAATATCTGCTGTTAAGATCTCTTTTCATCGAAACGACACACTGTACCTAAAGCTTGAGCCTACCAACCCTAGACCTTACGTGTAGGGCGACATACGACATTACAGCAGGCTCGAGGTCTCGCGGGGTCGATATATAAGTGCGCGCACGGGGCGCTTCACCAGTCGACTTAGAACTTACCTGTTGTGTTGTGTGCTAACGGTGAGTTGAAATTGTGACTTATTATATTATATGCACATATGAATATAGTTGAAATTTATAAGTATTCAAATTAATATTAAACAAAGCGGATTATTTTATGAAACATAAAAAATATTAAGGTTCTAATTAGATTCTTTCCAGCAAAAACCTACACTAATGAAAAAGGAGATAATCGAAAATAAATCATTAAGTTCAGGTAATAAAAACAGTACAGAGTTTGATTTTATAAAATAACTTTAATGGGCATATTTTATACAACACTAGCTGACCCGGCGAACGTTGTTTTGCCATTGTATGTATTTTTTAATGCCACATAATATAAAAATAATGTCGAAATCATAAAAATATATTTAGGGGTGGGTCACCTTTATCATTTAGGGGTTGAAAATAGATTACGACTGATTATCAGACCTACCGAGTATGAAAAAATTTTCATAAGAATCGGTCAAGCCGTTTCGGAGGAGTGTGTCCCCGAACACTATGGACACGAGAATTTTCTGAATTCTCCTGACACGGCTGACGAACATATAAAAGAAATATTTATCCAATTTGGTGCAGTTGTTTGGAAGTTATGCGCGTACAAACATTTCGGTTATTAATTTTTATTTATATATAGATAAATTATCCCCAAAATATAGCAAAATTAACACTGAAATCACACTAATGATGACTCGTAATAAATATAGAGATTTTGTTTTTAAAAGCTCTTCAAGTAACTGAAAAATGTTACATAGTTAAACCTTGAAAATACTAATGATATCCGTAGTTTTATTATTTTAGTATTTTATATTTTAGTATGAACAAACGAAAATGACGAAGATACTGTTTGTAAAACTTTGAAGCTTTATATAATAGGTAATTTTTTTTTTAAACAATAAATTTTTCATGTACCTACAAATCATATTTCATGCAATAATTTGACTGTTGTCTATACGATTTCCAAATATAAATGACCAACATATTATTATAATAACCAGATGTTTCCCGCGACTACTCACGCGCAAAAAGAAATCCCGGAGAACCGTATTTTTGCTGCAATACAATCGCCTATGTGTGGCATTAGCCAGAGTCTAAACTACTACCATATCAAATTTCATAAAAATCCGTCAAGTGGTTATTACGTGAAAGAGCAACAAACATACATACATAAACTTGCGTTTATTTGTTTTTGAATAGGTAAACGTTAGTAGGTATGAGGCGTATGGACTTTGACCTTGAAAATATTTTGATTGTGGTCACCAATCTTGGTTGAAACCACGACCGGGGTTGCTTAACATGAATTAGAGCTCAAAGCCATCGACCTTTTCACTCACTCCTCCTGGTATTATATTATACTTCAATGATTAGTAGCTTTTTCTGCTGACTTTCCGAAAAAAGCTTGTTATGTTTCATTCGGAAACAAAAACAATTTAATTTTTTTCATCATTTTACATTTTCAGTAGGTAATAGAGCTACGTAAAGTTTCAGCAAATCCAACTGATCGGTTGTTCTATAGCATTTTATATTTTATTCTTAAACTAAATTTTTATTATTTATGAACTGATTGAAATAAAACAAACACAAAATTTTAAGAGGAGCAAACCAAAACGCAGAAGTGAAAAAACGCATTCAAATCGGTAAACGCGCAAAAAGAAATTCCGCGGGAGCCATACATTTTTCCGCGATAAGTAAGTAAGTAAGTAGCCTATGGGTTAATCCAGAGTCTAAAATACTACCATACCAATTTTCATCAAAATCCGCTCGGTGGTTTCTGAGGTCAGCAAACATACAGATAAACATACAAAAATTATAAAAATCGTTGCTTTGGGTTCTGTTTCGTTCATAAAGCCCCATGTAATAGTTTTTCATATATATCTTACGTGTACATACAACATCGATTGTACGAACATTACGATTTTATTATCATATGTATCATTGATCGATTGATGATCATATTCTGTTGTAAATCATTAATGTTTATTCAATTCATAATCATTAATCTCTAAGACTCTAAGTTAATTCGCAGAGTATAAAGTACGGTTTTAACCATACGTTGTCATCGGTCGAGCCAGCTGGTATAACTTAGAATAATAATATACTTAACCAGTATAATTCATAATGAAAAATTGCACAAATTAACGACACCGGTAATTACTAAACGCTGAGAGAAAAATGTGAGAACCCGCGGTGTGACGAGATCATTTCCCGCGTTAACTCATAACTGACATTGACATTGGTTGGCATTCTATTGTTTTTAAATTTCATTTTATTTTTATTGAGTGTGACTTTTTGCCAACAATTTTTTTTCGCAAAAATTATTTTACTGTAGAATTCTAGGTAAATAAATGTGGCAAACTGTGATGCTATTCGAAAGTAAGAAATCGGTGCAATTTCATGTCCCCAAAAACATATTATGGCCTATTATTAAGGTCAATTTAAATGTTATAGACCCGAGAAAAACATTTATAGCCCTAAGTAAAGTAAAGTAAGTTCCGAATTCCAAAATCCAACTCGCGACCACCAGGCATGGCTTTATTTGTAGCTACTACGCGTATGAAGCGTTATCAAGTTCAAATATTAGTATAGATTATCTGGGAGACCGAGCTTTAATCGGTGTTTTGGTAGAACAATAAAATAATAAAAAAAATATAAAAGAAAAAAAAATAGTAAGAATCACAAAAATATTTATCTTACCGGGATTCGAATCCACCACATTCCAAATTTCCAAACAATGCAAAATATATACGTACGTATGCATACCAAGCTGCCAATCAGACTGACATAATAGAGTCGAAATTTTTGATATATTTTATTGCACAACGAAATTAAAAATAATCGGTTGTCTGTAAAGTCGGTTTTCTGACGATAGTTGAACGTGACAACGTCATAAGAAAATACTGATGGATCGTTCACTCAAGTAGGAGAGAGACAGATTCCGCGCTCTCGCTTGCACTTCAAGTCTTAAATGGAACGCCTCAGAGCGAGGTAACGCCGCATGAGTCATGTTTTTTCGTGCGTGCAGCCGGCTCCGTCGAATTATAAGACGTTATCACGTCAAAAACATATATTGCTTAAAAATGTGCAGTTTCTAAGGGATAAGACCTAGCTAGATTATTATTCTCCCTCAAAACTCCCTGGATACTAAATTTCACGACTACAAGAGCCGTTGTCGAAATACCGATTATATATATATATACAAGATCGTCTCGTTTAAAGTAGGTATAAGATACTCGTATCATATCAAATGTCCATATCAGCTATTAGTGTAGTCTGCTACAAGAATTACTCTATACTACGAGCAATAGTAATCTGAGCTCAAAGCAAACACGGTGCAAGTGTCACGTCACACGACCCAAGGAATGCAACGGAAACAATCGGCAGCGGTTACACATATTAATAAAGAAATTATGAGGTGCAATTTGCTTAAAAAAACGCTCAATTAACTTTGCAATATGTCTGCAATGATTGCGATTGAGACAAAGCTAATTTTCCCGCAGGAATCAATCACGCGAGGTCGAATAAGTATTCTTCATTCTGTGTTAACAATATGGGCGGTATAAACAGTAACCTCGATAAAGTAATAATAGGCAGCCGATGACCCGTGTCGATTATGAAGATGTCTTTGTCGCACAATAAAAAAAATCTGTAGGAACAGTTTATAGTGGACTAGTCGTAGTCATTATAGTGTTCGATCAGGACTCCCGTATCAAATTATTAAAATTTTGTAAGGTCCTTGCTATGTGGACTGCTCTTACTGCAAAATTTTAAGATTGTAGGTTAGGATGTACGAGGGCGGCACTGAAAATTTCGGGAATCAAGGAAGTGACACAACATTACTATTTAAAAATGTATTTATTGCTTTTCGAAGTATTCTCCGCGAAATTTGACACATTTTTCCATACGATGGAACCAATCATTGAAGCAACCATTCCATTCGGAAGTTGGGGTCTCCAAAATGGCCGTTTTGTAGGCGTCCACAGCTTCTTCAGGTGATGAAAATCTCTGACCACGCAATTTATTCTTTATTTTAGGGAAAGTATAGAAATCATTAGGGCTTAGGTCGGGGCTGTACGGCGGATGGTCTAATAATTCTATGATTTCTTGCTCTAAAAACTCTTTTGTTCTGTGCGCGGTGTGAGAACTCGCATTGTCGTGATGGAGGATGATGCGGCGGTTGCAGTTCTCTTTACGGAGTTCAGAAACGACCTGTGGCAAACAAATGTTAGCATACCATTCTGCATTAACCGTTCTTTGTCCTTCAAGAGGAAAAGTCGCAACATGGCCGGTTTTGGAGACAAACGTGGCCACCATTTTTTTTGCAACACTCCGTGAACGAACAATTGTTGTTGGCTTTAACTCATTTTCGAACACCCAAACTCGTGACTGGTTTTTGTTTCGGGTTCGTACGCGTATATCCAGGATTCGTCACCTGATACGATGTTGTATACAGCATTTGAGGTTCCTGCGTGGAATCTTTCGAGAGTTCTGACGCACCAAGTAACGCGAGCCGCTTTTTGCTCTTCACAGAGCAAATGCGGTATCCATCGGGAAAACAACTTTTTTACACCTAATTGTTCATGCAAGATTATTTGTATTTGACTCATGCCAATGTCTAAAGTTGCCTGAATTTCGCGGTATATCACATGTCGATCTTCCTCAATCAGATTACGCACAGCATCAACGTTTTCTTGGGTGACTGCAGTTTTTGGACGACCTTGACGGGGATCATCACTGAGATTGACACGTCCACGTTGAAATTCAGCAAACCAGCGATAAATTGTGGTTTTGGATGGGGCTTCATCACCAAATGCAGAAATCATCCGGTCAACACACTGTTTTTGTGTTAAACCACTTCGAAAGTCATAATAAATCATCGCTCTAGAATTTTCTCGAGTCAATTCCATTTTCTCAACGACTAAACAAGTTTGACAAGACCTTGTGACAAGACCGAGAATCTTTTTTTAAATAAATAAACGGTATTCGATTTTTAAAACCAAGGAGTTTTAAATTAAAAAGATTTTAATATGACAGGAACAGTGGAAATATTCGATTCCCGATACTTTTAGTGCAGCCCTCGTATTCATAGATTTATTGAGTAACACTTATTTTTTTTATTTTGAGCAATAAAAATTGCTTAAGAAAAAAAAAGAAAATATAATTAAGCATGAGCGTTACTTATTATGTTAAGACTCAAGATATTCAAGGCTGAAATAACATGCTAGACTAAAACAGTGTACATTGATTTAAAGGTAATGAATAATGATATGCAGAGGAATACACTGCCTATCATTATTTTCAATCTGAATCACAGCATTTCTGTTGAGGTCACATAATTAATAATGTGATTGAACGTTAGTGTGATCCTTTCAGGCAAACACACAGAATTAATAGCTGTGCATGTGTGCACAGAGGTACTAAGGTTTTCTCGAGTTACTAACGTGAATGCAAATATTTAAAAAAATATATAGTTTTGGTTATAGAGATTAACGGGCTTCGCTGTTGATCTCGATGTTGAGGTCATGATTTCATCTTAGCAATATTTTACGATAAACTAAAATGGCGTCACTATTGACTATCTATTATCTTAAAATTATTGCAAACAGAAGGTAAAAAAAAAAAGTGTGTGTCAGCTCCGACGCACGACTGGAGTTTACTCTAAAAAGAAAAATTTGGTGTGCAATGCAAAGAAAGTATGTGCACTCAAAAAATAAAACAATCTTTGTGCACATATCGTAGTTTTATAACCTTTTTTTATATTTTGGACCCTATACTTTTTTTTTAAGAATTTTTTATCTGTCTACTTTTTGAAGGCAATTGTTATTATATTTTCCGATATTGAACAGAGAACTTAAAAGTATGATATCTTCTAACATCGTGAATTCGATTTTACTCCCATAGATTTTCATACCGCGGGCTTGTTATATGAAAATCGTTTCTTTAGGAGTAAGCTCCAGTAAGCTCATACTTAAAGCGCCATACTCACACAACACAACGAAAATTTCCAGAGATGTTGATTATGTGACAAAAACCTAAACGCCCTCCCTCACCCGGTAACCATGCGTGGTACTTTGAAAGCCATTCGTGATACTCAAATATTTAAATACAAAACCAATACTAATTAGCAAAACTGTTATTTATTAATGTACAGTAAACTCATCCTTTGCTATCTATTTTTATGATAGTGACTACCGTGGGAGAGACATTTAACATTTAGCACGAATGTACGACTTGAGCGGAGAGATAGCACGGTCTTACAGAAAATCTGCGTGAAATAACGCTTGCATTGTGACTCGAGTGAGGGTTAAAGACCGGCAACGCGATTATGACTCTTCTGATATTGTTGTTAATATCTTTAGGCGGTGGCAATCCCTAATACGATCAGGCGATCCGTCTGCCCGTTTGATAAAGTTTGGGGCCTCCTAAATGACAGGCTGTTACTGTCTCTACTCGGTAGAAATGGACTGCAAGTGATCCGAGAGCCTCTCAACTTTAAGAACCATTTGAGAATTTGGGCGATATTCCTTAACAAATGTTGCAGATGTCATTATCTGCTTGTAATTATTTTCTCCCTGGCATAGTGGTTAGCGTCTTGGAGCTCAAGCCATTGGTCATGGGTTCGAATTCCGCCAGAAACAAAAAGCATTATGTGTTCCTGGGTCATATATTATGTGTTTTATACAATAAAAACATCTGAAATTTATTTAGTATAAAAGTATATATAGTATAAAAGTGTTAAATATTATTAGGTACATGATTTCATCGTCGTTCATACGACGAACTTAATATAGTCTCCAACTATGGGGCCTAAATAGTAGTGAGAAGAAGTATGTAGCTCAAATTTTCTTTTAGTAATTAATTACGTAGGACTAAAAGAACTGTCAAAATTTATTATCGTTTCTGTTATCAATTTTATGTTACACATTCTATATACTCTATTATACATAAAAATAATTATTAAAAAGACATTGGAATCATATAGTACAATTTTTTTTACTTTAATAATCATTTTTATGAAATTCCATCAATCCTGAATACTACCATCTTTAATTCAACTATACAATAAAATTAATTGAATGAGATGATTGATGGCAGAAACTGTAATATAATTTGTGTCCGTTTTTTTACCTCAAAATTAGAAATTATTTATATAAAAAACAGAGCTTGCTGCTTGCTTGAGTTCGCCATAATTTTTTTCAAGTTCACACAGTTCCAGACTACATTAGGCCCCTACCAGCTCCCTAGCTATGTAAAATGTAGCTAGATGTCTATTGTTATGGTAATGTTGCAGATGTCTCCGATCAAGTGTGTGGCGTGCGTCCTCCTACTGGCATGCATCAGCGTGCGGCAGACGATGTCGGCCCCGGCGCCGCAGGAGCAGGAGTATCCGCCGATGCCGGTAAGTTAGAGAGTGAATCTTAAAGAAAATTTATTTTGTTCACGACGATGATGGTAGGTTTCTTGTGCACGATACGGAGTTTTATCGTACATTAGCCAATTTTTCACTTATAATGCCCTATGTGTATATAGTAAACAAGGGAACTTTTAAGTGAAAAATTAGCTGCCGGACGATAAAATTCCGTGTAGTGCTCAAAAAACTTAACGTCATTATCCTGAACAAAATAACATTTCTTGGAGATTTACCCTAGAATTAATAAAGCGATGAAGCCGACCGACACGGGTTGACGTAGTGTGAAAGCTTTGATAGATTACTCTTTTTGGAAGGATTAGAGATGACGAAAGGTTTATTTAGATTAATGAAAAATATGAAATTTAATTCTCTCAAACAGGTGGTAAAACCTAGATATTTACAATTAATGATATGCTTAGAATTTAGGTGATGATGATGAACAACATTAAGTAATCAAAATAATCTTGATGTGGAATAAAAGAAAAAAAGAAAACATACAGGCGAAGTGTTGGGACCCATTCGTTTTATTTTATGTTACCGTTGATATCAGAGGAAGTTTTTTTTTTTTGTATTTGCATGTAGGTATCTTTTTAATTGATAGTCCTGTCTTAACTGTAAAACCAGACACAATCTGCTATATCGTATTTTAAACATGTTATCATATTCGTATCAATATTTCCAATAAATTTCTTACTGGCATGCTAATATTTCCAATTTATTTTAATCTGTCATGTTAGAAAGTCATTAACATTATTTGTATCGAAAGCCTTATAAAAGTCTGCTGTTTCGTTCTTAATAGTCTATAATTTGAATTACATAGACTATTCATTGGTCTCGCCGGGCGCTCTACCAGACCGAGCTGACGTGCTTGTCAAATACTGCAATAAATACTCAGCCGAGGTCGGCTTACCCGAGCCAGTCATATTGAAAGCTTTATGGACAGGTGTACATCCTAAATATTTTATTTAATTTTAGTTAAAATCGGAAAAAAATCCCAAGTTGCCTAGTAAAATTATGTAAAAATACTTGGACCAGAAATAAGAAGGACACTGGGATCACACATCATCAGGTAGTATCGAATAATTTCGAAATTTCAACAGAAAATTACATGAGCTCAAAACGCCATTCAGTGTTGTCAAGTTCCAAAATTTTTATGATGTGAATTTATTGTCATTGTATTTTATTATAATATAATATCCTATTACATTTATCTAACCTAGTTATTATAATTGTACCCATGGAACTAAATAACTATTCGCAAGGAGCATAGGTCGAAAAATATGAAAAAATAATATTATGAAAACGATACAGTTGAAAATATTATATTGTACAATATTATTATCGTACCAGCTGCCTCGACCCACGTTATTCTGTCTTGACTAATAAATAAAAAAAATGAGGCCTATTCATTATATATACATACCTAATATTTTTGTGAAGAAGAAGCGCATAAAAGTAATATAATATTGATATGTACATTTGATTTTAATTAATTTTTAATCCTACTATACTACTACTATAATTATAAATGTCAAAGTTAAGAGTACAGCGGTCCTGTGGGATACTGTATTTACGCGGGCGGAGCCTAAAAAGCTAGTTTTTAAGTATTTTCTTAGCTACATTTATAACAAATAACTTAATAGACCACAGCATAAGATATTTTTCCCATTGAATCGGGCAAAGTAGCTGGTATCACAATTTTTCACGCACAATAGAATTTGTCACATGTAAGTCAATTGTCACTTTACACACTACAAAAATGAGTTGCCGCATTTACGAAGCTGTTTTTGTTAGGGAGTGCGTCATCTAGTCGAGCGAGAGAGACCAATCAAATAACTTTGTTGAATTATTATGGTTTTTGAGTTATTTTATTAGTTGTATATTTGTTATTATAATTACGTATTAAGTTACGACTGGCTACGATTAACGCTCTATCATGGTCAAAATTATTTTCGTGGATTTAAAATTCATCTAAAATGCAACTACATACAATGATTCCCCTCTTGACGTTTCCCCTGTTTATTTTATATATTTTGCAGCTAGCGCTACATAATTACAGTTATTGTTAGGCTCGGGTAGTGCACTAATCGCTAGCATTTTTACTCAACTATCAGATACATATTCAGCCATTATACTAATACTAACGATGTGAACTTCATGCCGGAGCCCACTAATTGACGCAATCGCGTTTACTTTGTGCCTGCTCTTTACTCGTTACTTTGATCTCTATCTGTTATTCTAGCACAATGAAAAACTTAATTGAATTGCATTGTTTTATATAAAACTTGTTGAAGGATTAACGGCTAAGCTAAATGATTATAAAATGATTATTATTGCCTATTATTATTATTGTTGTTTTAATTAATAGGTATCTGAATAGTTAGGTGTTTAAGTTACTTACGTTTGAGTGTAGAGTACTTACGTTTAACTCCAACCTCTAAACAAATCACTTCTAGCAGGGCAGATGTGTTCTAGGCCCAAAACATTATAAGAACTTTTATCTCACATTGACCAAACAATTATTACTTTCGTACGAGCCAATACGTTTCTATGTTTAATGTAATGTAATGTAATGTACAAATTGATATAGCCAATGCAGTCTCGTCCTTCGTACAAACTGACATAGGGTCAAATGTACGTCAAATGTACGTCAAATGTAAACGTACTGTACATACGTAAAGTAATTTAAAAAATCTTCATACATGTCTGTTGTAAGTGTTATTATAATTTATGCTAATATATTATTACGATTCTAAGACTATTTTGTACCTCATAATATTATATTAGACAAAATATATATTTTTGTAATTAAAAATAATCACATAATGCGAACGTAGTAACATAGCAAAATTTACTGAAGTAGATACATTTATAGCTACTACAGTTATTCAAATGTATCGATGACGATAGTTTGGCCTCGAAAATGCTTAAAAATTGATATTTATATATAAGCTAGTTTTGGATGTAGAGATAGCATTAGTAAAATCGTCAAAACGTTTTTGTATGCATGATATTGTTTGCTAGTAAAGATTTTTTTTAATATTTATATGAGTTGAAATCAAGTTGATTATCATACAATACGATGATGATAAAATACATGAACGTAAATTGGCGCAATAGTTAATGTTTATACGAAAATAAATTCGAAATCCTCAAGGTAGACAAGGATTTTTTCAGTCGAAGAACAAACGCGGAAGAGAACATCTTACACTAATTTATTTGAGATTTAAGAAACAATTAAATAGAACGATTAAGAATATTTCATGGAATGCTTATTGTCTTTTGATAGTAGTTACAAATTTTAATTTTGTACAGTTAATACCAAGTTTACTAAAATAGATAAGCCAATCTGAATTATTTTAACCCAGTGGTCCTACAGTGATGAATTATAAAAGTTGTCGACAAATAATTCTCTAAAATAAAAATTTAACTATTATTATAATTACTCTTCACTATTTTGAACTATCACAGTCACAACTCACAGTTCTATTTATTTGTAACTAGCTGTCCCGACACACGTTGTTCTGTCGCACCTATAAATATAGTGTTAATATTTCGCCGCAATTTTTCTAATATTTCTCACCGTTTAAATTTCAAGGCCAAAATTAGCTAAGTCGGACGGTCCAGCCGGTCTCAAGTTTTAGCGATACATTGGAATTGCAATCCATTTTTTACTATCTATTTATAAGATAAGACATTCCATTACTTTGTAATTTTCCATATAGAATCACACATTTTATAAACTTTATGTCACGTCCCACGGGATCGGGATAAAATCCTATGGTTCTAAGCTACCTCCCACCAATTACTTACTTGCCAATGTCCATTAGTTTGTAAAATAAATAACTTAGTAGGCTTAAAAATAAGGATCGATTTACGTTTTTCGTGATATTCCGATAAACCACAACTTTTTATTGATGAAACAACACAACACTAATAACTATAATAACTGACTCAATATTTTCTATTCCAGTATGATTACAAATACGACGTAGAAGACCCAGAGAAGACGCTGTACTTCGGTGCCAACGAATCTGGTGACGCCGCAGGGAAAGTAGTAGGTGGCTACAAAGTACTACTGCCTGACGGAAGACTCATGACCGTAGAATACACAGTAGAGGGAGACAGTGGATTCGTGCCCAAAATTACTTTCGAAGAAAACGCAAACCCCTTCGGCAATGGCAAATAAGTGAACAACGATATGGTAGATTTGAGTGAAATTGACAAATCAGAAGTACTAGCCAAAAACGTAGGATGTATTAAACATCGGAATTAATAGGTAAAATTAGACTACATTGAAAATATTATTCGCAATGAGGAATTCAACGATTATTAGCATTACGTGAGGTCAATTGTAAATTTTTGTTAAGAGTTTTATATATTATATTTAGTCCATATCTTAATTACATCTAGATTTATCCCAGTAATTATCTTAGTGTCTATTGTAATTTTAATGTGGACTAACTAGTGTTCTTCCAAAATGTTCTAAATAGATACTAAGTCAAATCCTGCCATATGTTACCAGCAACTGTTAACTTCACCGAAATCATTAAAGTCAAGTAAGTTACCAACTCTGTGATACGGTTAACAATATTATAAGTTCACAATTTGTCATAGATTCGTAGAGTTAAAATTAGGCTCGTTTAATATGTAAGGTTATATAACTTTTGTATGCAATATTTTATAACAATAAAAAATATTTTTCAATATTGATGTATTTCTTTTATCCTTAAAATGTAGCCTAAATTAAATTACGAGTTTCTTTTATCCTTAATAAGTAGCCTCCTTTAAGGTTAAAGTATAATAAGTAGCCTTCTTTAATTAGTCACTAATAGATAATTAGTGCCGGCTTGACAAAAGCTTGAGATTTTAAGCAAATAAAGTTATAATTAATTGTACAGGAAATGTTTATCTCTAATCTAATTAAATTTTAATTTCAGTACCGTCTGACGCTATAAAAGCCTTAGACTTTGATATTTAAAATTAATTATTTGTGTAGCTTCGAAATAAAACTCAAGTAGATGGAGTAACTAAAACTAGTATTTTTCTTACGCATTAATAATGATTTTAAGTAAATTAATTAAAGGCACGTACTTTGTCTGCCAACCTGGTCATAATAACAGCAGTTGCGTCTGTATCGTATTGTGGTCTGCCAGCTCTTCCCACCATCTGCAGTATGGTGCTGATACTGTATTCCTAAAGTAATAATACAAAGTTATTCTCAAAAGTTGCCTAAAAGCATGGATTTTGATTTAAGCAAGGAAAAAAACAATGAAATAGCAACATTCCAATTAATATTATAAAGTTACGTTTAATGAGTAAATTTTGGCTTGTAAAAAGCATTCGATAAGTAACATCATAATGAAAAGATTCTTTTGAGGCTTTTAAAAGCGTAAGAAATAATTATTTTAAAAATGTATTAAATTAGCCAAATGGTCTAAATACACATTTTTAAAAGATAACACAAATCTTCTAATTAAGAATCATTAGAAGATTTATGTTATCTTTTAAAAATGTCAAAACGCATTGCTGTTTTTTACCTGGTAAGTCCCATTAACGTACTGCTGGGTGTTCTTTATGATAACGAGGTGTGCCGGCAAATTCACGCCCATTGCTAAAAATATATAATATTTTACAAATATAACCTAAATTACTATTATTATCTGATAAAATATAGATCCTTGGGAAACGTCTACCATTTTCGATACAGCATATCTTAATGTAGGTACTCCAATATGCATACAATTTATAGAGGTTCTCCTATCTTGTCAATCTACATCCTTAAAATTTGCAATTTAGAAGGGTTGGTCGTCGGCAGCAGTAACACAAACACCCAGATGTTCCATTATTAAAATCACAATAAATTACAATTCCACGTGCAAAAAGTTTTAAGATAAAATCTGTTAAAGCTAAAATAAGATCATGTTTCAAAGAAGTGTGATAATGAAACTAAACTTAGCGAAAAGGAACGGATGCATCCTAAATAACTGTCTCTAAATCTGGTTTGGAGGAAATAAAAGAATTACTTATTAAACAAATAATTTGCAAATATTGGTATCTTAATTAGCGTTATTTATTGCGGGTTTTTGTGTAACTTAAGTTTTATCCTTATGTTATATGTATTAATATTATGTATCTTGTGTAATATTAACCTTTTTAAAATAATATTAGCTATATATTTTTTTTTAAGTACTACTGAACAGCTATGTTTAATATGTTATCTCTTTTTAAGAACTGAATAATTTATACTAACACATCAAACTGTAGACTGAAACTGAAAAGCAAAGAATATTAAATATCAGAGAATTGAGAGAAAATAAATAAGTAAGTATGTAAGTAATTATTTATTTATTTAATTTATTTATTTAATCACAGGAGATTCAACAGCGAAAATTAACAATAAATTACAAATCATAGCATTAGACAACCATTTACAGAATCTCACGTTTAGATGACAGATTTTATATAAGGAAGTGTGAGCTATAGATATATATTTAATTAAATATATATTTAAATTTTGATATATGGCTAATGGTGCTTATTTATGTTTAAAATTACAGTTACATATTAAGAATCAAAGAATTCGTTGCCTAGTCGCCGCCTCACTGTCATAATACTTGTGCAGAATAGGTCGATGGCTAAGTTAGACTTGTGATTAAGAATTGTATTAAAATTATTGCTAGATGCTCGCTTCAGGTAAGTATTTTGTCTATAATTAGTGTGTGCAACCGGCAAGTAGAGAAGTGCTTTGGATCGCGTTCTCGAGGGTACATTGAGTTTAATCTCTTTTAAGAGTAATGGGCAGTCTATTTTATTGGTTGCAATTTTTAGTAAAAAGACTTTATCTGCAATTTCACGCCTTCTGCTAAGCGGTAAAAAATGTAACTTCTTACATAACTCAATGTAACTAAAACTATGGTATGGGACCATCAGTCGGTAACAGAGTAATTTAAAAAATCTATTTTTGAATATTTTCTATTATACACTTCGTACATAGGGTTCCACACTTGTGACGCGTACTAAAGAATGCTTCGTACAAAGGTGCAATACAATATTTTAAATGTTTTTGCATTCTTTCAATTTTGAGATTAGTTCTCATTATGAAGCCCAGTGCTTTAGACTCTTTAGCAACGATACTAGTAACATGGTGATCGAATAAGAGTTTGCTGTCCTGGATGACGCCGAGATCCCTAATCGAATTAGATTTAGGTAGTTGCTTGTCTTTTAATACGTATGAATCATTAATTTTGATATGCTTACGAGTGAATGATATAACAGAGATATTGTTAATGCAGTAAGTATTCAATATGTGTAAATCTGACTCTAAATTAGCGGCGTCTGATTGAGACCCTACAACAGTAAACATTTTCATTTCATCCGCGAAGCACGGCAGTTGACTATGGCGCAGATCGTCTTCGATATCGTGGACAAAAATAAAAAACAGGAGAGGTCCCAGTAGGGATCCTTGAGGCACACCGCTAGGTATTGCTATCCAGATAGAAATGTAGTTACTAATTACGACAGCTCATGCTTCCCATGATTTGGAGCTTATACAAAAGTAATGAATGATCAATTCTATCAAAACATTTACATTTTACTTAATTTAAGGTTTTGTTTGGACCTCCTCCCGTTCCTCATCCTAAAATCTTTTCTTGACTATCTATATATCTCTTTCAAATTACAGGTACAAAAAGCCTAGTATGTTGCTATAAATAAAAACCGGCCAACTGAGAGTCGGACTCGCACACGAAGGGTTCCATACAAAACGACAAAAAAATACGTTTGTTGTATGGGAGCACTTAAATATTCATTTTATTCCATTTTTAGTATTTGTTCTTATAGCATCATCAGAAATATATCGTCTGTGAAGATTTCCACTGTCTAGCTATCACATTTCATGAGATACAGCCTGGTGACAGACAGACGGACAGACGGACGGATTTTTTAGCTATTACTAATAGCTAAAAAACTATCTAACAATAGTCAATAAAACTTCCAAAGTTTCTCCTTCATAGGGAAGCCCTAGCCTGTATAATAGGTAGGGATTTGGATGAGGGTCTTCTAATGGTAAGTGGAAAGTGAAGCCAGTAGGAATGAAGCTATAGGAATCCCACGCAACAGAAAGATAATAATATTAATTTGATTGTAATACCTACTTAAAGCCAAGACTATACAAAAGGCACACGAGATGAAGGGTGATCGTGGTGAAGGCAAAGTTTTTGATCTGTGAAAGTATCACGTACATTACCAAATACAGAAGCTTATTTCTGGGCTCATCAGCGAACTGTTTCCGTACCCGAATGCACGTTTTCCGCGACGCATGAGATAAGGTGAAATATATCGCGAGTTTGTAGGGAGAGGGCCTATAGAGTCGCTCAAGTAATTATTGTGGTCTTCTAAAAAAGTGCATACGTACATTTAACTATCACAGACTTAAGGACATTAATATTTAGTTTCATTAATATACTGAGATATATTGAGGCATTACTACTTGGTACACATATGTTCCTGCGGCGTATACTTCATACACTTTAACCTAGGCGTGACGTCACAGCTAGGTACGACTTTAGTATGGAGCGTTTTCACGAGACACAAACAATCGTTTACAAATCGCTGAACCTACCTTTGAAAATATTGACTTTTGTATATATATATATGTTCCTGCGGCGTATACTTCATACACTTTAACCTAGGCGTGACGTCACAGCTAGGTACGACTTTAGTATGGAGCGTTTTCATGAGACACAAACAATCGTTTACAAATCGCTGAACCTACCTTTGAAAATATTGACTTTTGTATATATATATATATATGTTCCTGCGGCGTATACTTCATACACTTTAACCTAGGCGTGACGTCACAGCTAGGTACGACTTTAGTATGGAGCGTTTTCATGAGACACATACAATCGTTTACAAATCGCTGAACCTACCTTTGAAAATATTGACTTTGTCTACTGTTTCTGTTTCTTCTGAGACGTTACTCATATTAAAGAGTACTTTTCATTTATGCAATAAAAAAAATCATCATACCAATTTTAAAGCTTACATTGCAAAAGCTTGCAGTCTAACAGAATACTAGATTATTCCACAGATGCGTGTGGGCAAGCATACAACCGTCACTTACTATCAAATTCAAAGCTGTTTTAAAAGAAATATAATGTTCTATAGATGCGTTATCTCAAATGTAGGTGTGTCAACCTTCTCTCATCTTATGTCAGTTAGATAAAAAGGAATAAGGAAATCTGGGAACTAAGTACGTGAACCGACGTTACGTAAGTTATTCGTCATGCCGAATAGGATGTGCTTAGCCATGACACTCATATCGAGAGACGGTAGGTACTGGTGATCTTAGGCCGTATTTAATCAAACAATATAAGATTTTATACTACGTCAATATATTTTATTTACTCTATGCCTCGAATGTAAAGCTTGTTAATGGATTTTAATCCTTATTGCACAATATAAAAGTTTGTATGTTTACTTGATACTACTGAGCCCTCGTGCCCACGAGTTTTTTTGTAGTCGCCGCAGAGAAAACTGCTCTGTACTATGTAGTACATTGTACATTGTAAATATTTGGCTCACAGATAGACAACCTTGCGGCCGAATACTAAAATGCTAATCAAAATTTAGAGCCCTCCTATTCACAGGCAACGGCTGTCTCTGCTAGCCGAAATGACAAGGACAGCATGTGACTTCAGCGTCACTTAATTTAACTATCGTTCCAGTATTCGACCGTATGTTTATAAAATATCTGGATTAAAAGTGGTGCTTTCGTCTCGGCCTCCAGTTGTCGTGACTCGTCGTGGTCCTTGGGAAAGATAGTGGATAGTGGTATATTAACACTTGAAGACGTGTGCTTTCATTCTCCTTTGCCAAAAGTAAGTACGTAATAAATTAAACTTTTTAATTTGGTTGTCTTGAAGCAACTGGTGTTAGCAATACGACCGCCTTTATGAGCAGTATTATCTAGTTTAATGTTTCTGTTGTGTTATTTTTTATGTGTGGCGTGTAAATAAAGAGTTTTTCTATCTATCTACGCACCCAGAGTGGTGGTGGTGATGAGTACAGGCAATTTCCTGTCGCGGAACGCGTCTTCTATGGTTTGTCTCTCCTCGTACAGAAGACCGGCGTGGTGGCAGCCAATACCCGACAGTATTAGCGACTGATATACAAACAATATTATGTTAATAATAACAATATTAAGTTAATAATAATTATATTAATAAATCGTAAATTTATTACGTATTACGGTAGTTGACTACATGTAAAATATTTAATTTAATATATTTATTCTGAAATATTAAGGTGTTAATTATTACTTGATACATTTAATAATATATAACATTTTATGTGTAGTTTTGTATAAGGTGCATTTCAAAGTTACAAAAAAATTGGAGTATTTTTTACATTAGTGATAAAAACCTACACAATTAAGTACTTAGTTTACTTACATGAAATACAAAAACATTAGTTAAAGTCATTTTAAACTTGAACGCAATGATTTCGGAGATATTAGCAAATATGTTCTTGCGACTTATATATTTCACACAGCTGCAGGAACGCGTGACGTCCGATTTTCGTATGGAGCGTTTTCACGACACTTGCGAAATTCTGTATTTGTAAATCGCTTCGATTTAACTGCACAGTTTAAACTGTACCGATAAATCATTAAGTGTGTAGCGAGCATAACAGAGACTTGTAACTTGCCTGTATCTTTTTAGTTTTGATGGTTGACGCGATTTCCATAAGCTTAGCCTTTTGCTCCTGGCTGAAGCTGACTGTTATTTCTTTTGATAGCGTCTCGGCAGTCAGAAGTACGCTTTTACGGGTATTGCAGAATATCTTGAAATAAGATTACCCAAAATTAAAAAGTTTAACTAAGCGCTTAATTTAAAGCGCATGATGAATCATAGCTAAGGACACTCGATGTATATTGTGTAACAAAACAATATATCCTTACCAGCGTCGGTTTTCCATTGTGATACCTCTGTATGAGCGGCCATATTTTGTAGTTGAGTATGATATCGAACTTAAATATACTGGCTCCTGCGGCGCATGGATAGCCTTCTACGATGCGTCGCAGCCGCACTGGACGACACTCATCACCGAATCTGCAAGTTAAATATAACATACATAGTTTTAAAGAGTTGGTACTTGGTACAAATTATAACATTATGATTCTATGTTAGACTAGCCTTTGTAAATACAGTATCCTATGGGAACACTGTACTTTGTCATGATAAAAAGTAGCCTGTGTTAATCCAGACCTCGAACTTCATCAAAATTCGTTCAGTAAGTTATGCGTTAAAGAGTAACAAACATCCATCCTCACAAACTTTCACATTTATAATATTAATAGGATATCACTATAATAAGACAAATATTGTATCAATGACTGCCTAGGTTTTTGAATGAGGTTCTCTACATAGATATTCCAAGTTTTATTAACCAGCACTTTGAGTTTAGGCCCTTTAACTTGGATCGAGCGATAATGGTCTCCTTTATAAATTATATTTGGTACTACACTTATAAAAATGCATATTGGTCCAATGTACATTTGATCAACTAAGTTTACGAATTCATCAAATTCAGAGGAACTAATTGGGAATTGATCAAATATTAATGACATTTTAAAGCAAGATTTGACCAAGATATTTAATAAGTGTAATAGCACCCTTCCGCTGTGTTCACCTCACGCTCACCCATAATATATTTACCATATTCTATTTTGACGCTAGGACTATTGTTTATTCAATGGTAATATAATGGCTTACATGTAGAAGACCGCCGGTATAGCCATGTGGCCACATCACCAGGGTAGCTGACCGTAGCTGACACCACGAACCGTATTCTGGCGACCATGCACGGCGGTAATAGCTCACCATCAGGCGATTCGTGAGCTCGCTTGCCCTCTAAGCTACTTACTTGTAGTAGACAGCCGGTCTATTCCTAGTCTCCAGCCACGTGGCCACATAATCAGGGTTGCTGACCGTAGCTGACACCGCCACGAACCGTATTCTGGCGACCACGCGCGGCGGTAATAGCTCACCATCAGGCGATCCAAGAGCTCGCTTGCCCTCTAAGCTACTTACTTGTAAAAGACAGCCGGTCTATTCCTAGTCTCCAGCCACGTGGCCACATAATCAGGGTTGCTGACCGTAGCTGACACCGCCACGAACCGTATTCTGGCGACCACGCGCGGCGGTAATAGCTCACCATCAGGCGATCCAAGAGCTCGCTTACCCTCTAAGCTACTTACTTGTAAAAGACAGCCGGTCTAGCCCTAGTCCCTAGCCACGTGGCCACATCATCAGGGTTGCTGACCGTAGCTGACACCGCCACGAACCGTATTCGAGGGGGTGGCGTGTTTGGAGAGGTCAGGCCTTCCCGCTGCCGCTGGAGATGCTCTATACGGTGTGATGATTGGGCCGATGCCTGAAATTATTATACGCCGAACTCAATCTGAACGTAAACAAAGTAACAATAGTACCCTATAATGCTACCAATTTAAATGACTCTAAAGTATTTACAGTGCAACAAAGTAGCACAATAACCAATTCGTTTGGTCGAATTGAAGATTTTTTTCTAAGTATACATTAAATTTGATCTGAACAATATATATATATATATATATATATATATATATATATATATATATATATATATATATATATATATATATATATATATAAATATAAATAAGTTATTCGGGTGATTTGTTGTAGATGATGATGAACATCTAATACGAAAGGTGGGCGTGGCTATGTATCATTCACTCACGCCAATGTTGAAAATAATTTCGATGTTCTTGCAGAATAGGTGCATATAAATGGATGCTACAGCTTTTAATAGAGGTACAACTTATTCCGACCCGTGTGAGGTACAAGTTATTCCGACCCGTGTGAGGTACAACTTATTCCGACCCGTGTGAGGTACAAGTTATTCCGACCCGTGTGAGGTACAACTTATTCCGACCCGTGTGAGGTACAACTTATTCCGACCCGTGTGAGGTACAACTTATTCCGACCCGTGTGAGGTACAACTTATTCCGACCCGTGTGAGGTACAACTTATTCCGACCCGTGTGAGGTACAACTTATTCCGACCCGTGTGAGGCATGCAAATGTCATTGTCATCATATTATAAGTTACACATTTCAATTATTGATTTTATTGTAATAATGATTCTATTACATTGAGATTTTATTACATTTATATAAATGTAATAAATAAATAATTACATTTATATAAAATTCTTATTACAATTATTTATCTATTATATTTGTTCTGTGCGTTATTTAACATTTTGGTCAATTAAAAATTCATTTATATTATCATATTTCTATTACACGACACCGTCCAGAAGTGAAGTATAATTGTAACTTATGAAGGTTACTTTAGGTTTATTTCTATTCCCTTAAATATCTTATCTCAGATTTTACAGATTTTACTTTTTTGTTTCTTTGTATTCTGTAATCCTGCTCTTATATGGCGCTAATTGAAATTAGATTTACTTTCTCTAACTAACCACATTACATTTTACATCCAACAGAAGATTACCTCGACAGTTTTCATCCTACTAACAACGGCCTCCAGCACCGGGCCTCGTATCTCGTCGTTCAGTATATGCACTTCATCTATTAGAAACAATTTTATCATCTCCACCAGGGCTCTATGGGCCTTCCACCTGCGCGTGAGCATGTCCCATTTCTCCGGCGTTGTTATTATTATTCTGGAAATAAAAAAAAACATAATTACCTACTAGCTATAATATTATTGAACACAGCTGTATTCGAAACGTAAGTTTAATAAAGACTGCCTGAGTATTGAATAATATTATAAATTCAATTTGTTCAAATCAGCTGTGTGAGGACATTCACAGCGTCGTCTACAGGGTACTTAATGCTATTTTTTTTTCGAGTTCCATTAACACCATCTGCTTAAAAAAAGTCTTTACACACGGAGTAAATCATGTGCCTGAAGTTTTCACAATAATTGATTTTGCATAACGTTATGTAGAAAATAATTGTGAAATAGTTATACATTTTTGCACGATATCTAAAAGTGTGGTGTGCGGGACATAATTACGTGTACCTCTCCACAGCACATAATAATTTAAATTATATATACGGCTAGGCCAGGATTATAGTTGCACTTTAGAAGTAATATCTCCTGCCATTTTAGAATTGCAAGAAATACTCGAAGACTGCAGCTTCCTACCACACTCAGTTAAACATAAATATCTAGATAGTAAGTAAGAGCTCCGTGGCCTAGTGGGTAGACCGTTTGACTCGCACTCGAGAGAGTGCATGTTCGATTGCCAGGTTGCGGCGTGCACCAATGAGACTTTTTCAGATCTCAAGTAGGTACATTATACGGACGCTCCAACGGTGAAGGAAAACATCGCGAGGAAATCCGCACATGGTTGGCCCCAGACGTATTGACCAGTCATTCCTCTGGACTAGGCTGACTGTGATGTGAGAATGCCGTGTGAGCTTGGGCAACCATACGACATTTAAAAACCAACTGTCCCAGGCACTACAGTATTTCAAGAGTGGTTACTTCGCTCGGAGAATACTGTATTAATCATCCAACAACGGATGAAAAGGCCTAAGTTTTTTTTAGATACAGACTTCGTGTGGCTTGCCGTCGGCAAACGAGCAGCTAAGCCCCTGATGATTATCGATTATATTATTTTTGTCAGCCATGTACTAATCTCTCATATAAAACTATTATATTTAGGGCCTGTTTCAATCACACAAACTTGAAATAAGTGTCTAATAGCTTATTAGGAAGTTTTGTTGCTATTTACTTTATATCGAGCGACAGAGACAAAACATGCAAATGAGATATTATGTATCTGACACTTATCAGTATATTGTGTAACAGGCCCGTAGTCCCAATTTCACCAACGCCTGTTGAAGTTAGGCGTTGATTAAACATTTTGTTTCTCTCTCGTTCTTCGTTATTGAAAGAGAAGGCATGATATTATGTAGACAAACGATTAACACTAACAGGCGTTGGTGAAATATGCTACTTGACTCATATTTAATTTCATACATTGAAGAAGTATTTCCTATAGGAAACTACTACTACTGTAGGAGTACTAAAGTTCTTGGCTTAGGAAAACATATTCTAGCGATATCATAAATTAAAAACTTAAGACTGATAAATAAGTTGATTTAAAAATATGTATTTTTGTTTTTTAATTTCCACTGATGAAATCACTTCGAAGTAACTTCCGGCAAGGATGTAACGACACAAACACACTAAACACATAATATGTAGTAGTGGAACGGAACGTTTCTGTAAATAAATATTTCATGACATCTTAAAAAGTTTTTTATGTCAAAACGTCAAACGGAACGTAACACCGCCATTTTACTAATACGGACTATTGCACAGGAGTTTTGCCGGGGAATTCATGGGTGCCTTTGTGGTTTTGTATTTATTCATAAATTTGTATTATTTCGGTTCCTAATGTGTAATATTGGTAGAATATTAACCAATAAATATTTGTTTAACGTGCACAAGTGTGGGCAAGTGGTACAACTTCTAAAAACGTGCTATTTTGTGTTCCCTCCAAAACTCCCTAGTAACTTTCAGTAAAGCTTCTACCACTTGACTGAATCGACTGACATGACTCATGGACTGCACTGGCTATTTATTTGGACTTTGACAAGATTTTAGACTTGAAGATTTATTAATACGGTGTTGAAAATTGAAACGAAAGTTCTATTTCCCGCCTTTTTAACTTGACACCGGCAAATGGTTATAAGCCGATGTCATATGTTAAAAAGAGAAGACTATAGCACAGATTACAAATAGTACTAGTATGACGTCACAACACAGATAATCTATCAACCAACATGGCGAATAGTGTTTTCAGCAGTAGTACTTATCATCTATGGTTTTCAGCAGTTTTCAAAAGGTGTGTTTTGTAGGTTTTTAGGTTTCAAAATAATGTTATATTATTTTTTTGTGTGTAATGAAACAATTACGACGCGTTTAGGACATAAATAAAAACAAGGTCAAGTAGCCTATTGGGACTTTAACCAAACATGAAATTAACAAAAAGATATACTTATACGGCTTCAGCTGTGGGAAGTCAACATCAGTATCCCCCGTCACCTCAATACACAACAGACCAAGACGCGTGAACTTGGGGTACCATTCCGCCAGCCTCTCTGAACAAAGCGCTTTCACAGGTGCCACTGAAATATATTAAGAAACATATTATGTACCATCAGTAGCGTAGCGAGCATTAGGGGGAGGCCCGTATCAAGAATAGTTTTGGGGGCCCCTCACCCGAGTGGTGAGTAAAAATTAGCTGAAGCCCCATATAATTGGGTATTTTCCTACATGTAAAAATTTAGTTTTTATTAAATAAATTAAGAAATAATTAGGTATTACAACTTAATAAAAGTAAAAAGAATGAGGATTTTATGTGTAGTTTTGTAATTATGTGCGTTTCGAAGTCACAAAAAAATTGAAATCTTTTTTTAAAACCTACATAAATAATTTACTTACATCAAATACAAAAAGATTTACTATTGTATGTATCAACATAAACGGGCAAATTAACGAGATATCAGAAATTTTGTGCAAATGGCCATACATTTCGTAGCAACATTAGTAGCGTATGACGTCACCTACTTGTACGGCTATTATATGGGGCGTTTTCACGAGACTCACAAAAGTGCTTCAAGCAATCCGCAATATCTTTGAAATTTTTTATTTTTAGTATACTATTCCTTTTGTAAGCCGTCTTATTTTTCAGAGCACTATTCATTTATGGAATAAAAAAAAAATACAGGAAAATACCGTATTGATACTGTTGATACAGCGGTAGCTACGCGCCTGTGTACCATTAAATCTGTCCTTCAAAGAAGCGATACATATTGCGGTTTACAGGGAAATAGCTGTCTTAAGTAGCCTTCCAATCTATGCGACCGTCGCGACCCGCGACCGGGACCAGCAAACCAGCCAATCAGGTTATCTGGCCACGCTTGCCGGTGGCACGTCGCGGGTATTGTTTAGTGCTCCGTATGAATTCATAGTGTCATCAAAACTAAACAGTGGCTCCACGACCCTAATTCGGTGTCGGGTCGAATTGTCAGAGTCAGAGTCATGAAAGAATGTGCGTTTTGTCCAATGAGTTTGGTTAGGAAAGCTTTCTGAAGGTGGTGCTAAAAGGCCAGCAACGCACTCGTAACGTCCATGGGCGCTGCTAATCGCTTTAATATAAGTAGGTCGTCTGCTTATGTCCCTAACATATTACTACAAAAGATATTTAGTTCTATTACATCGGTTAATAAATAAACAGCCTCCGTGGTCTAGTGGTTTAGAGCTGGGCTCTCGACTCGGAGGTCGTGGGTTCGATTCCCGCATTGGAACAACAAAAAATCTCGTTTCCAAGTTTGGTTAGGACAATGCAGGCTGATCACCTGATTGTCTGACAAGAAAGATGATCCATGCGTCGGATGGGCATGTAAAAAGTCGGACCTGCGCCTGATATCTCACCAGTCGTGTCGGTTATTCGTCCCACTGGGTTACGAGAGTAAAGGAAGAGAGAGTGCTCTTGTGTACTGCGCACACACTTGGGCACTATAAAAAATAACTCCTGCGTAGCTGGCCTGTTTTCAATTAAAACCGGCCACCGTCACTGAAATCAGTGTGGGGGAGCTATTAATAAATAAACAAGGAAACTTAAACACACTGTATATAATCTTGTAGTCTTCTGTGTAATTCATTTCTTCAATTTCAGTAAGAAGTTGGACTATGGCCATTTCGAACACCACTGTCTTTCCCGAACCAGTGGGGGCACAGACAACCATTGATTTAGCTGCAACATAATATAGATATTTTTATAAGTTAAATAATGGTCAAAAAAAACTATACAGTAATATATACTAGTCATGTAGGCGTAGCTTAAAGAATAGCTTGTAATTTATATTATATTACTAAGCATAAGTAATAAAAAATATCTAGGTACTTATTCCATAATAAAATTACCTGAATACAAAGCATCGTCGATTAGTTTTGATTGAACAAAATTGAAGTATGGATACGTAAAAACAGCTCGATACTTCGAATCTGAAAGTGTTTGAGAAAAAAATCAAAATCAATCTCCCGATTTACTACTAAAAAGTCATTACAATTATATATTATAAAAGTTGATGTACCAATATGGTAAAACTTACCGACTTCATTCACACACCGAAATTCACCCTTTTGCCCATATCCCTTGGGTGGGCGAATTCGTTCAGACTCAACATTATTTTCAACGACTTGGTGCGAATCACTTGAGGAAGGAAGTGATATTGGTTGAGAACTTGGCAAGTCATCATTAAAAAAATCTGTGAACTTCGACCTAAAAATCAAGAAATTGATCTGAAATCACTATGTAGGTATATTATATTTAAATTTTAAAACTTAGAGTAGGTACAAACAAGAATCGATGATTATTCATAATAAATAATAACATTACAGAAGTGTTTACTTACAGTTTATTGTTTTCAGATGTCATTTTATATTTTGCAAACAAAATCTTATATTACCTCTGTCTTTTTTAATCAGACTTTTCTTACTTTTGGTTAAATAGGTATAGTAGGTATGTTTCGTACAAAAGAGTCTTAAAATGTTTTTAAAATTCTATTACATTTTAAATTTAGCGCCACGATGGCGCCAAATTTTTTTTTTAATATTTCAAAAATCAAAAGGGCATTCCCATTGCGGAAAAATTTTGTATAATATCCCATGATTTGGAGGGAGGGGGCCTGAGGAGGGAGGGTGGTGGGCTCCCCCCTTTACCACTACCCCCATCAGAAGAACCCCGGTTACTGAGATATTAATTGTTGAAGTTTTGAGGTTATGTAGTTGTTTAATTTTTAATATCGACCCTTGTTAGTAATTTGAGGGGGTAAATATAGTTGGGTGGTTAGGAGTAATACTATCCACCTTCTGATTTTATATATTCAAAGACGTTATGAAGGTAATAAAAATGATCTAACTTAACCTAAGCCATTTTTAAAATTCCGTAGTAACTAAAAGAAATCCTTAAAGTAACAAGTTGATCTATGAAAAGTAGGTAATGATTTATCGCCTTCTGTTATTTTCATATTTAAAGACGTTTTGAACGCGATAAAAATGTTCTAACCTAACCTAACCCATTTTTAGAACACCGTAGTAACTATAAGGAACCCTTATAATTTCAAGTTGATCTATGAAAAGTAATGATTTATCGCCTTCTGTTGTTTCATATTTAAAGACCTTTTGAATGCAATGAAAATGTTCTAACCTATACTAACCCATTCTGAGAATTCCGTAGTGATCTTATAATTTTGAAAACTTGCGAGATTACTTCGCCAATGCTTTGCGTGTTTTGCATAAAATTAAAAAAAAAAACATGTTGTTAACCGTCAGTGTCACTGTCAATAATTTTAGTATTTATTTTGAAGTTTTCCTGTAGAGCTCGAAGAATTTCGTCTGGGGTTTTCTCAGAATAAGTTTAACAATTAAAATAATGTTCATTAAATAAATGTCGTGTAACATAAGCCAGTATGATCATGAATATTCAATATTCAATTAAGTCACAATGTTATTAGAATAACAAACACTAATAATCCTTTAAACTATAGTATCTGTGAACAAAATGTAAGTACATACTTAGTTATTTTGTGGTTATTTGTACATTGCTGGAATATTTTGGCTATTTTAACATTAAATATAAAATAAGCATGTTTGTTTACAGGAACTTCGATGAATTAGAGGCCGATTTTGATAACTCCGACACTATTAGTATTAGTACACTTGCTCTTGAAGAAGACTTACGCCAAGAGAGAACGCAAGAAATATCGGACTTGATAGATTTAAGCAAAAAAGTGAGCTTTCTACACACAAGCCTCCTGTACTACAGGAATGCTAAATCTAAAATGGGTACAATATGCTATGATGCTTGGAAAATGGTTGTGAAGAAGGTTGGTGGTGCACCTAATACTTGGCAAGACTTTGGATGTTACTTAGGCATTTCTCAGGAAGATCTAGATGTAAGTAATACTTTGTTAATTTCACAGTGCTAATTACATCATAACAAATATAAATCACTAGTTAATAATCCAATCATTGAAAAAGAATATTTATGATAAAATGAGATTTAAAATGTAATGATTTTTTACAATCCGTTACAATTTTACAGTATATTTCAAATTCAATAAAGAATGATCCAGCCGATTTGATACTAAAAGTATTTATGCAAAATGAGAATGCCACAATAGACAAAATTGTAGATGCCTTAATAAAAATGAAGAGATATGATATTTTAAAAGCAATTGAAGTACCTCTTTGCAATCTTGCACAGTGTTTCAACAAAGATGACAGTGGGTATCATAGTGCGAGTAAAAACTCCGGATCTAGAGAAGTAGTTTCCTTTACGAAAAATCTGAAGTGTGATCTTCCTTTAGCTTTGAAGAAAAAGTTGTCAAAAAATGATAATAAGCCCATTAAGCCTTCACTGAGGCCACCTTTAAAGACAGAATCTGAAAATGAAGCAGAAGACACTGTTATGTTTTTTTTAACTTATGCAGAAGATGGACTCGATACTGCACTGAATATCCAGCAATATGTTGACAGTTGGGACTCCCCTAGAGTAACAATATTAGCACTAAATGACAGAAGAGAAGAGGTATACCAGAACCCTGAAAAGTTCATAAGGGAGAACTTTGAAAAGGTACCGGTTTCTTTTACTTGGGAAAAAATTATTTCATTAAATTATAATAATATTACTTACATATTAATGTCAACTTTTTCTTGTTACAGGCTGATTTTGTTGTACCAATAATCACAACAGGATATTTAAATAGAATCAACTCTAATACACCTCAAATGCCATGCACAACTGATAATTTAGATTATAAGTATGTTAACTTTATTTATAACTTAATAATTAACCACTACATTTATGTGACTGGGTGTTTGAATGAAAAGGCGAGAAGTGTCATACCTCATAACGCAAATGCGAACATTCTGTCCGAAGTCGCATCTTATCCTGCTTTATTGCCATGGACTTACGAAACATATTTCGATGAAATGTTTAAAGCGTTTTTGAAAAAAGATTCATTTTGATATTGTCAACTTATGTTCAAATGAAATTTAATTGTTTAGTATAAAGTATGTGATAAACATTAGTACGTACCTATTTGATTACACATTTTTGATATTGTAAAAATGCAATAAGATAAGTATTTAATATTTATCTCATTGTATTGGGACAAATTAATAATGGGTAAGAATTTTATTAAATAAATAAAATAAATACTTATGTTTTTGTATATTATAGTCACAAAATATATTGTAATTTAGGACAGTTTGAATAATAAAAAATTATTTATTTTATATTAAGATTTTTATTTTTATGAATACACTAGGAAAGAGTTAAAACTTGAAACTCTAAACATGTTAACATATACTAAGTTCCTTAATAAAATACTAATTCTTTTGAACAGAAAGGCAGTAAAAATATAAAACTAATGAAAAATAACTACATACTTAATTAAATTAAAAGTTAATGGTGAAATAACTAAATTATCCAGCTCCAGAAAGGACATTATCTTTTACTCATTTTTAATATTAATCTTTAACATTCAGCAGTCAGATTTTCCTCTTCAGTAGTTTCATCAGCCGTACTGACATCATTGACATCAATTCCAGTATCATCATCTTTGCTGTTTAAGTTTTCCTGCAAGTTTTTTATAAGTCGTTTATTTAAGTGGTCAAATTGCAATTACGTAATGTACATATAGTGAAAACTTTTTATAACATCACTTGTAACAAACAACTAGATATTAAAGAGATGAGGTCCGTTTTTAACAAGTATTGGCTATACTATTATATATACTATTTATACTATTATACTATATATACTATTTTAACAACTTTTTTTTTTTTATTACACCCACAATTTATCAGTCCCTTCAATGTTGTCAGTCCATTGGTTTTCACTGTGTACTATCAGGGAATCTAATTCTTTAGCAGGTTAACAATTTTCACAACTTGTTCGTATTGCAACATAATGACTAACTTTTGTATACAGACAATTCTCATTATAATACAAATTATGAAAATGATTAGATACAAGTCTCACAGCCGATTACTAAAACAATAGTTAAATTAGGTGACACTAAAATCATATGCTGTCCTTGTCATTTTGGCTAGCAGAGACAATTTTGATTAGTGTTTCTGTAGTCGGCTGAAAAAGGATCACTCCTTCGAGTGGTATACTGTTAAGTCTGTGTGTTGCATCTGGACCTCATGCGAAAAAGCCAAATTATACACCTCAAAAGAAAAATTACCTTGACAACTTCAATAAAGCTATTGGCCTCCTCCAACATTTGCTTTATTTCACCATTTTCTTTCTTCAGTTCCTCAATCAACTGGCGTAATGTTTCATTCTCATCTAAAGCCTCTTGTAGAGCAACCCTATGCAATTAAAGAAAATATTTTAGTTCTTATAAGAAATTCTAATAAGAAGTCAATAACTAAAGATATTAACTAAAATTTAACAAATCTAAGTATTTCTTTACTTATTTAGATTACTAGTTAGATTTTTATTATTAAATTAGATTTACTTATTAAATTATATTACTATTTTGCATTTGTATAGCCTTTTATTGTTATTTAAAAGTTAAGAAAGTAATTTACAATCATTTATTTTTAAAAGCTTACAGGTATCTATACAGACAATATTTTCGTTAGAAAATAGAGATGCATGTACAGTAAAAACATGTTTCTAATGTCCTTAGGAAATCACTCGTTTTTCATACATGTCGTCATTTTCATAGATAAATAATTATGATTTCCGTGGGTTATTTGGAACATACTATAATTGACAAAAATTTGAACCTTTTTAATGAAGAGTTATTACTTAAAACAATAAGGAAGGTATAAACAGTACTCACTGGCGCTTTTCAGCAAGAAGTTTCCAATATGTTTCTGAAGCTTTCTCGGGATTAGTTAAATCATCTACGGACACTTTGTTCTGTAAGTTCACTTGAGTTTCTTTAGAAGATATATTCTTTCTTTTTACTTCAACGTCAGATCTAAAACACAGAACTGGTTTATTTTATATCTTAGGTTATACCCTGTGGTTCAAACGAATACATTTGGGATTTATTGCTATAAACTTACGCAACGGTTTCTTGACTTAGTTGATGCTTTAAGCTTTTTGATGGTCTACCCACTAAATTTTCAGTATCAGTAGCCGCATGTTGCAGAGTTTTTAGTGATTTTCGGGTAGTCCTAGGCATTTTCTGCAATGAAGATAAAACCAATTCTTATGAAAAAACATGATTTAATTACATTCAACAAATTGCAAAACAACTTATGAGACCGTAAAACTTTGTTTGTGGAATTTGGACATTACGTTAGCTATTACAAGATACTCACAATTGAATAATTATACGATAATGCGAAATAATAAGCAAATTAATTTTAACTATTTTCTTGCATGAAGAAATTAATTTTAGTTTCTTTTCAAAATTGACATTCTAGTTCCCACACGCATCACAACAAAAAAAATTACCGCCAAATATAAAACTTAATTTTTTTTTACATCCGAGCAAATGGCAGAGACAATCATGCTCTTTTATTTTTATCCTACGTCTTCGATAAACAGAAGCGACTGTAATATGAATTGCCAGCAACTTGATAAATGTACGGTACTTATCATAGCCACCAGTACCACCTACTTATGAGTTATGACGGCCTTATTAACGGTGCTAGATTTGCAGGCTGGACCGTAGTAAGTCGTTTTAAACGATACGCTATTAATGTTTGTAAAGTGGTATACTCATCGTCCAGCCTGCAAAAATTCAGCAGCCTGTCAAAAGTGCCAAATTGAAGCGGACTGTCAAATTAAAAATGATTGACGACCAATTGACACTATTTTTTACATTCTTTATAGGCGGTATGGTACCTTTAGCGTCGACCGATTAGCCGACACACCGATACTAATGGCTGTAATTATTAGCGTTAAAAGTGTCAATCATTATTTATTTATAATTTTTGCCTACAAGTCCCCGTAGACTTTGGCGTGGAGGCCTTGGATTTGCAGGTTGGACCGTGAGAATTATACTAGAAACGGATATTGTTATTGAAAAACTTTTATACTTTCCAGACATGGCAGGACAGAAAAGCGAATGCTAAAAAAAATTGCGGCGTTACGCCGACAATCAACCATAACAGGTGGTGGTCCACCTCTAGAATGTACTACATTGGAGGAAACGTTGATATTAAACACCTTTGACCAGCAATCCTTGGTCACATTGACTCCCAAGAATCAACAGCTACATTTATTGGTAAGATTTTGATAATTTAATTACACACACGTTGTTCTGTCTTAACTATAAACTGGAATAATTATAAAACAAATAGGTCAACTGAACGCACCTAATAAATAAGCTTGACAATATTATTAGCGCCCAAAAAGTCCGCGGGGCGCCCAAAAATCCCGGGTGGCAGAGTGCGAGAACCTGCCGGGCCGCGCCGCCCCGAGCCATGGCCCCATTGTCACTAGGGTGAATACACTACTGCCTCTGAGGTTATAGCACTGATTTAGAAATTGAAATTGATATTCAGCTATTTCCGTACACATTTAGCTGCGGCAGTTTTAGATGCCGAAAACGCTAATGGTGCAGAAAATGGATCACTGCCCCATTAGATACATACAGTTTGGCAAAAAAGAGTGTGACGCGTTGACAGCAGGAACTAAAACATTTTCGACTGTCTTTTATCCTTTGATTTGATACAGATTGGAATGAATATTAATTATATAATATTCTATTTTATCTTAGTACAACTCTGTTCAGTATATTTATTTATTTTATCAACATTTTTGCCTACAAGTCCGCTGCCTTGGGCTTGCTGGCTGGATGGTCAGTATGGCCCTTTATTGTAACTTCTCTATGTATTCATACAACTACTTTCTTAAATAATTGTAAAACCTTTGCATTTTATATTGCCTGAGTGTTGAAACAGGAAGGATAAGTTTATTTGCTAGCCGCGGAGTTTGAAATTTAGAAGAGAAAGAGTTGGAGTTGTAATAGTCTCCGCGCGCGCTAATATTATTTTAAGAATTTTATCTAATGTTTTTTTGTTCATTTTCAGAATAAGTAAGTTAATTGGTATAATAGTGTTCGTTTAACGTTTTTTTAAATGTAAGTAGTTTCATTCACGCGAGTGTTTTATTTTATGAGTCCCGCTTATTACGACCTCGACACAAAAGCACTACCTAATACCTATATTATATTAATTTATATTTAATTGTTCTATATTTAAATAAATATGATGTCATTCCAATCTATGATGGTTATATGATACAGTCGAAAATGTTATTAGTTCCTGCTGTCACTGCGTCATACCCTTTTTGCCGAGCTGTGCATGGAAATGCTTGAAATTTTGTTCTATACTAAGGCTTTTATTAAACAAAAAACTCTCGCGGGAACAAGGGCTTAGTGAGTCCAATAGTTAGATTCTTACTGCAATATAAAAAAATTAAATTGTCAATGTCAAGTGTGATTTGATGACTTTGACATTATGAAAAAATATAATATTTTTAGTAAAAAATCAGTAATCGTGAGGGAAAGAAGTGTTGCTTAAATATGAAGTCATTTGAGTGCTTTTCCTTTTCTTAACTTAATAATCAATAAGCGTTTAAGATATGTAATTAACCAATTTTTTTTTATTTATAAAAATATAAATAGTTCATAGTGTTTTTAGTGATTAATGACTTTTATTCATTAAAACCATGAATACTCTCAGGTAATGTAACATTACCATTAAATCGTGTGCTTTGATAACTGGGACTCATTTTTGTTTTTAATTAACAATGTCGCTTTCACAGGTTTTACTTCGTGACCTGGAACGTAGCTACAAAGAATCCAGGTCAAGACTTAAATTCACTTCTGGATTTTCCATCCCAGTTTAATAAAAACAAGCCTTTACCTGATTTCTATGTAATTGGGTAAGTTCTATATCATATCAGTTTCTCTTCAAATACCTAACTAAAGCATAATTAACTATCAGCTACTTTAGCTATAGTTATGCAGATAAATTGATGTTGTTTATTTTTTCTGATTATCTAATTTTAAAAATATCTTAAACGTTAAATTAAAATACTTTTATAAACCTTATTTTAATTATTTAAATATTTTACTACTATCAGGTATTGCTTTATAGCTCTATTATTATTTTGCAACAAAATAATATACCATTAACATTGACCTACCTTTAAAGTGCAGGGATAGGTATATTTTGTCAAAATGATTACATCATTATACTTACCAAGCATATTTTTAGGATAAAAAATGTCCCCTACTATTAGTTAAGCTTCTAATAAGAGTATCAATTATGTTTTTTGTTGTTTTAGACTTCAAGAAGTGAAATCTCAACCACAAAATATACTAATGGACACATTATTCACCGATCAATGGACCTCTATGTTCAACAAAATACTCTGCAGGCAAGGATTCATTATAGCGAAGAGCATACGACTACAGGGCATAATCCTGTTGGTTTACACCCAGATGAAACATGTGACACACCTGAGAGACATTGAGGCGCAGTATACGAAAACTGGATTAGGTGGACTATGGGTGAGTATTTCTATGTATGTTGATTAGTAGAGTATTTCTATGTATTTCTACATCTTACAGTAATTTATACATTGGCTGTTGTTAATAGTTACACCAACTAATAACAACACCCAATGCTAGAGCTTAGGTCTCATCTTAATGTTAGTTAGGGATTAGGAGGATAAGGAGGATCAATTGGGCTGTAGTCCTTCACTAGACTATAATAGTCTACCTACTAGCTTTATTCCGCGGCTTCGCCCGTGTACCCATGGGAATACTGTACTTCTTTGGAATTAAAAGTATCCTATGTTTTAATCAGAGCCTAAAATACTATCATACCAAATTTCATCGAAATCCATTCAGTACTTTTTGTGTGAAAGGGTAACAAACATCCATTCATCCATCCTTACGAACATTCACATTTATAATAGTAATAGGATTCACATTATGTCACTATTGTGTTAGGATGTCAAAAATTCAAATTAAAATGTAAAACTATGAGGAATATTGTGAATATTCCTGATAGTTTTAAATTTTAATTTTTTTTAAGACGTCCTTCCTCTTCTGACGCTTGGTATAGTTACGACTGGTAAGACAGGAAGCCAGCACATTTGGGTCGACCTCCAATCGTTTATTGTAACTTTCTGTGGATGCAAGTATCTCTTGCTTCACAGTGGTTATCTCGAGATTCCTGTGAACCTCCATGTTTGTGATGAGCCATGGACATTTTGCAGTTGTTTTTAATATAATATTTTGCATTAATAGTAAGATTGAAATGTTCATTTTACTCGCACTCCCCCATTCTTGTATGCCATACATCCATATTGGTTTTAAGATTGATTTATAAATTAGTAGTTTATTTTCCAATGAAAGTTTGCTATTTCGACCTAGCGCCCAGTATATATTTTTATATTTTGTGTTTAATTCTTCTCTCTTACATTTAATGTGTTTATGCCTAGTGAGGCGTCTAAGTGTATTCCTAGGTATTTAACACTGGTTTGATGTGGTAGTATTAAGTTTTCTAGGGAGAGTAAAAGTTACGTGCACAGATTTTGTGGTGCTGGCTTTTATCCTCCACTTTTGGAGCCATTTGGTTATGAAATTTAGTCCAAGTTGGAGCTGCTCAGATGCCGTAACTGGGTTTTTGTTGGTCGCCAAAATTGCTGTGTCATCAGCGTAGGTGGCAGATTTTTTGGTTTTTGTTTACTATTTTAAGGAAAAAATCTTCTTTATTAGCAATAGAGTACACTAATTCAGTTAGTTTATTGATATATTCAACCCCATATAAAATAATTGGGGGTTTGGGTTGTTGTTGCCTCATAATATTTTCGGTCAACTTGCAAGGTGCTAAATCTGTTAGTGGTTTTCACACCTTCAGGAGATGGTGATTGTGAGATTTTCTTCCGTTTGAAACTCGTTGCCATTCAGGAGGACCAGTTGTATGGTTTTTTTTGTTGTTCGTAGGTGCAATGGTTTCATGGTCTCTCCGGTGTACGTCGGGATTTCTACTAATTGTGTTAGTTGAGTTGTCAATAACTATTACTTCTTTGTCATTTTCAGTTGGTCTTGGTTTGTAACTCTCGACAATTTTGCTCCCGAGAGAGGAACTTCTAGATCTAGCTTTAAAAAGACTCGGGTGGTGCCCCCACCCCCCAGATACGATGGGGCTGTCTGAGTTTCCCAGAGGGGTCTTCTCAGAGAAGGATTCTCCAACTTGGCTGGTACCTTCCTGGGGAATTGCGGTCCCCGGGTCAGAGCATATAATAAAGTGGCGGCTCCTGCACGCGTCTGTCGTCCATACATCACTGGGTTTGGTGTCACTTTTTAGAAGTTACCCCGCCATGAGTAACCCCAACACCCCTCCATATGGACCGCCCAATTGTCCGTGACTGCACTAGCCAGCTAGTTCCCATATCTGGAGACCGTTTCGCTATCCGCAACCTGCTACGCGTGTGGTGGCATAGGGCCGCGCCTCCGGGATGGTTTCACCCAGAACCACAAAATTATAAAACAAAATTTTAATTTACTGCTAATTTATTAGGCACTGACCTTTGTTATGAAAGGTCGAAACTCAAAGTACACATACTATACATACAATCAACATATTATTATACCTACAGTACGACCACGACCTCAATGTCTTTCGGCAATCGTTGTTTTTCATACATAGTCTATAATTTCCATAGAAAAAAACCAAGACTGCCGAGGGCCATTATGCGACTAGAGCCATATTCAGGCGACTAGAGGTCTCACTGTGGTTGAAATTGGCCCATTAAATAATATTCCGATGCATAATTTATACGTTTGAGCTTTTTATGGGTTCTTTTGCCTCTTAGAAAGAAATATTTAAAAAAAAATGTAAATGTTGTGACAGATTAACAAACGTCAATGTGTAACAAAATTTGTTTCTATTAAACTCACGGATATATTATCTTTACCGCTGATTATGAATATTACACACTAGTGTGTGTAATAATCATAATCTGAGGTAAAGTGTGTTGTTAGTTTTTGTTAATTGTATGCATTTCTAAGCATTATTAAAAAAAAAAGAAGTAATAGCTTTCTGCTCACCTTCCTGCACATAAACTAATTAACATGCCAATTTTCATGCTCCTCCGGTTACACTGTTGTCGTAAAAACTTTTGATACTCTTGATGATTGATGAAAGTTATGAGTTATAACGGTCTACCGTGAACAGCCCCCAGAATGTCTCCGATTAGTTAGGTTATTATTTATTTACTAAACAACAAGTACGCACTTAAAGGTTGATGTTTAGATCAGCAAAAAAAGAGAATATATCCACTTAATACTATATTAATCTACATACTTAATATTTAATTAATAATTAGGGAATATATTTCATAAAATATTAAGTTAATAAACAACAGCTACATTGATGTATTTAATTCCATAGTCAATTACATAATAAAAATACCTCGCGCTAAGTTTTTAAATAATTTAGTAAACAAGTAGATAATTAAAAACTATAACCCGACTACGTAAATTGTATAGCCTATGGTACCCGGGCCGTTACGTTACGAATCTATTGACTTTAAAATCATTAGATCAGTGGTTTAGGCGATACGGTGGAACATACATATATAAGAATATTTACACCACGGATGAGCTAATCCATGTCTGTCAAGCGGCTTTCCCAGGGTATCAAAGAAAACTACATGGATTAGTCTATAGCGTATCCGTGGTGTAAATATTGGCCCACTTGCGCAGATCTGGGTCAAAGTTAACCTGGATTAAATATCGTGTTATCTCTGTCGCTTCTCTATTTTGTATTGTATTGTATTTATTAAGGAGAAAGCATAATATTTTACTCCGGGGCTAATTTTAACCCAGATCTGCGCAAGTGGGTCTAAAGAAGTAGCTTTACCCTTAGTACCTACTCATGTTCTTACAGCTGTAGTATCCCTGCTTTGTAAACAATTATTTTATTTTAAATCCTACGTCTCATTGAAATTGATTTATTGTATAATAAATAAACAAATCTTTTGTTAGTAAATAATAAAAAACTGTTGAGAAACACAAGGAAATACAAATATTATTGTTAGAGGAAAATAAAACAGCTTTACATATTATTGTAATCATTTTACAGAAAATATTGTAGCGATTTCAATGTACTTTAGAATTATACTTATATTAGGTATTGTGAAAATTGCGAAAATAGCTAATATACTCTGTAACCTAATGTTAACGCAGACTATAAACTTACATTTACGTTTTATGCCGGTACCCGTGGGATAATGAGAAGTTTTGTTGTCAAAATCTAGTATTTTAATAAAAGATCTAGAACTCTTATTACTCCACTCGTTATTCAGACTCTAAGACAGTAAGCGCGGCCGAGCCCGATCTTGCTGTCTGAACTCAGAGTAAAGGGTTCCCATACACGGTCCGGTTTTCCTTCAGTTCGGTCTGCACGGATGCAAAATCGTATCGTCTGTGTGCAAATTTCGAGATCATTTCGATTCGCATCAGTCGGCCGTATGGACTGAAGCGATTCGTTCCAGTGCAGTGTTACGTGTGCGTGCGTTTTTTCTACTAAAAACGACTAAAAGAGTACCGATAACTATAAAAAAAGCTACTAAACTTAGGAATCCCTAAAAGACCCCCTCCACAACTTTAAAGTTTTGTTTGTGTGCGTGTCGGTATGTAATGCTCACGCCTACATCTATCTGTTGCTTGCTTCACTTTGTACGATGCGTTTGTTTGAAGACTATCTAGGCGTTATTAATCTAAGGGCCGAACACTGACGTCGGCTCTAACTGAAACGATCGGTCTCTCGTCTGTGGGAGCCTTAAGACAGTCTAAATATTATTAGGCTAGTACGTAATTCCAAAGGTACTGACTACCTTTCGAGGCGTGCATACAAGCCGGCTTCCCTTTTGTATATATTATTTTTTAAGGTACTAAACCAAAATAATATTTTGCGCCCATTGCACCCAAAAAATGGCGCTAACACTATGTGACGAACAAATTCCGTATTTTAAAAATGAATATATGTACATCGTGTCAAATAAATGAGTGATAATATTTAAGTGTGGATATATGTCTCATAAATAGAGTTCACTGTGAAAGTAGCAGCTCTAAAAGAGTTACTTTTGACTTCCATATATTTTATTTCATTAGCATATCGTGAAAAATATTGCCAACCCTAGAATCAAGTGTACGTACCAGCTGTGTGAGCGCACCCCCGCGCGCCGCGCCCCCCGCATGCCGGCGAGCTGAGAAATGCAACGAACCCGGTCGGTGCAATGTTAACGTCACAGCTTAGGTATTAGTTACTACGTAAGTTAACGTAATTCGTAGTACGAAATCATCGGTGGTTCAATGCTCTTAAGAATCCATCAGACGTTGTCGCCACTCTTACACATCCCGATTATTTCACTTATTTATCGGTAAACGAAAATGTAATTAAACAACACAAACGCAGTCGGCACTCTTACACATTTATGTAGGTAAGTAATTGTTATCCCGATTATTTCACTTATTTGTCGGTAAACGAAAACGTAGCAAAATATCACAGACCTTGTCCTCACGTTACACACTTAAGTAGATAGTTATGCCTATTATTTCACTTATTGTCAAAAAACCTATAGCACCCGGAATGTTTTTATGTGCGTCTATCTCGAGGGACTGAAAGAAACTGAAATGGATCCTCCCATTTTAATCGAAGCTTTGATCGGGCGCGGGCGGACCAATAATAACTGCGTATGAGTCTATGTTAAAAGCATGCCGCTGATCAATCGGTCCATTCGGTTTTGGACTAGTGAATGAAAGTCCACATGTACAACTCCTCTGAGGGCTGTGACTCGAATATTTTTGCGATATTTCAAATTGGTTTTGTTCTAAAATTTTATGATTTACAAACTATTGATACTGCTTTTCAAATAATAGCTAAACCAATAATTAGGTCAGTAAATTTTCATCACTCACTTTTGTTAAACCCTGTATATTAAATAATACATTTAAAGTAATATTCATAAGGGAAGCCGGCTTGTATGCACGCCTCGCCTGTGAAAGGTAGCCTTCCGATCTATACGACCACGACATTAGATCGCGACCAGCAAACCAGCCACCAGCAGACGTTTTTGGTTCTCTGACTACGCTACCGGTCGCGCGTCGCGTGTTGCGTGCATCGGAAGCAGAGGATTCGATCCTGGCATCCCGGTCATATTTTAGTCCCGAAATTATCGGGAACAAAGTTAACGAATCTCGGGATTTTCGGGATTGATACATTTTTTAAATAAGTCAGTAAAAATGTGCGTTTAAAAATTTATCGACGATTCCTCCAACGTCCATTTAGACTGAACGCGCTTTTTCAGCCTCTTCATATTTGTGCACAAACTGAGAAGTATGCTTGCAGATGCGACGTTTGATGCTTTGTTATTCCTCATCTATTTTCGTGGTTTAAATAAGTCATTTATAAAGTTTCTGGTCAATTTAATTTAAAAAATATGAGTACCTATAAACATTGATCTCCTTAGCATATAGTATTTTTATAGTTTATCTATATAAGTCTAAAGAAGTTGATTTTTTGAAGTTTATTGTTACTTTCATATACAATTTACAGAAGTGCCTAGTTTGTTTATTTTATAAGAAGAAAGTATAATTTTGTTTAACCGCCTTTTTGAAGATTAAAACTTAAATATTCTATGTCCTCCTTAAACTAAAGATAAATAAAAATTGATTTTGATATTAAATTCTTTTTGTTACCACATTCCATTACCAATACAATCCCGGGATCCCGAGATTAACTGTAGATAATCCCGAAATCCCGGGATTAGAAAAATCGACCGGGATCGAATCCTCGGAAGGCTACCTTAAGGCTGTCTGAATAACGCGCAGTCTAATGCCTTTCTTTCAGGGCAACAAAGGCGCCGTGAGCGTGCGCTTCAATATCTACGGCTGCTCGGTCTGCCTAGTGAACTGTCATCTGGCAGCGCATGAACATCTGCTGGCCGAGAGGATCAGCGACTACAACACCATCATCAAAGAGCACGCCTATCACATTAGCGAAACGTCTAATATACTGTATCATGAGTAAGTATTTCAAGCTTTCAGACGCCTCCGTGGTCCAGTGGTTTAGAGCTTAGCTCTCGACTCCTGACAGTTCGATCCTCGCGTTGACAGTACAAACAATGTTATTTTTAAGTTTGATATGGTCAGGCTGCAGCAGTGCAGGCTGTACTTTGAATGATTGTCTGACAAGAAAGATGATCCATGCTTCGGATGGGCATAAAGAAAGTCTGTTCTGCGCCTGATCTCGCCAGTCGTGTCGGTCATCCGTCCCAGTTCCCACTGTACAGCGCTGCGCACACACTTGGGCACAATAAAATAATTTCTGCGCAGTCGGACTGGTTTAAACGAAACCAGCCACCGCTATCGAAATCGGCGTTGGACCTATTATTATTATTTCAAGCTGATATTTTATTGCAAATATCTCCAAGTGAAAACTTCCTTTCTCCTTAATTTCGGTGATATTTAGAATTGAAAAGCATATGCAACAATACAAATGGACAGTGAGGTATCACTTTCGTGTAAAATTATTACACGAAAGTGATAGCGCGCCGTGACTAGCGTAGCACGCCATCTATCCACAGTTCAGCAAACTCGTGTTTTGAAAGGTTTCGCTTGTATCGCGTGTGAACTTCACATATAATGCTAATTTTATTTTATTCGATTCTATTTAAAGTTAATTACCAAGTTTGTTATTCAAATCGCTAAAATATACCAAGTCTTTCCATAAATACTGAAACAAAGAAAAAAAAATTCTATTGCAAATAACATTTATTACTTTGACAGTGTGTTATTTTAATACATAAATATAAAACAATTTAAAATATAAAAATCTTATTCGAAGTGGTCTCCATTGGCTGCAATACAGTCCTTTAAACGTTGAGGCCAGCTATCGATAGAAGCACGCACTATTTCCATGGGAAAATTCTTCACTGCCAATCGTACGGATTGTTTTAGGGACTTCAAATTATCATGACGTTTAAAGCAAGCCGTACTCTCTAAAACTGACCATAAATCATAATCCAGCGGATTAAGATAGGGACTAAACGACGGCCAGTCTTCAGCTCTGATGAAGTCCGAAACGTTCGTTTCCAACCAAGACTGCGTAGCTTTATGACCCGGCGCCGAGTCTTGCTGGAAATACCAGTCTTGGGTTTTGAACAGGGTGTTGTTTAAGGGGCTTCACTACCTTCTCAAGAATGGTATCTTGATACACTTGTGTCGATGTCTTGATACCTTTTTCACAAAAGTATGGTTCAGTCACTCCTTCATAGCTAATAATCCACCAAACCATCACTGAAGTCGGATAGTGTTGCACTCTGTCGACTAATTATTGGGAAGCTTCCTTAGAGCTTTGAGCATAAATACGGTCATTTTGTTTGTTAAAATGTTGCTCAATTGTAAAAAAATTCTCATCCGTAAACAATTTTTCTGTGACCTCCCTTTGCGTACCGCTTCAGTAGTTGTTTCGATTTTACCTATAAATATTCTTTTTAAATTATCAGTTAAGAAATGACCAGTACGTCTATTATAGGCTGCACGTCCTAAGTCATCTTTTTAAAATACGCAACATGGTTCTAGGTGCTATCTTCATCTCCCGAGATAAAATCTTTTGCTTTCGGGCAGGATTTCTTCGAATTCTTTCCCTTACTGCTTTGACCACCTTTTTAGTAAACACTACGTGGACGGCCAGATCTTTTTCTATCACAAACAGGAGTATTATTATTATTAGTATTACCTATTAAAAGCCCGGTACACAAACATTTTACTAATACCAAGCGTATGGAGAGTTTTAAAAATTGCATTTGGCTCCATACCTACTTTGTGTAATACAATCACAGCGAATCGGTTCTCCTTATCACCACACTACATTTTAATATCGCAAAATATTGTACAATGTATTGGCGCCAAAATGAAAAAACACAATGAACAATCATAATATAAAAATGGCAGATTCCAAATTCAAATGTAATATTTTTATTTTTAATTGTAACAGTATTTCTGGCCAGACTTTATATAATATTTAGCAATGGGCGTTGCGGCTGATAAGAATACCGCTCGATTGATATTTGATAAGGACAGGGTTTCGCAAGGCCCTCCAAGTGAAGAATGTTACTAGTTAGTTAAAGTGGGTATGTATCACTTACTAAAATTTAAATGTAAAATCACATTAAATACTTTGCTACAGTAAAGCTATTATGTAATTACAGATACACTAGTTTTTTAAATTCAAAAAGTAGTTATGATTTTACACGCTATCGAAGTTCCGCAAATTTTTGAATCCCGCTAACAAAGGCGTGACGTCACGCTACACCTCGGCCATACAGCCAAGAGTTCGCACCGCCCGTACCTATTACCATCTACTACGAACCGCTTAGTCGCAAGTTACCGTTCGGACCAATTGAAAGTTTAATATCTTGGAAACTAATTGACGTGTCAAAATAATTCTTTTGCTGATTATTTTTTATTTTCCAGGGAGAATACAGTAAACTTAAATTTAGTGAATAATTTCGATTGTAGTTACTGCGTGGGCGATTTCGGCAAGGGCCTCCCGCCCTTGCCGAAATATTTACAATGCCGCGACTTGATTAGAATTTAGTTAACAAGTGAGCAAATATTTATGTCAAATGCCAATGTATCTTTAAATCTATCATTGTATTTGCAGTCTTCACACTTAACTAATAATGTTTAAAAGTTCATTCAACCATTTGGTTCCTGTTTTAAGTCTATAAGTGAATAAAAAAATACTCATTAGCTGGTCATAAAGTAATAAATGATTCCATACGGAATATTAAATGACATCTGTAGCCAAGTTTCGTATAATTAGAGGCAAAGGCTGTGTAGCTGTTGACCTTTCGTTGACGTTATAATGTAACCTTTTGAGGTTGTTTACGTATGGAGTTCTCATGTTTACGGGAAATAATTACACACTCCATAGTTTATCGCGGTCTATCCGACGTTAACAGACTAAGAACCAGGGATCGAACTATTGATACAAAGATACTAATTATTATTAGTAATAACATTTCTACTCCTATTCGTATATCCAGTAGCTCTGGTTTGCAGGGTTCCGTACCCAAAGGGTAAAAACGTAATAAAGTCCTATTACTGAGACTTCGCTGTCTGTCCGTCCGTCCGTCTGTCACTAGGCTGTATCTCGTGAACCGTGATAGCTAGACGGTTGATACTTTCACAGATGATATATTATATCTTATGTATTGCAGTTATAACAACAAATACTAAAACAGAATAAAATAATTAGTAAAGGCAAAAAATGCAAGAATTCACAACTACAATATGTATACTTATTAGAAAAAAACCAGCCAAGTGCGAGTCAGACTCGCGCACGAAGGGTTCCGTACGAAACGACAAAAAAATCACGTTTGATGTATGGAAATACATCAAATTTTTTTCTAATAAGTATACATATTGTAGTTGTGAATTCTTGCATTTTAATAATAAATTTGATTTTTCCTCCAGCTTGTATTGTAATTTGTAGTAGCTCTAGATCCCTTATAATTTCGAGTCTTAGTCTTACATTTTATGTTCATCCGTACTAATATTATACACGCGAAAGTTTAAGTACGCATGTATGTAGGTAATAGGTATAGATGTTTGTTACTCATTCACGTACGTACGTAATAACTGCTGAATTTGATAAAATTTGATTTAGACACATAGCACAGAGGCGACACTGTCTACAAATGTCAGCCATGTTGACGTAAGCCTAAGGTTGACACCAAAATATTTTTCAACGTCGCGTCAGACGAATTTGTCATAGATATTATAAGAAATTATATTGTCAATTATGTCAAAGCACAAAACGACCAGCCCCATGAAACCATGTAAAAGGCATCCCGCGCGCGCCGAGCTCCTCCGCCGTCTAGCCGCGCACACATAACCGCGAGCTGTCCTTCGTGTAAGTCTATTGATTGATTCCTTACGTTAGTAATATACGTATATTATTTGCTATAGGCTTAGTCAGGGTTTTATAATATCGCCGCGTTGGTCAGTAGCACTAATTTAAATACCTATATAATTTTTTTCTACAAATTGACAATACGACAAGGATCACAACGGTCTTCGGGATTCGTCGTTTTTCACTCAAATTGATAACTATAAATAATTGTAACATGTATATATTCTTCTACGAAGGTTTTTCATACATCATCTGTTACTTCTACAGAAAAAACTATGATTACCGCCATTAAAAACTAAAACCCGACTACGTAAATAATATAGCCTATGTTACCCGGGTTATTACGAACAATACCCCGGGTATATAAATATTGACACCTCATTATTTTAGGCGATATGGTGGAACAAACATACATATAGGCTGCCAAAAACATTACTCTTCCCTTTGGTCTCGACGTAGTCGGGTAAACATTATTAATGACACGTCCAGAAGGCCGTGACTGTGAACTCTGTGGTTTACATTGAGACAACTATAAAATGTGGATAAAAACTAGTTGTTCAATAAAAACTGAAAGCGACGTAACTGAGTCGATTAAATTAATCTAATAGGATTGATATACGGCTATACCACGGTAAACAGAGAACGGTAGGACATCTAAGGCCGTCTGGCGAGTTATTTGCCTAATCTCGCGTTGGCGCAAGGGCTGCCAAATAAATGCTAAAATAATGCAGGCTAACGCGAGCCGACAACATACTTCAATGCGCGTGATCCACGGTACGCGCGCGATCGGTCACGGCACAGCCCGCACTGAGAGCGCCTCATCATTCCTTATACGAGGCGTGTGCCTGCGTGCTGGGGGTCTAAAAAGGCCACTTTAGGTGTTTCATATTATTATTTTTCATATATTTTTTTCTATTTACGTGAAATTGTAAAATGGCTACATGATTCATCTGATTACATCACAAATGACAGCTCGAGCACCGGCGAATGTCAGCGTAAGGTTGATACCGAAATAATTTCAAACGTCGCGTCAGACAAATCTTTCTTATTATGAAATTATATACTCAATTATGACAAAGCACGAAACGACCAGCCCCATGAAACTATGTAAAAGGCGTCCCGCGCGCGCCGAGCTCCTCCGCACGTCTAGCCGCGCACACATAGCCGCGAGCTGTCCTTCGTGTAAGTCTATTGATTGATTCCTTACGTTAGTAATATACGTATATTATTTGCCATAGGTTTAGTCAGGGTTTTATAATATCGTCGCGTTGGTCAGTAGCACTAATTTAAATACCTATATAATTTTTTTCTAGAAATTTACAATACGACAACGATCACAAGGGTCCTCGAGATTCGTCGTTTTTTCACTCAAATTGATAACTGTAAATAATTGTAGCATGTATATATTCTTCTTCGAAGGTTTTTCATACATCATCTGTTACTTCCACAGAAAAACTATGGCATACGCATACGCATCGCGGCATGTTTGTATGAACATGAACTACTGTTCTCTGTTTACCGTGGCTATACGTTGTCACAATAAACGGCTCAGAGGATTATGCTGGGTATAAACTACAAAGTAAACAAGGGCGAGACCTTGGACGAGAGAGAGAAAACCACGGCTAATGAGCACATGCAGAAAACACGATTATGTCTTTAGAAGTTACTAGATGTTGCCAGCGACTTCGTGCGCGCTAAAGGAAATCTCGCGGGAACCGTACATTTTGTCGCAACAAAATATAGTCTGTCCTGTGCTATGTATTCTGTGCTATGTCCCCATAGCACAGAATACATAATAGTACAAGTACCCATAGTCAACTCTATATTTGTGCCAAATTTCATCAAAATCGGCCTATAGTTTTAGAGCCTATTCGATGCAAACAAACAAACCTTTGCTCTTTATTATATTAGTATACTAGATGTTGCCCGCGACTTCGTGCGCGCAAAAGTTTATCTTGCGGTAACCGTACATTTTCCGCGATAAAAAGTAGCCCATGTCCTTCCCCGTGGTCCACTCTATATCTCTGCCGAATTTCATCAAAGGCGGTCCAGTAGTTCCGAGGCCTATTCGATGCAAACAAACAAACATTACAAATGAACCTAAGCATCAAATTGATCAAATATAATATTATATTATATTAGCATAAGAGATTTGTGAAATAATTAGTTATAACTTATCTCACGTTACGCATATTATTAGGTGTATATTACCGGACTCGCACACGAAGGGTTCCGTACCATTATACCAATATTTTATATGTTTACTTATTATTTCGTATATTTTTGGACGAAGTTTTCCATGTAAGCGCATTTTACAAGTTAAGCCTCTATAACTCCGGAACTAACATAGTTATCGTTATAGTTTTCCTTCAAAGTTCATCGCAATGTATGGACTACCACCACGATTCTTTTCAGATTTTTCGAGCCAGTCGTTTATCTTTCAGACGACGCCCCTTTTAAGAAAAAAAGGAGTTTAAAGCGCAAAAAAAGTCCTTGGTCCTGTAAATATAAATAAATATCTATGGACGCTTCATACCACGCCATTTTGGCCCCGTGCTAAGTATCCGAAGAACTTATGTTACAGGTACCAGAAAACGGGAAGTATATTCAATACTTTTATAATATACATATATTTAATATTTTTATTATATTATACACATATTTAATACACATCCATGACCCAGGAACACAGAAAAACTTTTTGTTCCTTCGGCGGGATTCGAACCCGCGACCCCCGGCTTGAACACCAACGCCCTGAACCACTATTTTTACATTGCCCAAGTGTGTGCGCAGTACACAAGAACTCTTCTCCTTTACTCTCATAACCCAGTGGGATAGATAACCGACACGACTGGCTTGTGATCGGGCGCAGGACCGACGTTTCACATGCCCATCCGACGCATGGATCATCTTTCTTGTCATACAGTCAGGTGATCAACCTGCATTGTCCTAATCGAACTTAAAAACATATATTATTTTCATTTTAATTCCAACGCAGGAATCGAACCTACGACTTTCAGAGCCGTCTAAACCACTGGACCACGGAGACAGGATAGACGTGTAAAGCTTGCAACACCAAACCCGTTATCCGTTTTTTGTATCATTAGTTTTACTGCACTATGGATTATGGAAGCCATTTTAAAAACTTATTTCCGTAAAAATAAGTATCACGAAGACTCTACTCAAGTTAATCTTATTAAGAGCACACTATCGAGTCGCCAGAGTGTTTATTAATTTATTTCCGTATGGACACCATATTGGACCGCGGCGGAAATAGAATTATTTGCTCTAGATAAACTTCTATTGAATTTGTTATCGTATCACTATCTAGTATCGCTCTTATCTGTCGCCTGTTTTTTATTTTTACACAATTAGGTACTTACATTGTACATAGTTGCACATTTTTACACAACTATAAATGTCCGTTATATAATTGATAAAATACCACTTTAGGTGCATAGGTATTAGGTATGATTTACGATAAACGAAACAAAGAATAGAAAGAAAAGCCATTCTCTGTCTGGGAGTGCTGGGACTATATGATCCGGAATCTTTCAGATTCCCAGCCGGGGAAAATTCAGAGCACTGAAAATATAATTCCGCGCTATTCTAGTGCAGTTCTATTTACAGTGCTCTGAATCTTCTCGGGCCCGCCGGATTCGGATCATATAGTATCCAGCCCTATTGAAGCACGTATTTAAGCTTATCTCACACGTTCAAGTACCTTTAGTTGGATTTAAACATTTTCTATATTTTGATTCTAAAGAATTAAACGTTTGTCTCATACTATTTGAGTACTCTTTATTTTTCAATTGACCCACAAACAGTGATTAAAACGTCCCGGACGTTTGCGACTAAAGTGCGGTCGCGGAGCATGTAGAATTTCGTACATTGCCTTATCTATTGTATATAGTAATTATTATCGCGCTCCTATCTCGTACCTGTGTAAAGGCGATAGCAACATAGTCGTGCGCGAGTGAAAAATACAAGTAGCGATAAGTCAATGTATGAAATTCTACGTGCTCCGCGCCCGCACTTTACCCTTTTTTATTAATATGCTTACTTAATACCCTTCGGGTCAATTCACACCGAAAAGATACGATACGCGACAAAGCGCTGCATTTTTAAGATAGCTATTCAAAATTGAACATTATTCTTTACACATGAAGATACACGTTTCATTTACAATGAATTGAATGAGTTCCAATGTCAGGTTGCACCGCGCTGCACAGCGCATGTGCAGTGTATGAAGTATGACCGATGTCATATGAAACGTGTATCTTTTTGTGTAGTGAATAAAGTTCAATTTTAAATAGCTATCTTTAAAATTGCAGCGCTTTGTCGCGATTGCTAATTTTGAAATCGAAATTGCTATCTAACCCTTATTTTTTTCACCTACAGTTAAATAGGTACCATTAACGTGATCTGTAGAATTATATCAACAATGTTTTGTACAGTTACGTCTTCTGGATAGGCGACCTCAACTTCCGCACCGACCATCCAACCGGCAGCAGTCCGTCATCAGAGCAGATAGTGGCAACCCTGAATAAGGTGGAGAAGGACAAATACACAGCTCTACTGAAGCACGACCAGCTGCTGGCTGTGATGGACAGCGGGGAGGCGTTCTCCGAGTTCTCGGAGCCGGAGATACGGTTCCCACCGACCTACAAGTTCAACATCGGCACTGATGATTATGATGTCAAGTGAGTATACGAGCGTTTAAAAAAAACATGAACCCTGTCTCACGACAGGGTTCAACTAAAACGCTTTAAAGCGACGCTGCGGTTTTAAGCGTTTTAGTTGAATTTAGTTGAAATTAAAATTAGGTGCATTTTTAAGATAGCTATTCAAAATTAAACTTTATTCACTACGCAAGAAGATACAGTCCGTCTAGCTATCACGGTTAAGAAGAAACAGCCTGTTGACAGACGGCGAAGTCTCAGTAATAGTTTTTACCCTTTGGGTACGGAACCCTAAGAAACGAGCTAAAACTATGTGATATGTCTAATGGAATAAACATCTATATTTTCAAATGGCGAAGCCTATCCTTTTATTTACAAGTTACATAATATTGTAAGTGTACGTAAGATTCACTTTTCTTAAAACGTTATGTAGGTATTTAAAACTTAATTATTCAAAAGAATAAAACTCTGCTCTGACGTCAGAGCTAGCATCTGTAAAAAACGCAATACATTAAACAACACATAACAGCATTCAATGAGAGTTCAATGTCGCCGGTAAGAAATCGATTCGATGAAGGTTGTTTTTACCCGACTACGGCGAAGCCAAAAGGAAGGGTAATGATTTTGGCAATCTATGTATGTATGTATGTATGTTTGTTCCCTCGTAGCGTCTAAACTACTGGTCCGATTTTAATAAATGAGGTGCCAATAGATTTGTAATGATGCCGTGGGTAACATAGGCTATATAATTCTTTTCAAAATTATTTATTTCGAAAATTAAACCTCAGATTCTAACATCTAAAAAAATTAAATCGAGATAATTATCACATGTTTGGTATCAAAAGAAAGGTCTTGGCAAGCACACTACAAATATTTACATGATTTGTATATATATTATATTATATCATATTGTTTAAGTCAAAATATACGTTTAAAATACAATTCGTACAATATTTGTCCAATTTTCTAACATTACGTATAATAAGACTATAAATATATAATTTATATATTATGTTCCTTCATAAAATTATATTTTATTTTATAAATATTTTTTTTTACAGGTAATACATAACAAATTAAAAAAATTAAATAACACCTATATTGCTGATGCTGATGATGATGAATTATAGCTAAGACCACTCTTAATTATTTCCGCTTTCAAACAAAAAAAACTAGATCAAAATCGGTTAATTGGTTCATCCGATTTTAATAAGAAAATGAAGATGAAATCAATTACTAGCACTTTTATTACTCACTCGTTCGATAGATGTCACTATACGAGTCTTAAATTTTTCTGAATCGCGGTATCGTTGTGTTTAGAAGTTATGATATATTCCACTACAATTATTGTATAAGATCAAAATACGATTAAAAGTGAATAAGTGATATAATTCCATTGGTGAAATGGATGAATGTTGAATGATCTCTATTGCGTTTATTGAATATAAATTATAAATAGTTATATTTCTTCTTCGAGTTCGAAACAAGTCGAATTCGTGTACATTTACTGTGTAAGCTATGGTTAGTTCATTTTAATTTCAGTTTTTCAGTTACTTTATTACCTTTAAGGACCTTTAATAAATAATTTTAATTATTGTTTCCTCGTGACACGGTAATTACTTGATTTAAATTGTAAATAATATACGTATAGTTTTGTATGAGATTAAAGTTATTGTTATAGTATAGTGTACATCTTGTACATTTAGGTATAGTCTTTAATTTAGTTTAGTAGGTAAGTTATTTAGTGTATAAAAGTATTTACTATAGTTATGTTAGATTGGGAAACGGAAAAATATTAAATAAAAAAATAGGTTTAAAAAAAAACTATAACCCGACTACGTAAAATAAAAGGGGTCTAAAAAGGCCGAAACAAGAAAATAATTCAAATAGAAATCCAGAAATGCATAGTTACAAAAATGGTCAAGGTAGATCCGTGGTCGCACACACTAATGGCGTCGTCTAACCGTCAGTTCACACCGACATGCGTGACGTCTAGGTATAAACTGAAACTGCGTATATCGTCATGTACACATGCATACCCCAAGCAGTTACAGACGGCTGCGTTTTGACATCGACTGTTCCGAACAGTAGGTGCGACCACGGCTCTACCTTGACCATTTTTGTAACTATGCATTTCTGGATTTCTATTTGAATTATTTTATTGTTTCGGCCTTTTTAGACCCCTTTTATTTTACGTAGTCGGGTTATAGTTTTTTAAACTTATTTTTGTTATTCAACTGGCTGCTTCTAAAGGGTTCGATTATATTATAATCTTAGGTACTTATAGGTGATAGGTGAAACTTTCTTGTTAATGTGTGGAATATACAAGACGATAGAGTGTAGCGCAAAGTATTACTCGTTTAAATAAAGAGAGAAACAGATGAAAATGACGCCTACACAGTTTCGATAATAGTAATAGCTTCCCGCGCCGAATTCGGTGACTGTGGCCGGTTTCATTGAAACCGGGCCAGCTACGCAGGGGTTATTTTATAGTGACCAAGTGTGTGCGCAGTACACGAGAGCAATCTCTCTTCCTTTACTCTAGAAACCCAGTGGGACGGATGACCGACACGACTGACGAGAGATCGGGCGCAGGACCGACTTTACATGCCCATTCGACGCATGGATCATCTCTCTTGTCAGACAATCAGGTGATCAGCCTGCATTGTACTAATAAAACATGGAGGCAACATTTTTTGTTATTCCAACGCGGGAATTGAACGGACGATCTCCGAGTCGAGAGCCAAGCTCTAAACTACTGGACCACGGAGGCTGATACACAGTTTAAATACTCAAACTATGGTTATTCGATGGATGTTTTTCCATAAAAATTATAACTGCATCATTATATACCACAGAACGTTTTTATTTAGTTTTTTCTCTGACAACGTTTATAAAAGTTAAAATAAATATTAATTTTTCACTATTGGTTGTAAAATTTTTGTTTACTAAAATTAATTTACGAGGTATCTGTTACTTACCTTTTGTAATGTTTACGTATCTTATCATTAGACTTTGAATATAAAATATTATTAATTGTGATTACAGCTATTTCTTATCTTTATAAATATTAGATTTACAAAAACAAATAATATTGCAGTATTGACCTGAAACTATCGTCAAATAGTGTAAGATGGTATTGGGAATGAGTGCGAGAACCTGCGTGTTACATAATATTATAGTGTTTCTCTTACCCCATCTGCAGGTCTAAAATGCCCACATTAAGTGAATCGTACTATGAAACATCAACTTTTGAAGAAATCGCTTTTACAGTAACTTCTAACTTTTATTTACGTTTCACTCTTCATAAATCACAATTCACAACAGATCTGCAGTAGAATTGCTAAAGCCAAAACCTCACATTGAGGAGATGCCCCTGTAATTTTTATTTTTATTTTATTTATTTATTCATAAAAAAGATATCATGTTAGATTAAGTATACAAATTACAGTGTTAGAAAACCCGAGATGGGTTTGCATTAACACGGCTTTGTGGGATATTGCGGTATACATGGTAATAGAAGTGAGGATGTCGGTGGACAACGCTAATAATTATCTGTCGTACCAGAAGGCTTCAGGTGCAATACCTTTTGATATCTTATGTCTTTAATACGGGTTTTGCTTGATTTATGCCTGGTGTTTGACGTGAATTTGTCGGTAGTTTATCATCAGCACTACTGTTTCTAGTTGTGTAAATTGAGTTTCTATATAAAAAAGTGACAACTGACAATACATAGTTTAACACATAGAACGCCATGTGCCTGACACGGCATAGTATTTTTTATGCGTGGCAGCGTAAGCCGTAAGGGTTAACATAAGTGACCAATGTTGTTCGTTTATCACTTCCATAACTCGTAATTCGTAATAGACCAGATACATGGCGCTGACACAGGAAGTAATTAAAAAGATTTACAGAAAATAATTATTTTTCATGGTCAACAGTAGCGGCGTTAGGGGGGGACGCGGACGTTGGGCGACTGCCCGGGGCGCTGCGGGCAAACAAAAGGAGGTTGGGATTTTCGTATGGAATACGGCGACTTTCCAAACACCCCCCCCCCCCCCCCTCCAACCCCTATTATAAAAAATAAATAGTTGCTAAAACCAGCACTGATGGATAAAATACTGTAAATTTACATTTCCGTCCCATAGGAAAAACTGGGCGCCAGTTAAGCTTAGCTTAACCAGAGTTTATATAAAATCTTCAGAAACCGGGTATGTAAAGTTTTTCATATGTTTTAAATGTCTTTTATTTCAGACGAAAACCATCGTGGACTGACAGGGTTTTGTACAAAGTGATAGCGAATAACTACGAGAACATAACTCTAAGGGCTGACTTGGTGTCGTACAATCACATACCTCACTACATGGTCAGCGATCACAAACCAGTGGTCGCGCAGTTCAATATTAAGGTTGCTGTTTATTTTTTATTAATATAATATAAGACTGGCTTCACAGCTGTCCGGGAGACTCGTACGGGCCGACCGTTAAGAGGGCGGCCGGATTTCATGTGCTGTTCGAGTTTCCCGGACGGGTCTCTCGGACAGCTGTGAAACCAGCCTAATTATATCTATGGGCGCTTCGCACTACGTCAATCCGGCCCCGTGCTACCCGAAGAACTTGTGCTACAGGTAACAGACAACGGGAAGTAAGTATATTATGTACCTGTAACACAAGTTCTTGGGATATTAGCAGCTTGGCACGGGACCAGATTGATTGATTCAGACGTGGTGTGAAGCGGACATATTATTATTAAAGACAGTAGCTGTAGCAGGTAGGTAGGTTATTAAGGTTATTAGACTAAAGCGGGTCATTTAGAGTTAACTCTATAGAGCCCTAGAGTGTAGGAATATACCTACAGTTTTTAAACTACTCTAGCTGATTTTCAACTGTAAACAAGAAATGTAATTTTTGCTATATTCCTATGATTTTTAGTTCAATCAAACTATCATTTAGTTTGATCCTATAGTATTTTTATAATAAGAGGACTACTATAAGGAACTAAATCTTAAAAGAATTGTAGAGTTTGTTTGGAATGACCTTTAATATGTGCTAACAATCGCATGCAATCGTTTGAATGTGCTAACAAATAAATAGTTGTGGTATATAATTAGATGTTATATACAAAATTAATAATAACATTAGCATGAAATTTTCCTGGAATTTACGCAACCTAGCAATATGTTGAACGTGAAGAATGAAAAATGAAAAACAAGAAAAAATGAAAAAGAAAAAAAAAAGAAGAAAGTATGCCTCGAAATTGTAAAATTACACTCTTATATATGGTTAGATAAATGTTTGCAATGCCTGACTAATGGCCCGGTTTCAAACGATGTTTGTCGGTATTTAATATATTCAACAGCGCTTTTGATTGGATGACGCAAACGTGATAACCAGTCAAAAGTGCAATTCAATAAATAAATATACTACGCATAAAAAAAAACTCAGAAACCGGGCATTATTTAAATTAAATAACCTAAGCAAAAGCATGCCAGGACATGTCTAAGAAGGTTCCGTAACTATCAACATAATATGGTTTTTTTTAATTACTTCAAACGTTATTGTCCGATTTTGTTACCAATAATTTTCAGAATGCATGACCCATCAGCATGGAAATTTCAAGTTTCTATCTCTCATGGTTTAGTAAATGCAAAAATTATATTCATAATTACTGAAATTACAAGGGAGGACAGACGGACGGACGGACGGAAAGAGCGAAACTATAAGGGTTCCTTGTAGTTGCTACAGGATCCTAAAAAGGCGTTAAAAATATTTGTAAAATTAAAAATAAGCAGACAGCTCCACTGTAGTTAAAAATAAAATAAATTTCATTGACATAAAAAGACAGGAGTTTTCACACTTCTTCAGAAACGTAATGTACAAAATGTATCTAACTTAACGAAAAATAAAATTAAATATGGCTTTAGTTTAAGTTATGCGGTCATGAAACCTTTTAGTTTTATTTGATAATAAATATCACGAGCATAAAATGATAATTAAAGATACACCAACCTATGATCTATACCAGTGATCGCCACATTTCTCAAGGGCCACATAGGACAATGTGAATTGTGAAATGTGAAGTATCACTGTGGGCCGCTCACTAATAAACCTTAGATTATTTCTTTGTATTTCATACATCGGCTGTTATTTCCATAGAGCTCGTAGCGTTCGTTTGTCTTTAAATTAAATGTCAATAAAAGTAAAAAATTGTCAGTACCTAAATACTAAATAGCGCTCAGTGAAATTCGCGAGGGGCGGCGAAGCCTGCTGCGAGGGTCAAGGCCCTTTTGGCTCTAGGGTCCGAGGGCCGCACCAGTCACGAACGCGGACCGCAGTTTGACGACCACGGATATAATCCAACGTTAACAAGAAAAATAATTATATAAATTAAGAAGCACGTTTTCTTGTTAATTTTAATAGGCTACTTGACTCTTATTTGTTATCTCATAGATTGAAGGAGTATTTCCTTTAGTACTTGGCTTAGGAAAACATATTCTAGGGATATAATAAATTAAAAACTTAAGTTTGATAAATAAATTTGATTTAAAAATATGTATTTTTGTTTTTTAATTTCTACTGACGAAAACACCTCGAAGTAACTTCCGGCAAGGATGTAACGACACAAACATACTAAACACATATGTAGTAGTGAAACGAACGTTTCTGTAAATAAATAGTTCATGACATCTTAATAAGTTATTTATGTCAAAACGTCAAATTTGTATTTATTTTTGCGCGTACGAAGTAGCGGGTAACATCTAGTTTTATATTTCTACTAGCTTTTGCCCGCGGCTCCGCCCGCGTAAATCCAGTATCCCACGGGAACACTGTACTTTTTCGGGATAAAAAGTAGCCTATGTGTTAAATCCAGAACTTAAACTACTACCATACCAAATTTCACCAAAATCTGTTCAGTGGCTTTTGCGTGAAAGAGTAACAAACATCCATCTATCCATTTTAACTTTCACCATTATAATAGTAGTAGGATATACATATATATATAAGCGATACTTTCTTTTTAATGAATAGGCAATAACAAAAAGAGAAAAGATAAAACACGTTGTTTTGTAGATAAAAATCGTTAGCAGTTTTCGTTTTCATTACAATTTTAACGCGTTTGCGTTTTCATTTTTTAGCACTACACAGGTACACACACTACTGCCCTAGTTTCACACTATAGTCTATTCGCGTTAAGAAGACATTGAAATAATAAAAAAAAAACTAAATTGACCAATGACGTATGCGCCATGCGGTAGTAGCCGCGTTCACATTGACCAAATAATATTAGTACTTCTTTTTGGCATAATATTACTGCCTTCTTAAAATATGTGATATAAAATATTTTTGTTGTTAATTTTATGAGATGGGTTTGTTTTGAAAATATTATTGTTGTTAATTTTTACGGTTATGTAGTAGGTACTTAAAGAACCCTTATAGTTTAGCCCTGTCCGTCCGTCTGTCTGTCTGTCTGTCCGCCATTCTAGCTTCGGATTATAGCTTATGGATTTCGGTTTTGCCATCACACAATAATAATATTTTAATGTGAAATGAGGATAAAAAAGAATTTATTCCCAATCGTGTGGGTTATCGCCAAATAGGTCTTTGTACATAAATAAAGTCCAGATATCATACATGATTTTTTTTAGAAAGTCAACCATTTTCGTGTAATCGGCCTCCAAAGTGGTAGATAAGAGTTAGAAATTTGTAAGTTTCCATGCCGATAGCTCAGGCTGATAAATTATTTTGAGCGATAATTTTTTAAGAAATTTAAAGATAACCTATTATGCGTTGATAGCTACGGAGCCGCAGTCGCACATAAATCATGGTCACCTTAACCCTAACCAAACATCGTAAAATCATCAATATGCAATAATTTAACTCAATAACGACTCGACGACAACGCGCAGCCATTTGGTTAAACGTCGAGCTTAATGAATTTGGCTTGTTGGTATTCATCGTATGATGAACGGCCTTAGGCGTCGCATTATCTGGCAAATTTTTTTTTTTAAATATCCAGTAATAAACAAAATAAAAAATTATAAGTAACCCCCGAATTGTCGAGCAACGAGCGAGATGATAATGATGAATAGCTAAGAACAAGAATATTCCAGCTTTCAAACAAAAAAAAATGGAAATTAAATCGGTTCATACATTTGGGAGCTACGATACCAAGAACAGACAGACACCTCAAACTTACAACACCTCTCTTTTTGCGTCGGGAGTTAAAAATATAACTAGATGGCTGCGACATATACCTATACATTCATATTATGTCAACGGGTGGAAGGCAAACACCATAATATACTAGCTGTTAGCTTTTGCCCGCGACTCTGCCCGCGTAAATACAGTATCCCACGGGAACACTACACTTTTTTCGGGATAAAATGAAGCTTATGTTTTAATCCAGAGCCTATAAACTACTAGGTACCATTCCAGATTTCATCAAAATGCGTTCAGTAGTTTTTTAAGAGTAACAAACGTCCATCCATCCTCACAAACTGTCACATTTATAATAGTACTGGCTTAGCTACTGGCGGGCCAACACTGCGAGCCTAACGCTTAACCGCATGCTAGATACGCAACGGGCTCACGCGCGCAGGGACCGAGACCAGAGCGCCCCGCTCGGCTATACGCATGCGCTCGGCTTTGGTCGCGCCGGTTGCAGTAGAGGCCGCTGTAGATGGCGGACCCGTAGCTGGTAGTGCATCCAGTACCACGGATGGGAGAGACGAGGTAAGAGCTTTGTTTGTGTGGATGTTTCGATGACCTCTGTGGCTCAGTGGTTAGCGCGTTGGCGCTCATGTCCGAGGTCGCGGGTTCGGATCCCACCGAGGGAACAGAACGTTTTTTGTGTAGCTGGGTCATGGATGTGTATACTGTATTGTGTATTAAATATGTTGTGTGTGTGTGTGTGTGTGTCTGTGTGACGTGTGTGTAATATAGTAAAAATCTTATGTATACTTCCCGTTGTCTCGTACCTGTAACAGACACAAGTTCCTCGGATACTTAGCACGGGGACAGGTTGACGTCGTGTGAAGCGTCCATAAAATATATCATTATTATTATTACTTGTTACCCGTTATTTTATCCCTGTAGGAATTTGCCAGCCAGCATTTAAAAAGATAGCGAAAGATAGCGGATTTTGCTAACAATTAATGCTTTCACGAGCCGCTAACTAATTCATAATTTCAAACCAATGAATATTCGCGTTTATAATGCATGCTTGAATATAATTATTATGTATACAATAAATAGTAAAATATCGTGAACACAACATCACGCATTATATAATTTGAATCATCTGCTGACTGCTATGTTTCTTATGCCCGGTTTCTGATGTGAATTTGTTGGAAGTTTATGTATTCATTAGCGCTTTTGGTTCGATAACTTGTGTAAATTGCGTTTCCGAATAAAAAAAGTGCCAATATAAACTAAGTTTAACTTGAGCCAATGTGGTCCGTGTATCGATTTCATAACTCGTTATCGATATTGCTATTTGATTGCGCTGACACAGAAAGGATATAAAAAAGTTTATAGAAAATTATTATTTTGATAAATCAAAATTGTTCAAAGCTCCATTTCACTCCCAAATTAAGAAACGTTTTTCATAAACCTAGTAACATTACCGAGTTATAGCAAATCAAAGTAACTTTATTATCGAATTTGAAAAGATTCACCTAGTGACCACTAGATGGAACTTTTGTGGTTCTTAGACTACGCCAGTTATGCTTAGTTTATATAGAGTTTATGTAAAATCTTCAGAAACCATGCGTCCAGTGTTCACCATCTTGAATATCCCTAAATGAAACTTTTTGCGTCCTTTTAGAATGCTCCATATTGTGTGTAAAATGTTTTGTATACATTTCTATACCATGATAAATACATGCAGCTACTACAAACGCACGGTGGTGTGGGTGAGCCGTGAGGTAGTGCCACACTCACACCACCGTGCGTTTGTATAATAACAGTGGGTGTTGGCTTGACACAATTTTCAATCTTTCTTTCACATTCCATAGACAACATATTTACACATTTTTATTGCGTATCTAAAGGTAGCCTTCGGATGCACGCGACGCGCTACGCGTGACCGCGACCCGCAACAGGGTCGCGAGCTACTGCTTAGTATGAATTTATATGGAGGTGAGAGTAGCCAGAGAATCTGATTCGCTGATTTGCTTGTCGCGGTCGCGAGTTGCCGTCTCGCGTCGCGGTGGTCGTAGATCGGAAGGCTACCTTACGAGGCAAAAGAGCCCTTATAATGTTCAAACTTGAAAAATATGTTTTATTATCCAGGGCGACCTCTATTTTATAATAAATACTTATATTTATATTCCAGGCATTCTCTAACTACACAGTAAAGACGGTGGAATTCGCACCCGTGGCGGGAGTATGGTATATCGGCGACGCGGACTTCAGGACGCAGTGCACGCTTTCGCCGGACGTCGAGGTCCATTCCAATGACTGGATCGGCATATACGATGTAAGTGAAACTTTGGAGAGAAGCGACACTGGGCATTTTCTATGGAACAATGCTGTGCTATGCTACGGCGACCAAAGACAAAATCAGGCTAGATGCAAGCGTAATTACACCTGGATTACAACGACACAGGTCGCATATCTGCAGGAGGTGGGGTAAATTCTCATACATTTTAACTCATTTCAACGAATATTCATATAAAACATAATATATTTACTATCGCCACTTCTCCATGGATCTGAATTAAAATAATTAGGTGCAGAAAATAAAATGTGAATGAAAATTGTACAATCTAATAGTATTTTGGTTTGTGGACGACATTTTTTTTTAAACAGTCATAAACGCCCAACGTGTTTTGCCCGGAAAGTGGGTGGTGGATTTCATTGTGAGAGTGAGCGCGTGCAGCGCTGCACCGCGCTGCACAGCGCATGCGCATTTTGAATAGCCATTTTAAAAATAATCCCGCCAAGGAACATAAAAGTTTTCTGTGTCCCTGGGTCATGGGATGTGTATTAAATATGTGTATTATAATATAATAATAAAAATCTTAAATATATATTTTTTTTAATTAGATACCATTATTTGTCACGTTGTTTCGATGTCATAAAAATTGTAGTTAGCTTCTTCATGACAAGCAGTGACAAAAACTCGTATTCCGTGTGCTGGTCCCGTGGTAAGTTCTCGAAGACCTTGTGTTACGGATACCAGACAACGGAAATAAATTTGATACGTTTAACATACTCAAACAGCGTCCATAGATTGTTATTCTAAACTATGATGACTCGAATCTTCCAGGCTGACTTCCATAACCTGGACGACTACATAGCATACGAGTACCTCTCCAAGGTACAACTGCAGGCGCCCACCGCGGCCGGCCAGCCTCGCACCGTCACGCTGAGCTTCCCCGTCGGCAGCGGCGTGCGGACGCCCGGCTTCTACAGATTCATATACTTCAGCCAACCGAATAACGACGTTAGGAGTGTATTGGGTGAGTTGACATTCCTTTGTTAGTTATTTAACGTGAATACGTCTTGAAATTCGCTTTTATATAATGGCAATCGAATAAAAATGTAAGGTGTGTATGGCGCACCAATTAGCGCCACGATCCTGAATCGCGCTATCGAAGTTTTCATAGTTCGGCGCTATAAACAAAATCTGAAATGCTTACAAGTGGGCTTCGGCCTGACCGAGCATTTCACCTCGCTCGGTCGGAGATCTCCCTTTGGAGCTTCCACTATTGGCACATGTGTGTTCGCGATCAGTTGGTAGTCGGTACATATTATGTATTATCGTCTCGATACAAAACAAAATAAGTAACCCCCGAATTGTCAAGCAGTAAGCGAACTGATTATTATGAGTTATAGTTGAGAACACTGGATCATTTCAGCTATCAAACAAAAAAACTACATCAAAATCGGTTCACCCGCTTGGGAGCTACGATGTCACGTACCTACAGACACACACACGGACCGACACGTGAAACTTATAACACCCCTCTGTTTTCGTCGAGGGTTAAAAAATCGATTCCACCATTCGATAGCTATAGGAGAATAATTACGCTAATTGAGGCCGGAGTAGCGAATAAATTATACGATTAATAATTACTAATGATCACTTTATTCTTCCAGGCATATCAGAGCCGTTCGAAGTCAGCAGTAAGGAAGACAAACTAGTCGCTTTAGACCTCGGCGTCGAACCGTCGACGAGTGCGGCCGGGCCGTCCAAACCGAGCACCGCCACCACAGACATATTCACCGACTTCACAGGACTGGACGTGGCTAATTTGTCCCGCCACTTCTCCAACGACCTGAGCATTGACTGACTAAAGGGATACCTGCCCGGTTCACCGGCGACACGACGGAGAGAGACGTAAGATCAATCTAGTTGTAACATTTGTGTTGTTAAAATGAGACGCAAGATCTAGTGAAACATTCAAGAGGGACAGCGAATGTGCTGGATCAGTGTAGACCTATTTGATGAGTGACATAAGTAAGACGTTTCTAGTACCAACATCACAAACAGAACAGAAAGAACAGTGTAGATAGTTAATTAATATCGCGATGAAAATGAATGAACTAGATTTTTAAACGTGTTTAGAAAAGATGGATCTAGAACGTTTCTTATATACTACAATATTCGTGATAGTTAAATATAGCCTAAAGTAAGGCCAACCAGACGAGATAAAGAATGTAAACAAATTTTCAGGGGTTCAAAACATTTTTATTTGAATAAATTATTATAAAGTTCGAATTTTAATCGCTGTCGTCTGTACTAGACAAATATGATTCGTCGGAAGAGTCCGAGTCAGCTGTGTTTATGATAAAACTATCTATTGTATTATCAATCATGTTGTCAATATTGCTATAAAAATTGTCCTCGACTTTTATTACATGATCCACACAATTTCGCCATTTATCGGCAGATACACGTTGGATCCCCTCTTGTAGCAGCTCTCACAATAGCACTCACAATAACAGCAAAAATAAAAAATAAAACTAACCGAAACGGAATAATAACAACAAAAAACCAAGTAAATACGGAGACGAAAAAATATGTATCACTTCGAACGCAATCCAAACAGGAATGAACTTGTTCACAATTGTTTGGCGGACCAAATGTTGACAACTGCGGCACTGGCCGCTTTCCTGTACCACGAAACACGCTACGACAGCTGTCGTCGACCAACTGACGTCATTATTGCATACGAGTGACAAGGACAGATATAATATTAACTCACTTTCATAATGCAACTCAGTAGCGGTTCGTTTATTTACGTTTTTTATCTCGTCTCGTTGGCCTTACTTTACGCTATAGCAAGTGTTAGAAATGTATAAGACATTGGTGTTTGGAAATTTGCTTATGTGACTAGGTACTATCAGGGAATATAATTCCTAAGCGGTAGAGTGACCTCATAATTTATTTGTATTATAATGACGGCATGCAGTCACAATACAATTGTCAATGACATGTCACTTTGATATCATATTATAACTTATTACCAACAAATTGTGACAAGAGTCAACCTGCTTATGAATTAGATTCCATGATTACATGCGTTAGAATGATGTATATTTATTTTTATATGTTCATTTTGTATGGCTTAAATTTATTTTTGAGATTTTCATATTTTTGTTGTGTCACAATTACCTATTTTATAAATTAGTTAATTAATATTTAGCTTGAGAAATGGATGTTTTATTTCAATGAAAGTATTCTATTTTTTTAAATAAAGATTTTTTCAATTTCCATAGATACAATTGTAAGTATTTTTATTCACATAATATACACTAATTCTATTGTCAACAAGGAGAATTGCTTTAGGGGTTGTGTTTCCTTGCTTATCTTGTCGTGTATACATTTTTTGTTAATTAAAAATGTAGAACGTTATATTTTTGGTATAATCATAGTATACCTAATGTATACATAATGAATGATTAATTGTTATTGGTAGTTGTCTATGAGTTTCGTTAATAACTTAATTCCTGTTTATATTTCGACGATATTTCGATTCAATAAAAATTATCAGGCAGTGCTACTGTTATCTAGTGTATTTAATAGTAACTAAATGGTATAACGCCATCTACATACAATATCCCGAAACTTAGTAAGACTTAGGCACATCTATCTACCGGAAACGCTCTTATGTCGGCGGCATAAGTGCGTTTTCTCACTATCTAATCCGATATCCAATATCGCGCCGATAATGATAAGGATACAATATGTTTATCTTTATTAATATCAGGTATATGTTTTATATTGAGACATATACCTGTCTTTCTCGTGTCTTTGTCATTATCGGACGCGATAAGCGATATCGTATCGCGTAACGTAAAAACACTCTTTAGGGGGATAATTTTATGTAGCGTTTAAGGATTCGGTCGTAAATGACGAATAGACAAAGTGGGCATGACGTAGACAATAAATCCTCTTTGATGTGATTATCATTTGTGATTGTTAAGTACTATATTTTATTTAACGTGTGGTTCTAACGACACTTAGGGACAGCTTACACCGAAACGAGACGATACGGAACACGGTGCTGCTTTTTGAAAATAGTGATTCAGTATTGAACTTTGAACTTTGTGTCTATTGAACTTTGAACTTTGTGTCTTCTTCTTGTGTATTTTAGTGCACGTTTAATTGCAATGCAGAGCGGTCTAGTTTGACATTCGAACTCTTGAAATTTAACGTGTATATTCTTGTGTGGTGAATTAAGTTCAACTTTGAATAGCTATCTTAAAAATGCAGCGCCGCGTCACGTATCGTCTCGTTACGGTGTGAACTGACGCTTAGACTAATCATTTGTTTAGCCGTATTCACTTAAGGTTTCAACTTTTTTAACAGGACAATTTCCAAGTTTTTCAGTCGGCTTCCAGCCTTTGCAATTCAGGAAATCCAAAAAAAAAATAGCTAATCAGCTATTTTTTTTTGGATATTAGGCTTTTTATTTTATTGTTACGAATATTAGGCTTAGTAGTTAATGTGTCGAATGAACAATGTACACATAGTAGTAATGTTTGCCTTGACTGTATGGTGAATGTGTATATATATTAATAATATGGGAAGATTAAGTACAAATAGTGTATTCCGAAATTGTAAAACACAACTTTAGTTAGATATTTATTAGATCACAAGAAATATACGGCGACGCAATTATTAAACCAAGATTTCATCAAACTTTTATAAACGCGCTTATCGCTTTGATCTCGGATTTAATCTCTCTGTCTCTCATTCAATGTTCGAACGGGACAGACATATCTTAAACCGAAGTTCAGCGTTAACGTCGTTTCAATACGTTGCGCGTTAGTAAAAAATTGGGACTTAGTGTAATATAAATGTTAGTTCCAAAATATTTTTACATGCATATATAATCAATAGGCAATCTAAGAACATATTTTAGAAAACTTATTACAGTTAAGTTAACAAGCTATTTTTAATTAATTGTATATTCTAATGGCTCATGGCTTTTGTTAACGTTAAAATAAAAAAAAATATTTCAGTTCCCGAACTTATAAAACTATTTAGGATAGCCAAATTTAAAAACGTATTTGTAACCCATAAATATGTAAAGAATTGACGAAAAAATTTATATTTATTACGTTTTAGTGACGTGTTTCATGAAATATTTTAATTATATACAAGTATGTTACTATTCAAAAATATGTATCTTAAGTATGTACTTAGTATTTTCAATTATTAAATATTGTTTTCCCCTGGTTGTTAATCGTTATAATGTTGTAACCAATTTACCTCTCGCTTGCCATGTCATAGGAAATGTAATACTATTTGTTACATTAGTTATTTGATGAATGGTTATATTTCTTAAGTGTTAGACGGCCTAATATTAAAGAATATTGTTTCTTCTTTACAATAAATGCACTGCTGTGGTACTTAAAACGTTACACAATATGGAAATATTGCGTCAACACTAGCGCCATTCTGGTTCCTACATTCACCGCTTCTGCGTGAAAACTTTGAGTCGTAAAATATATTAAGAAACTCAATTTTTTAATTTATTACAATATAATCATTATATGTGAGTGGCGAAGGTTGGTTCTCCTTCATAGGGAAGCCCTAGCCTGTATAATAGGTAGGGATTTGGGTGGAGTCATGAGAGTCTTCAAAGGAACCCCCCGCTGTAACACATAAGCTGTAACATGTCAAAATTATTCGATCCAGGTTTCTATACCTTGACCAAATAACTCAAGTAGGGAAACATTTGTTGTAGAAATGCTAAAATTCAAGTGAATTTAAATGAACTTTAGTAGGATGACATAAACATGTCAACTTAATTTGGCACAGATAACTATTTATAACGTTTTGCAAATCCAATTATAAAAAAATTAGGCATGTGATTTTGACTGCTTAAGTGAAAACGTTTAGGCCGGAAGAACTCGATAAAATTGTATAACAAATCTATTGCGCTGAGGTCATTGACTTCACTGGCATATAGCTGATTCCAAAAGGTTAGTTTTAAGAAACAAAAAAATGTTTTAAAATCAGCTGTGTGCCTGTGTGAGGTCAATATTAAAATCAAAAAAGGAAGAATTTCAATTTCTATTTTTTCTGCCCATTTTCTGCATGACACCTGGTACAGTGGTATTATCTACCCAAAATTTCTGTAATTGATTTTTCAAATATTATATTTTGATTTCACTGGCATAAAGCTGATTTAAAAAGGTTAGTTTTAGAAAAACAAAAAAAGACATTTCCAATGTCAAAAATGTTTTGAAATCAGCTGTGTTCCTGTGTGAGGTCAATATTAAAATCGAAGAAGAAGGTTCAGCGCCGTGGATTCATTTATGGTAGATTTTTTTTTTCAAATTTATTTTTTTTTTGCTTATGTACAATGTACATAAGCATGATACCTACTACCAACCCAATATTTCTGTAATCGATTTTACATAACGCTATATTATTTGTCTGATGACGTGCAATCTATGTTTTGTTGTCGGTAGATTTTGAATAAATAACCTCCAGAGGTTATGACTGATTGTTTATTTTTTATTTTAAACTAGAAACTAAGTGTCAGTTTACACCAAGACGAGACGCGGCGCGGCATATTTATGTAAGCGATTCAAAATTGTGATACGGTAGATAAACATTTTATTGCAAGAGTTAGAATTTTCAAGGACACCGCGCAGCGCGGCGCCCCTCTTGCGAACAAACCTGTGTCTTCTTGTATAGTGAATAAAGTTCTAATTTGAATGACTATTTAAAAATGCCGCGCTGTGCCGCGTCTCTGTGTGAGCTGACCCTAAGTCCGTTGGTCTTGCTTTGTTTAAACCTTGCCGGAAGTTGCCATGCTTTTTGTTACAAATGTCTTATTTAATATTTGTTAACTACGTAAGTAATTATTATTCGTAAATTCGTAATAGAATTAGTGCAGAGCACTGTGGGTGGGTGGGTGGATAATTATTTTAGTACAAATGATTTGTGTCACAATAATAATTATGTATATTTTGATTTTTATGATGCAATACAATATGCAATAGATTGTGTTTTGTTTTATTTAACACTTTAGTTTATTTACGCCGGATACAACCGATATTAAAAATATGTTCGCCTATTAAGGCGAAAATATCTATTTATTATATAAAAGGAGATGTCCTCATTGAGTACTGACTGACTGACATAATAGACTCTCGCACTGCTGTAACCGCTAAAGGTAGAAAGGACGTAAAGGAACCTGGCGAATCCTGCCTGATTTTCTATCAAGAGCCGCCAAGTTTCAAACATATATTATGGTTTTATAAAATTTAAAAAGTTATTGTAGAAGAAATATAGATATATTATATTTTTAGGACTTGGGAATAAAAAGTTATGAGTCTCCGAATATCAGAGAATTGATGGTTATCATGCTATAAATTGTCAATTCGAGGCGTAAAAGCTCCATCTACTGGCCCAGTAGATAGATTTATTTTAATTGGAGTATTTTCTTATTCTATAGCTCAGCATTTTCGTACTAGTTTAATGAAAAAATTTTACTTGGGGTGTGAAATAGATCCCTCTATACTATTTATATACTAAGAAAAATAATTATTATGTATTTGGTTTTCAAAACGTGAAAGCGACATCTATCATTTATCTGTTACCATACTGCGTTTCCAATGAAACTAGTTATTAATTTCATTACGTAATTGACATCGCAAATAAAAGATGTCACTTTTCCGCAAACCGCCACTAAAGCAATATATTGAACAATAGGTCACGTTATATATTTAAATCAATAAGGGTGTTTGATATTTTATCTACCGTTAGGGGGCAGACCCAACGCACACAAAGCGTCATCTGGTGGTGTAAGTGGTATCAAAAACGGTCAATAAGAATTTTCTATTTTTTCTGTCACCAGGCGGCGCTTGGTTGCCCAACGGTCCTTGTCGTGTCAAAAAGCTGTCAGATGTCACGAATTTAAAAACCCTTCATTATATTTTATCCAACGATTTAAAAAAGTATTTTATCCCCCGAGTTTAATGTTTAATATTATTGCTTTTTTGTTCCTATGTTCATAAAGTGGAACTTACAATAAATACTTTTTGTAGCCTCGTATTTTAATTACCAGGCAGCAAATGTATGGCGACTTGCCGGTCTCCTTTGGACAGAAGCTTTAATTTAAAATGTAAACGCAAACTGAGAAGGGATTTTGAAAATGTCTACCTTTAAAGGGTTGAAAAAAGGGTTGAAAGTTTGTAAGGAAAATCTTTAAATCTGCACTGATTTCAATGAAATTTGTGATTCATGCTCTTACATACGCGTTTCAGGGTTCATAAGTGTTCATCCTCTGGGGCTGTAAATTAATAAGGATTGAAAGTTTGGATGAAAAAAGTATTTTTTTTTTTACAGTGTCATCTTATGGCGTATGACTATTAAAATTCAACCATCATTAGTTTGTAAAATTGTTGACAGATGGCAGTACGTTGTGAAACTCACGGTGATGACGAGCTCCCCTAGACGCCCTAGTACGAGGTGCAAAAGACGCGACGAGAAAAATAATAAAACTATCTCTATAGACTATAGGGATCAGGGGCGTGCGCTCCATATAGGCAGAAATGCAGTGCTTTACTTGTCATTCACAGATATTTTAATAAAACGTTCGTACGTTTTAGATGACTTTAATAATTAATTAATAGTAAATAAATTAATTTAAAAAATATAATAACTTAAAAACGCCTAATATTTTATAAATAGCAACTAATGCCGTTAAGTTCTGCAGGACAAATCATCGCATGTATGTGTAATTTTCAATACTTCGCAAACGCACACACCCATGAATATCGACATGATTAAATAGCGATAGGTAAGTCATGCGGCGGGAGATGGCCGAACCGAGTGCCGAACCAAGCGAGTGCCAATCGCTTCCGAAAACCGCCGAACTGGCTTGTCGGAAATTATTCGATGCCTATAATCCGAGTAAAAACAATACGACGCGAATCTAATGAATCATGTAAGCACATTACGCATTTTTTTTTAGTAAGGTTTTATTTGTTTAAATAGAAGAAACGTTTTGTGTTTCGCGGGGGCCATATTGCATATTTCATGTGATAAGCATTGTTTACAATTTAATCGCTCCAGTTTATTTATAGTTTTCTTAAAAGATTTTTCATTTTAACATTTGAAAGTGTGTACATTTAACAGTTTATTACTGAGTTTCTATAATAATTGTAGTGATTTGCTTTTACTAGTGAGTTAGTCGATTTTTTTTAAATGTTATTTGACTGTGAGATTTTGAAAATGTGTGTTTATTAAAAATTAAAAATAACAAGTTCTCAATTGTCATTCAGTGAAAATATTCAAATTCTGTCTAAAGGTAGGTGTGTACTCGAGTTACAACAATTAAACCAGCAAAAAAATAATGTAACTCGAAAATTTCATGTTAAAAGTTATGAAACGTATAACTGGCTGTGTGGTTGTGTACACACGATTAAATTATATTATTTTCCTTGCATATTATTTAGTAATTTACATCGGGATATAGTAATCTCAAGTAACCGGAACCTTGAATATGTGAAAATTGAAACTGACTGACTGGTGAGTAGTTATAATATTTTAAAATATGCTTATTATTTTACTTATTAGAATTTCTTCCGCCGCGACGATCGATCGCTGTTTTGTCTGCGTTGCCGTAGAAGATGTACGTGAATAGTAGTACATATAAGACTTGCTCTGTTGGCATGGTTTCGACTTAGAGATCCGTCGCTTGGCTGTAGCTATGCTAAAAATCTATCAACGAAAAAGTTTTTGTGACCGAATACTTCGCCGCATACCCAGTGTCATAATCCTGTGCACGCCACTGATAGAGATACATTATAAATATATAGATAGAGATACATATTTCATCTCTATAGAGATCATTTCATCTCTACATATTTGGCTAGGTTTCTACATTTGCGCTACGTTTGCGTACCTACCCATAGCAAAAATATCATTGTGTAATAGGTACTACAACGTATTCGTAATGTGTGTCAACTGCCAACTTTAATACCAATACATCACAAATGCACCCTCGTATGAATCAAAGGGTTTATTAATAGGATTCCGTGCCAAGAGGTTCGAGTGTCATTGGTCTCATTCGTCTTATTAGCTCGTTTCCGAGTGGAAGGCACGAAAATATAGGTCATAGTAAAGGTACTTGATGTGATAAAAAAATACGGTGAGAGAATAGCACGTAACGCTAAATTCACTTTTGAATTAGGCTGCAAAAAGGCAATTAAATGCTTAACTCAATGTTAGACCGTAATGTTTTGAATCTAAAGCATGTTCAAACGTAAAATTAACGAAAGAAAAATAAGCAAAAACCTTTCTTGAACATTTCGCTACAATGCGCTATGCCGCACCGTGTGTCCGTTTTGTAAGTTTATGTATTTACATATTGTTGGATGTAAATGGATGGTGATAGTCTGCATCCAGCGCCGGATCTTCAATTTTTTTGGCGGCGCAAAAACTGAAAAATGCCACCCCGGCCCACTTATATTTATTTTTACCTTTATCATCTTATAATTTCAGCTATCAAATGTCTACTAATTAATTCATATTTGGACATAGGCCTTCCGGAATTAATGGCTCTTTCCCATCTGGCCACTTTCCTATCTCGCAACCCTTATAATATTTTAATAAAAATCGGCGTGTCGTTACCTTTACATTATTCATAAATTTAGTGTTATTTGATACAGTCCGCTTCAAGAGTTCGAATACGTTTTATTTAAGTTTAATGTTTTGATGACCTATATGGCTCAGTGGCTAGACGCCAATGGAACAAAAAGTTTTCTGTGTTCCTGGGTCACTGGGTGAATGTTTATTAAATATGCTCATAATATAATACAAATCTTAAATATATTATGATTATTATATAAGTATTAAATATACTTCCTGCTGTCTGGTACCTGTAACACAAGTTCTTCGGATACTTATGCACGGGGCCAGATGGATAGACGGAGGATGTGAAGCGTCCATAGACATTATTATTATTAATGTGATCCGATTAGTTTTGTAGCAAATTTTATTAGCTTTGAAATTTAAATAATATCATAGGTTCACAGGGCTGTAGAAATGTATTTATAAATACATTGTTACAGCCTTGACAACAACGCCTGTCGGGAACAGCTAGTACAAGATGTATGTAACTATTTAAAGTTGTTCTTGCACTAGCTGTTCCCTACAGGCGTTGTTGTGTCTTAACTTTGAACTGAAATAAATAAGTAACTACCAACAACTACACCTACAATAAGTTTTGTGTCTCGTCTCACGGCTTGGACCACATAATATAGATCTATAGGCAATTGCTGTAAATTATTTTGACATCAGACAGATCAGGCATCGTGTTTATTTTATTCCAAGCATCAAGCAGGAAGCATCAGCCAGTTCATGGCTGTTACCTTCTACATGCGGAGGCAAAAGTGATGTTTTTTTACCGTGTTGTGGTAAAAACCGCGAGACTATTAGGGTTCCTTGTAGTACTACGGAACCCTAAAAGAGCATCCCAACCGCAAGTGTCACAAAGGTTTCCAACACGCGAAGCGTACAGATGTGTAACAGATTTGTGTATGTATAGGTGATAGTTTGAATATGACATCAATTCATCATACCCGGCGAGACACGACAAATGACAATGCGCCATTCGCTGACATTATACTATTTTGATGGAAAGCGTATTTTTTATAATAATATAATACTATGGAACATCAAACACTTCAAAAGATTTGATCCATACATTTTTACAAAGAAGAACGCTTTAAATTTAATTTACCCGACTGTACATTCAATCAAATTTTCCAAATTTTGAAGTTCAAAGGTGACACGCCAATTTTTATCAATATTTAATAAGCGTTGCGAGATGGGAATGTGGCCAGATGGGAAGGAGCCATTAATAATGCATTCATCGCTGTTCTTAATGTTAAGCCTATTTATTTACAGATATATAGACATAAACGTGTCGGATATATTTATTATTTCATAAATTATTTAGGAAATAATATTTTTGTAATGAAGTAACTTTTTTAACATTTCTAAGTCATTATTAGGAGCTTGGATCGCTAAAGAACACGTAAACCATACTCTAATATAAACTAAAATCACAAAAATACAGACATGACGTAAATTATTAATTTCTTGTTTTGAAAGGGGAAACTGATTTCTAAAATTGAAAATTTTCAAACTGTAAATAGCTTTAGCCATCCATTGTGCATGATGCATTGCTCCTGGGCGCTTAAAATTATTCGTGCGTATATGGTTGACCATCAAGAAAAATTAAAGCTAATTCTAGTAGCTCTTTGTAGTCATTTCTTAGCTGACATACCTATGAAAGAATAGTTAGCATTAATTGAAATTTATCGGTGTAGATTATTATATCACAATTTAAGAAAAAAACGTTAAATTAATTACATGTTGAATTTTAAACTTGAATAACTATTAGAGGAGTAAACTTACGGAAAAAACATAAGAGACATTTTATTTAGAGCGTTCAATTTCCTTTAAAAATATGTATCGCTCATCCCGATACGCTCATTCTAAAATGAGTTATAAAATTCCAAAGTTAAAAAATTTTTTCTCCATGTTATTTAAATGTTAAATAGAAATTCACGATGAAGCGACTTTTCAATATTAATATTAAGGGCTCCCGTTTTCACAGTCTTCTTTTTTCATCACTAGGAAGATATTTCACTGCGAATTAAAAAAAAAAAAAAATTGCCGGTTTTTTTGAACTGGTCTAATATATACTTATATATATATATATATATATATATATATATATATATATATATATATATATATATATATATATAATAATCGAAATTTATTTATTTACTTTTTATAGTTTTTGTGTCGGGGGTTATATAAAATGCATCACACTGAGTACTTGGGGGTTTATTCCCAAAAATAGCAATCGTTGTAAAAATAAAACATTTTGAAACTCTTTGCATTTAATAAAATACACTCTCCGCATTTAGTTAGCATCACACTTGGGGCTATTCCCAAAAATAGCAATCGTATTAAAAATAAAATACTTTGAAAATCTTTATTACTATTAACTAACACAAACATAAAATACACTTTAAAACTCAAAAACAGGAAAAGAAAGAGCCGTGACAGAGCAACTGGAGGTCCTTGCGAAAAAGCCATGCAGGATTTTTTCAGGCCACGGAATCTATGTCGAGATAGAGGCATCGCTAGCTGTTAGCCAAGGTGAGTGTTGTATAGGAGGTCAAGTGGCCAAATACTGAAACGCTAATCAAAACTAAGAGCCCTCCTATTCACATGCTGCCGCTGTCTCTGCTAGCCGAAACGACAGGAACAGCATGTGATTTGAGCGTCACTTTATTTGACTTTCGTTTCAGTATTCGGCCGTAAGAATATTTAATGAAGACTTATTATAGTACTTTGTAGTTTGTTCGTAAAATAATGTCTCACTGTATTTTTGATCAGCGTAATATATCATCATCATCATCGAGTACCGACCACTAATATCCAACAGCTGGGGCTTGGGAGTTGGGTCTCTTATAAACGTGAGGAGGGTTTTAGTCTGCAAATGTATTGGTGGGTGTAGCAAAAAATGTATTTTTCACACCTAAAGTAAGTATAATAAAACAGCGTGTGTATTTTTAGGGTTCCGTACCCATAAGGTAAAAACGGGCCCCTATTACTGAGACTTCGTTGTCTGTCTGTCCGTCTATCCTTCTTTCTCGTAAGCCGTGAAATTTTCACAGATGATGCCGCTTTATCATTTAACAATAATATACTAAAAACAGAATTAAATAAATATTTTATATTAGTCCCTTACGAGTCTTACGACAAACGTAACTTTTTTGCCGTTTTGTACGGATCCCTTCGTGTGCACTTAGGCAGTTTTTTTTTCTGTCAATTCGATGGACTATGGATATTTGTTATAAGTATTTAAATTTTGAAATATATTAGGTCTTTACCTATGAAATTGCCGTTTTGTATGAAAAAATTTAAACGAATTTTTTTAATGTATTTTTATTTGTATTAATCGAAGTAATCACCCATGCAATCAATACATCTTTGCCAACGCAGTGGCAGTTTATTGATGCCCTTCTTAAAGAAATCAGCTGGACGGGAGGCAACAAATTCTTCAAAGGCATTTGTACTGCCTCTCGGGTATTGAATTTTTTTCCCGCCAAGAAGTTATCCAAATTCTGGAAAAACTAGTAGTCTGTAGAGCAAGGTCTGGTGAGTAGGGCGGATGACGGAGAGCTTCCAACCCCAGTTCTTGCAACTTGTAGACCGTCTGCTGTGCAGTATGAGGTCGCGCGTTGTCGTGCAGGAGCAGCGGAGACGAGCGATTGACCAATGCTGGTTGGAGATGTGCCAGTTTCTCCATTATTGTGTTCAGTTCTTCACAGTACACATCTGCAGTAATGATCACCCTGTTTGGTAAGAAGCTGTGATTAATCACACCGGCGCTAGACCACCAAACAGTGACCATCACTTTTCTAGGGGTAAGTTTTCGTTTAGGGCATTGTTTAGGTGCTGAACCAGGATCCAACCAACTTGCTGAGCGCTTGCGGTTATCAAACAGAATCCATTTTTCATTGCAGGTAACAATGCGGTTCAAAATTCCTTCATTTGTGTGTCTGTTGAGCAGTGCAAGGCACGTCTCGACGCGTACTTCGCGCTGGCGATCATTGAGTTCGTGGGGCACCCATTTGTCAAGCTTTTTTACCTTGCCAATTTGACGCAAATGGACCAATATTGTTTTGACGCTAACGTCGAAAGCTGCTGCTAATTCAGCCGTAGATTGTGTATCATCAGCTTCCACAATCGCCTTTAATTCGTCATTGTCGACCAAAGTCTTCGGACGACCGCGAGGTTCATTTTTCAGGTCGAAATTTCCAGAACGGAAGCGAGAAAACCAATAACAGGTGGTGCGTTGGTTTGTAGTGTTAGCTCCGTAAACGTCGTTGATGTTGCGTGCCGCTTGTGCCGCGTTGCTGCCACGACGGTACTCATATTCCATAATTACTCGAATTTTTAACGTATCCATGATGACGAAAAAGATTGAAATGCGATGAAAATGTAACACTAATCAATTAACAAATGACTACTTTTGGAAAAAGAATTCCATGTTTTTAAAATAAAATTAATTTGAAATTAGAATTCTTAGCCAAACAAAAATTATTTTGATTTAAAATGGCCAGTACTGCAGAAAGGCAACTTTATAGGTAAAGACCTATTATTACAGCAGTTTTATTTTTTATCAAAATGTAAGACAGGTTTTTAGTTTGAAACTTCGTATGTTTTCCCAGCACATACGCCATTCTCACAACATGCTTTCTGCCTAGTCCAGACTTCCGAGGAATGGCCTCGTCAATAAATGTCTGGCCTATCGGCTCGGGGGCTAACTATGTGCGGGTTTCAGCATGCTATCCCTATTTTGAACCCAGCAACGCGCTTGTAACCCTTTTGGTATTGTGGGTGAATAGTAATTTTATCATTTTAACTTTCGAAGTTTCGAAGAATTTATGAGTACCCAAAAACTTTATAGAAAATCAATCTTCCCCACCTACCTAATAGGTATATTGAGCTGACTGTACCTGTTAACAAAATTATTTTATTGAACAACATAGTAATATTAGGAAGTTAGGCACTAATCTATACAAATAAATAAAATTGCAGTGTCTGCTAACACAATAATATGACTAGCTAGTAGCTACTTTAAAATATTTACAATCTAAAAGAAAAAAAATCTGATTGTAATTTGAAATTAACAGCCTTGCACATTATGATAGTATTATATATACGGTGGTACCTACACCAAAAAATCTATTTTAATTTTTTTGTCTGTCTGTCTATCTGTTTGTTCCGGCTAATATCTGAAACGGACGGACCGATTTTGACCGGACTTTCACTGGCAGATAGCTGATGTTATAAGAAGTAACTCGAGCTACTTTTAACTTAACCCGGCGAGTGCAAGGTTGGGTGTAATACCTAACACCCACCTTACGCTTCGTGTTACAAATTCGAGTAATCATTTTTTGGTTTATATTCGTTATATTTTTTTTTAAATATATTTTTAAGTCTTTTCAAATCAGCTGATAATGATGATAATTCTTGTGATGATTCCTTTTGTGACTTCGAAATTGTTGTTGGCCAAAGAAGCGCTGAAGGTGATTTTCTGTATCGTTATTGAATGAAAATGAGTATTTATAAATGCATTCGTTATATTATATATATATAGAACATGCTGTTTTGCGTGTGGACATTGCGCTCAAACTGAAGACGATGAGAAGTCTGACTAATTATATATTATAAGTTTAGATCTCATTTGTTTCCAAATTTCACCAACTATAAGGAAAAACTTAACTTAACTAAACGTCTAAATTAAAATGTCTAGTATATATGGGTGTGCTGCACCCACACGCTCGTTATAACACATAACATTAACCTGGCGCTCGATTGGTTAAGAATAGTTCCACGCAAACGAAGTTGCGGGCACCAGCAAGTATTATTTATGTTTCTGTGATCTCGGAAACGGCTCTAACGATTGCGCTGAAATTTGGTATATATGGGGGGTTTCGGGGGTAAACAATCGATCTAGATTAGTCTTATGTTTGGGGAAATGCGTGTTTTCGAGTGTTCATGCGTTTTTCTGACCACGCAGAATATAGTCGCTAATTTCGTGTTGCCGGCCAATGTCCGTCTGGTCCAGCGGGTTAAGACGCGGACGGCAAGAAACGAGTATTACGGGTTCGAATCCCGCTCGGTGATTTACTTTTGTTTTTTTTTATATGTTCAAGTTTATATATTATAATTTTTTAATTTTTATTGTTTTTAGACAAGTTTAAAAAATGTAGTTAATGTTTGAGATAACAATATATATTTCACATAAATATGTCTAACATTTACCTATACTGATTACGTGAATAAGATTTATGCTTTCGAGTTTCACCATAATATTACAATGAATAGTAATAACCGAGCAAAGTTCGGTCGCCCAGGTACTATAATATTATGTAGAGTTCCATGACATATTGTACCGCGATAAAACTTACTAAAGTTACATGCGTGAGGTCTCCCTCTGTATGTGCTTAACTGTGTGTTTTGCGAAATTTCTCGTAAGCTGCATGAAGTTGGCAAAAGCTAGTCTTTTATACATTATCAGGTAATTTATGAAAGACTACTAGGCTCCGCCCGCGTTAATTCAGTATATCAAGGGAACAATGTACTTTTTCGCGATAAAAAGTAGCCTATGTGTCAATCCAGAGCTTAAACTACTACCATACCAAATTTCATCAATATCCATTCAGTTGTTTTTGCGTGACAAAGTAACAAACATCCATCCATCTATCCTCATCCCTCACAAACTTTCACATATATATAGGTACTTAATAGTAAAATGATAAAGTCGCATTTTTTTGATACCTTACCATTTACCATAACGATTATCCTTACTCTGTAGATAATGATTATAATCGATTGTATTTATCACAAGTTGTGTTTATCGCGAGCACGTAGCTGCTGTCGCAAAAGCGCGGGAAAGCCTCAGTCGGCCCGCCACCGCCGCCCGCGATGGACGGACCGCGCGCGCTCGCTCTGGTAGCCGCGGTAGCGTTCGCGATCGTGAATGCCCATGTGTCCACCAACAACATCCTACGCATCCAACTCTGGGACGAGGAGGGATTGAGTAGAGAATACATAACGACTGCACCATCTAAGCACAAGACTAAAGTTAACCTTGCGACGTTGTACGAGGCGATGATGGGTGACGAAAACGAGCACGGGACGAGGTACGCGAGGCACAAAGTGAGGCACAAACGGCGGAGGCCGAGGCAGAGCGGAAACGAGCTGCCATGGAGGTTCCACAGCGGCTCCTCGAGGAACGTGGCGGTGTTCGACGAGGACGTGCCCTGGGAGGAGATCGAGGGGAGATCGGGGACTGGGAATGCCAGTGTTAGTGACAGTGACAGTTCAGTGAGGGAGGTCGCGCCCCCCATGACTCTGCGCCAGGATGACGAGGTAGAGTATGCTTCATTTCGCATGTAAAGTTCCCAAACTCTAGTGTTGATAACAGTTACTTTGTAGAGTGGATTCAGTAAGGCGGAAAAGAATATTTGTATGTAGAATTCGCAAAGTCAGTGTTAGAATGAGGCGAAAAAAAAAATTAACGTTTTATAACATTATGGATTAATAGCTGTTTCCCGCGGCTCCGCCCGCGTAAATATACTATCGAGTATCCCGCGGGAACACTGTATTTTTCCGGGATAAAAAGTACCCTATGTTTTAATCCAGAGCCTAAACTACTACATAACCATAACAAATTTCAACAACAACAAACATCCACCCATCCATCCATTTAATACACCCATCCATACATCCATCTATCTATCCTCACAAACATTCACATTTATAATATTAGTAGGATTGTCTCCTTATAGCCAGGAAATGAAAAAAAGTTGTTAATAAAATCCTCGAAAAAAGTTAATTAAACGGATCCAATTCTAGCATCAGTGGAAGTCTCCCAAAGGTTTTTGGAATAAGGATACAAAACATACAAAATAGAGGTGCGCAAAATGTGTCACTGCATAAAAAGATATTTTAATATATTTTGATCACGGTGAACTATATATATTTATCACTGCTTTAGTTCAGTAGTCTAATATTGTCCATTGGACAGTTCCAATGGACATTAGCTCAAGTCTTACTGTTCTCCTCATCAGAATAGAATTGGTTTTTCTCGTTCTTTTTACAAGTTGTTTAATCTGCGAGTGATTTTATGTCGCTTCGTAGTTCGCGCACTGTTGGGAGTTCGGGGACGGGGCGATTGACATGTACTAAAGATATTATGTCTGTATTGAAACTGAATCAGTGAATGAACGAGATGATGCAAGCCAACTAGTTCAATTGAACGACACATTCGCGAACTAAACACGTTTAATGCATAGAAGTAATTTTTAAAGAATTTTTAACAAACTTTTAAATGTGACTGTATAATGTCATGTTAGATACCTAGGAAAATTCTTTAACTTCCGGTAAATAAACTTTTATCACTGATAACAACGCTATCAAACATAAACAGGCGAAGTCTGGCCACACGCTGTTGGTTGGCGTAAATCAACGACTCATCTCAATCTTGTGGAGGAATGCAACATAGTAGTTAAGTTCTGTAAAAAATACTTATCTTCGGCTCTACCAAATTTTAACTACAATTTTTATAAAAAAAAAAAACTATAACCCGACTACGTTCATTATATATCCATTGTTACCCAGGCATTACAAATCTATTGACCAGTTCAGGCGCTACGGTGGAACAAACATACATATACATACATAGACTGCCAAAATCATTAGCCTTCCTTTTGGCTTTGCCGTAGTCGAGACAAAATGCCATCAAAGCCTTGTTTTTTTTATAAAAGATTTTGACTTATATATACGTGATACGTCTGACTTTTTTAAGGGATCCGTAACATAAGGGGTAATTCCGTAACGGCGAAGTCTCAGTAATAGGGACCTATTACTTCGCTGTCTGTCTGTCCGTCTGTCCGTCCGTATGTCACCAGGCTGTATCTCGTGAACCGTGATAGCTAGAGTGTGACAGGTTTCTGTTGCCGCTATAACAACAAAATACTAAAAACAGAATAGATATGTTGTTGATTGTACTGTAGGTTCTTGGTGGAAATTCATGTTTAGTCCTGTGTGTTATTACTGTAAAAACAGAATAGCATTAATATTTCAGTGGGGCTCCCATACAACAAACGTGAGTTCTTAAGCCGTTTTTTACGGAACCCTTCGTGCGCAACTCGTACTTGGCCGTTTTTTTTTTAAATTACACTCGGAGCTTTGATATAAATGATGAAATATTTAGGTTTAAATTATTATTAAGGATGGTATGTCTTGAATGTATGGGAACGGCCATCGAGTATCGCCTTATCTATATGTTATTGTCCGTGCGATAACAGGCTAGCCAAGAGATATCACACAAGATAGATAAGATTACGAAATATAGAGAATAGAGCTGATAGGCGCCAAATGTTCCGAGAAATGTGCCACAATGCGTGATTAATATTATGTAAACAAACTACATATTACTATTTTGATAAAGAAATTGATAGATAACTGTTTTATAATCACCTAACTCGAATCAAGAATAGCTTATTCGGAAGTTTTGTCGCTGCTTACTTTCTTAGATTGTCAGTAGATCGTGGAACAGACCCTAAATTGAAGAAACTCTGTCGATTCTTTTAGTTTTCGACCCTCCATAGCCTCGGGATTACAGATTTAACAATAATAAAAATATTTGTTTTTTTTAAATGAGTTATGATTTAAATAATAATAATATAGATTATCGTACCTACCTTAACTAGGGTGTGCCTACCTACCTAAACTAACTAATATGCGTAATTACAAATGAAAGTAAAATTCAGCCTCTCGTGAAACGTGGAATGTTGAATAATATAATTTCGTAATGTTAATAATATTATAAATATAAACATGGTTTAGTTTACCCCCGTACACACAGAGTTATTGATTTCAATGTTATAAATAGATCGTAGACGCGAGTAACAATATTAATTGTTCAAACTAATTGTCTTGGAAATATTAAAACAACGACTGTGAGTGCAGTAATTATTAGTATACTTCTTAAGTATTAATAATTAGTATTCTTCTTAATACTATATGCTTTCTTTTTTTCAATTATTAAAATACAATATAGAGCCAAATAATAAACTAAAATTAATACAAAAAAAGAAGAAATATCTACCAATATGACTACGTTGTAGTAGCTAGTACCTAGCAAACTAAACTTGACTCGTTGGACAGCAATGGCTATCCGCTGTGCCAGGTAATTCCCGGCTCTGGGGTCTCGGGTGCTTCAGTAAGCTTTTTTGATATTTATTTTGAAAAGTTTATGTACTCCCGGACCCCATGCGCTTTCGTTGGGTCTCCGCTAAGGTTCTCATACTTGCGCCGTTTGTGGTTCTCTGCTTGGTTTGCAGCCGCGCCCGCACAGTTCGAGGTGCCTTGGACATGGGACGGAGCAAGAGTATCGACACAAATAGCGTCCCACACAAGAGCCCGTCCCACACTCCAAGGAACCAGGGTCATTCCACCTGGTCTGCTCTTATGTGAACTACATAAAAATGATTTTGGTTGTTTAAAACAAAACCAGAGATAGCGGATTTTATCACCTTAAAAAATATTAAAAAATTGATTTGGAAAAAAATATAAAAAATCTCCTCTATATTTTCAAGTGTTTTGCTATTATGCATGAATCTTAATGCGTGGTAATAACATTTGTTTTATTTGGTCCCTGTCTGGATTTATTGCACAAAACATTTCTAATATCTTTGCCCTCCATTCTAGTAAACCGTCAAACGACTTTTCGTAAAAGCGTCCTTAATGAAGAATCAAGAAACATACTTTTTTTAGAAAAACAGAGGTACTTCCTCATACTTCAGTAGTAGTGAAATAAATTAGTAACTACATTCGTCTAAAAATAACTTAATATTTCCAAGTATCTTTATTCACACTGGACACTCGACATGTACATAAAAGATTTTGCCCGATAGATAGAATATATGCACATGTAGTCGAATGTGGCAAAATATATTTGCCACTATTCGACTAAATGTGGAAGATATTAAGTAGCAGGGTTGTCAATCCTACAAAATTTTTGCAACACTCAACATTACTTATTATGGTACCTAAGTATTGCAAAAAAGTAGTATATTGTTATAAAGATAAGTCTTGATCGAATAGAAAAAATACTATTTTGTACATATTGAATATATTTTTTAAATCTAGCAAATTTTTATTGAATCAAATGAGTATGAAATGTAAATGTATGAGTAAAATATGTTACGATGAATAAAGATTATGATTATGATTGACTTACTTTTTGGAAGAAACTTGCGACCAGTGAGCGTCTGAATTCATGTGTAGTGAATGAAGATCGATTATGAATCACTATCATAAAAGTGCAGCGCCGCGTCGCGACTCGGTGATTTTTTTAAAAACATTTTACTGTGGTGTTACATATTAAATAACCTTGCCAAACTATGACGTTTGAGGGCGAGATGCGCGCATTTCCTAAACAGATACCACATTACAGCTACATGTTGACTTATAAATTATAATATTTACTGTATACTATGCAAAACTTACCTACTACAATTGAATACAATATTATATATTCATTTATTAGACACAGCAAACTCAAAGTTCTTTATTTTCTTAGCTGTGAGCTGACCCTAACTGGTTTGAATAAAGACGGACAGAATTCTAATAATATAAAAAGAGATAGTCATTTGTCCCCGTCTGTGTCTTAACATAATCGAGTTCTATCTGTATTTTTTTACTTATTATTTTTTTGACTCGGTTATACGTTCGGCTGTAATATAGATTTTTAATATTTTTTAGGGTTTCGTCATACTCAAGGAACCCTTAAAGTTTCGCTCTGTCCGTCCGTCTGTCTTGTCTGTCCGCTCCGCTGGTTGTGTATAGATCTCGGTTTTGGCATCATAATAATTTTATATTTTAGGGGTGGCTTTCCATACAAGTGAAGTGGGGATGAAAAATATTTTTTCATTCTACCCCATCGTGTGGAGAATCGTTGAATCGTCTTTTAAAATAAATGCAAGGTTTCATACATGACTTTTTTTTACAAAGACAACCATTTTCGAGTAATCGGCCTCCAAAGTGGTTTATAAGTTTATCCCCCCCGGGCATTTATTAAAGGGGAGCATTTGTAGTTTAGTAATGCCAGGGGGCCCCTGGCATTTATAAACTACAAGAGATATAAACTTATAAGTTTCCATGCTGATAGATCATCCTAAAAACTCTTTAGGAAAATGATTTTGAGCGAAATCGGACAATAACTTTTAAAGTAATTTAAAGAAAACCTACTGCGCGTTGATAGTTACGGAACCTCCTCCTCTCCTCCCTAACTCCTTACACTTGTCCTGACATGCTCTTGGTTACGTAATTTTAAGTCTTTTTCGAGCCCAAGTTATAATGTTATAGTTCGGCAACCCTATTAAATAGGAAAGTACACATTAAATAGATACGGTTAACTTCTCCGTATAGAATACACTTCTGTTTATATTGCGTGTCGTTGAACCGGCTAAACAAACTGAGAGGCTGCACGAATTCTGTAAATTTAGGCTTAAGCACCACCATCAATATACGTGCCAAAATCCATAGAATTGTAAACGACGATATCAAAAAAAAATCTAAAATACACCGGCATATTTAGCGGAACATAAAATAAAGGTTTGATATCAGTATCATATAAGGTTGCTGGCTGGTTTATACGTCATTTAATTTAAAAATAAATATTTTAAAATTAAGAAAACAACTGAATATCACATTTTATGCAATTGTTTTAATTTTATTCAAATACACCTTATCTGGAGCGAACTTCGAGTATTTCTTCCTTCTGAGTTTGATTTAAAATTTCATTGAAATACTGTTTTTTGTTAGTTTTTTTTTAATCGCGTATCTTTTTGGAGTTGAGGACTGAATTATGCCTGACTTAGCCCCAACGGAGATTGCCAGGGCACTCGAAATGCGAATAAATGGTCAAACCTACAGAGTGATATCCAGAGATCTTCGTCGACCAGTTTCAACGATCCATCGCAGTATCCAACGGTTCAGGGAGACCGGTACTTATGTGAGAAGAGCAGGACAAGGCAGAAAAAGACGCACTTCGAGTAGAGATGATCGTTTCATTCGGCTTCGTGTACGTAGGAAACCCAGTTTGACGGCCGTCCAAGCCCGACATGAGTTAGAAGCAGTGCGGGGTGTAACCGTAAGTGAGCGTACGGTACGAAGAAGGTTCGAAGAAGCTGGTTTGGGTTCATTTGTGCCCGCCAAGGCTCCAAGGCTCGAGGTAAATCATCGTAGAAACAGGTTAACTTTTGCTCAGGAACATCGACTTTGGAACGCGGACCAATGGAGTAAGGTATTGTTTAGTGATGAGTGCAGAATTCTCTTAAATCAAATTGACGGCAGGCAAAGAATATACAGACGCAAAGGAGAACGATACATTCAGACAAATTTTGAAACTACAGAACTACTTGCATACGGTGTTGGATCAATAATAGTTTGGGCGGGCATTTGTTTGGGAGCTCGCACAGACTTGGTAGAGATTGACAGAGGGAGTCTGACTGCAGACCGCTATATCAGAGAAGTTTTAGAAGAAAATGTCGTACCGTTTGCCCCATATATCGGTGACGATTTTGTATTTATGTTGCCTTTAGGAAAATATAAGAATTTTGTTGATTTAAAACAAATATATGCACTTATACTTATATATATTTGTACGATTCATTCACAAACATTACACCATCTTGTGACGTCACGTCCTATCAATCACTTAACGCATTCAAAAGATAACTCAAAGTATTGTCAAGCAAAAATACGAGTCATCAAAATATTTGTCTAACACATTTTACTTACTCTCACTCTACGAAGTGTGTGTGCGTATGTACATATTATGTGTCACGATGTTTATTCATCTTCGTTCGTGTAGATAGGAAATCTATAACCACCAGGGTACCGTAAATTATTGGAAAACTTTACTATCTGCGTAGCGTATCTCAAATTTCACTTAAATCGGTTAAGCCTTTTCGGTGATTTGCAGGCACAAAGTTATAGACAAACTGGTAATTATATTATATAAATCGTTAATGTTTCGGGATTTTCTGCCGGGTTAATAGGACGCATCTTCTTTTATGGCACTGTCAAATTTTACTTGCATCATCTAACAATAGGTACATGCTTCGATTTCTAATACGTTTTGCTATGAAAGGGCCCTAAAATACATGAGTTCTCTCGTATATCTACATGGATGTAGGTACTCGTAAAACAAGCTAGACTACAGATTTTTTTGATTGCATAAAATCTTATAATTATAAATACGCTATTAATTATCAAGAAACAGTATATTAAAAATCAATATTTTCAAAGGTACGGTGATTTGTTTACAAAATTTCGCAAGTCTCGGGAAAACGCTCCATTCAAAAGTCGTACCTAAAACTGTGACGTCACGCCTAGGTAAAAGTGTATGAAACGTGTTACCATGTTAATGTTTTTGTATATTATAATAATGCAAGTAAACTAAATGATGTAGGTTTTTTACTAATTTAGCAAAAATAATTGAACTTTTTTTACATGTATGTAATTACTAAACTACACATAAAATATTATACATTTTTACGTTTGTCAAGTAGTAATATTTCTGTGTATATACGAGGGGCGACTGAAAAGTTTTGAGCCTAAGGTATTAAAAATGCTGATAAAAATGTACAAAAAATTTATTTTTCAATATAGTCTCCCTGTATTTCAATGCACTTCTTACATTTATTGTAAAGAGCTTTTAACCCAATGAAAAAATATTCGCCGTTTTTGTCTTCAAAATGTTCATCTACGGCCATCTTCATTTCTTCGTCATTGGAAAATCTCCGTCCCCGTAGGCCTTTTTTCAAATTTGAAAAAAGATAATAGTCACTAGGAGCCAGGTCAGGACTGTAGGGTGGGTGGTTGATTTCCTCAAATCCTGTCTCGGCGAGGGCACGCCTTGCAACTCGCGCAGTGTGGACGGGCGCGTTGTCTTGCAAAAACAGGACTCCTTTTGTCAGTTTGCCTCTCCGTTTCTCAACAACCACTTGACGTAACTTGGTCAGCAATGCGGCATAGTAGTCTCCGTTCATTGTAGTATTTTTCGGAAGGTAATCAATAAACAAAATACCTTCACAATCCCAAGAAACAGTGGCCATGAGCTTGGACGCCGATCTTTCCACTTTGAACTTCCGTGGCGGCTTTTCTCCCTTTTCTATCCACTGCATTGACTCCTGTTTTGACTCCGGATCGTACTGTCGAATCCAGGTTTCATCAACAGTAATAAGGCGAGAAAAAACGTCGTCTGGATTATCGCCACAGATGTCCAAAAACACTGTGAAGTTGTGACTCGACGTTGCTTGTCCAGCGGCGTCAGCATTTTCGGCACCCATCGCGCGCAGACCTTTTTCATGTGCAGGTGATCATGCAAAATATTTCCGATCCGTTCCTTGCTAATGCCCATGGCTTCAGCTATCTGCCACAACTTGATTCGCCGATCTTCCAGAACAAGTTTTTTTACTTTTTCAATGTTTTCTTCGGTAACAGCGGTGTTTGGGCGTCCTGACCTGGGGTCATCTTCGAGTGACTCCCTGCCAAGTTTAAACTGTCGGTTCCAACGTTTGACGGTAGCAAATGAAGGTGCAGACTCCCCATAAACAGCTATCATCTCTTCAAATATTTCCGTCGGTGTTTTATTCTTCTTTGTTAAGAATTTTATCACAGCTCTGTACTCCAATTTCGTGCAAAGTGCGGAAGACTCAGACATTGTGACGTTTACGATTCAATTACTAAAAGCGTAATGATGGAAATGACATGAAATTTGACATTTATGTTTCTAAGGATACCCGCAATTAGTGGTATGATGCGCGAGTAATTAGTTGTACTTTAAGGTACTTAGGCTCAAAACTTTTCAGCCGCCCCTCGTAAATTAAAGTAATGATTTTACATGTGGCCCCCTAGTCGGTGTGTCAGTGTGTACAAACAGGGTTAGCTGCGATCAGTGATCACTTATCTCGCCTAACGTTATCAGTCATGCTCTCTGAGCAGGTCGGGTAATTCCCAGCTGTGATAGACAGTAATTGTTCTGCACCCTGTACGTTACTGTTCTGCAGAACCTGTACATTACTCACTGTTCTGCACCCTGTACGTTACTGTTCTGCAGAACCTGTACATTACTCACTGTTCTGCACCCTGTACGTTACTCTGTGGCAACCTATAGGTAGCAGGGACATTACTTACTGTTCTCCAGAATCCTGCACCTTAGGCCGGGATTATATTGTCCGGAATCCGTAAGGCCAGGAAAAAATCAGAGCACAGAAAATAGAACTCTGCGCTAATTCAATAGAGCCGAAAATCGAAGACACAAACGTCGAGTCAAATGTCAATGTCATTGATGACAGCTCGACACTCGGCACTTCGATTTTCAACTCTATTGTATTAGCGCAGAGCTCTATTTTCAGTACCCTGAATTTCCTTCAGCCTTTCGGATTCCGGATCATGTAGTGCCATGATCCAACCTAATCGTATACTTGCCCAATAATTTCCCGCGATAAGCGAACGAGTAGAAAAGGTGTCAAAAGGCATCACTCCAAGCCTCGACTCTTTCGGGCCTATCACGGTGAATAAGGGAGTATGCATTTGTTTTAAATCAGCGAAAGTCTTTTCCGAAACGAAACATAATATTTTATGGACCGAAAAATAATACGAAAAGCTGTAATCAGTTTGCTCGTAAATAAAAAAGACAATATTACAACACGACACTCGCGTGATACTTTATAGCTCTTCATTATATCAGCATACCCACCGATATTAGGTTCTATTATTAAACGCGCGTGGGCGCTAAAATATTCGTTCGATTCGTCCATATTATAGCGCCCTGCACACGTAAAGTTGTCGGACTGAGTTCCAAACTGCGGAGGAATCTGTGCGGTTTGAACTGCCGGCGTCTTACATACAAGCGCCCGTCACACAGTTCTTACCGTCGGAAATGGCACGCGCCGTTCCATACCGTGCTGCGAATCGGAAGTGTAAACGCTCGGGGCCGACGCGCGACGATCCGATCTGGCATGTCGTTGACGGCTCATTTTCCACAGTTCAAACCGCGCGCTTTGACGTATTTGACGTATCATGTATGACGCCGGCAGTCAACACCGTGACGCATTTTTAGTCATAATTAGCACAAGAATTCGATCCTTAGTCCAAACCACACACATCCCTCCGCGGCTTGGAACGCCATCTCAACGCATTTGGAACGGCGCGTGCTATTTCTGGGATCAGAACTGTACGTGTGACGGGCGCTAATAGCCTAATGTCGCTCTATAAGGTCGCCACAAGGCCAAGATCATATGGTTCTATTTCGGTTTTTTGTTACTTGTCGATATAATATTTATTTGCTTTATGACATTTTTACACTTATGTTTGAAACCTGCTCCGATACTCAGACAGTTTTTCTAATTTTAACGAATGAGGCTACTTTTTATCTTGTTATGTGCACGGGTTTCCGTTTGACAAAAATTGATTGGATGCGAAGATGCGTCATCCATCTTTTAACAATACGAAATACGATTCGTGTATTGCATAACCTAGGCTAGGCGACTGAAATTTTTGATTGCGTTAATGAATATTACTCTTAAATAGGAGTAACTTCTCAGAGTAAGCAGTTGTTTACAAAATTTCGCAAGTCTAGTGAAAACGCTTCATACCAAAAGTGCTAAGCCGACAGGAATGGAATTGTAGGAACCCCACGCCACTGGTGCCTAACTGTGACGTCACGATTAGGTAAAAGTGTATGAAATATAACGCCGCAGGAACATATTTGTAAATACTTCCGTTTGTGCGTTTAAGTTCATACTTATCATAATGAATGTTTTTCTATATGATGTAAGTTTTTTACTAATTTATCAGAAATTTATGAAATTAAATATGAAACAAGTACCCTGTTACTAATCTACACATAAAATATTATATGTTTTACGTTTATCAAGTAGTAATACCTCAATATTTCTGAGTATATAAGTAAATGAAACTAAATATTTTACATGTAGTCGTCTCCCCTAATTGTATGTCACAAAATGGAAATCCGAAACGTAACAAAGAAAAACCAGGATGGACAGATGATTGTGTCTACCTATTTACAATACGGAATACGTGTGTTGTATTGCATAAGCCTGTTCTATAGATCACAAAATAGAAATTCGGAACGGCAGGTAACTAAAAAAGACACTAATGCACTGAAAAGACAATGGACAGTGTCAGCGGTGTACAAAAAGTGGACTGGAAGTAGGGATGTTTTCGTTTTTGCTACACAAACACTGAATTATTTACCCTGATAGTGCTTTGAGCGACAGCTGCAGAATGCCGAATGAGCTAAATTCGGATACTCGTTTTCATTTTAGAATATAGAGACATTGCGCTGACGAAATTACTACATTTTCCTCATTGTATTTAGGAACAGTGGGGTTACCTGGAGCAATTAATGGGTGGGGGGGATTGTAATAAAAAATATTGACAGTTGACATTCGATAACGTTACGAATATGTAGTTGACAATTGTTCCTGCTTGGACTACTGATCTTTAATCTATATATACGTCAAGCAAAATCTTTGTACACACTTTCACGAAGAATATGGAGGGGTATGAAATATGAAATTTTTGGCACTGTTCAAGTTTATATATAATGATGCTTTAAAATTATTAACTAAATTAAATAAAGCAAAAATTATACACATACGCATACCAAATTGCCAATCGGACTGACAAAATGGAATCAAAATTATTGATATATTGTTGCACGACGAAAGAAAAAACATTTAAGGCTTAAAATGCGCAGATTCTTAGTGATAAGACCTAGCTAAATCGATTTTCTCCCCAAATCTCCTTTCATACTAAATTTTATTGTAATATTTGCAGCCGCTGTCGAGAAACCTAAGAATAATCCTAAATAACCCTAAAATTCATAACATGAGCTGTTTTTAGGTCATTAAGATTTAACCTTAACTTATCAGTAATGTACCACTAATTAATTTTTCCCGTTAACAAAAAACACAGGCATTGGCCGAATTTGGCACCGTATTTTATAATGAAGCCGTTTTCACCTCATTAAAATATTTTTCAGCCAGCAGTCCTGTGCCAGATTTGTGTGAAAGCGGAGCGTAGTGGCTTATCAGATGTTAATTAACGACATCTGCAATACAAAGCACGCAGGTGCTTCGATGAATATTATGATCACATAGAAACTTCCCTAAAAGATGATGATATAATACTTGAGACTTAAGTCAAAAGACAATTAATGGGAGACCAGATCCACACCACGCCCACAGTACTTCTCAACCAGTAAGGGTTGCACCGGTGATAAAATTTTAATTAGATATTAAAACATAGAGGAAAAACGTAAGAAACTCGCGCGGCCACCTTTTAGCAAATAGGATAGCCAAAATTGTTTTTTTTTTTATTAATTTTATACACTAAGATGTGCTCAAACGATTAACTTAAAGCAATTTAAATTACAAAATACTTACGAGAAGTACAGAAGTACATTGTTGGGCTGGCCTGGAACTATATCATCCGGAATCCGGCGGGCCCGGGAAAATTCATTCCGCCGGATTCCGGATCATATAGTCCCAGCCTTACACGCCAAAATACACGCCACGTGCACGCAACCAACACTGCCCAAATTGTCTTAATGTTCGTTATTAATAATGTCTGACTCAATCAGACTCTATTAGTTTCCTGACTCCTGCCCATCGCTGGAGGAAATTATCGATTCGTGCCTAATTTCCGATGGGCAGGCGGGGCGGGTCGCGGTCAGGGCTGCAATAACGGCTGCCAATCTAAACCAATCGTGCCCATTCGATCGTGTTTGATTTTTGTTTTCGTTTTTGACAACCCTGTTTTTGTTTGTGGTGGAATTTGAAAAATCTGAAAGTCAAACAAAGCCTTTAAGCATAGACCTATTATAGACGAGGCATGTCGAGGCAAAAAAAGAGTGTGGACAACACTCAAACTGCCCTACTTTTGGAGTTGTTTAGGGCAGTCGAGGTTTGACATTTGTCATCTTGACATTTTGACATTTATTTTCCGCAGCATAATCAGTCGGCATAAAATTGACAAAATATCTATCTTGAGTTTTAAAATCTTTGGTCAAATGTACGTCATAATATCCTATCCTTAGTTTTGAAATCATTGCTTTAAAGTAGCTAGTTGATAAATTTAGAGGTGGTTGAATTTACAATTTATAAGAAATTGACAATTTTGGATACACGTATAGTTTACACAGCAGGCTCTCATTAGGATTATTACACAGTATACAAAGTAAAATTTTAACTTATTTTTGACGTGATAACGTCTTATAATTCGATGGAGCCGGCTGCACGCACGAAAAAACATGACTCATGCGGCGTTACCTCGCTCTGAGGCGTTCCATTTAAGACTTGAAGTGCAAGCGAGAGCGCGGAATCTGTCTCTCTCCTACTTGAGTGAGCGATCCATCAGTATTTTCTTATGATGTTGTCACGTTCAACTATCGTCAGTAAACCGACTTTACTGACAACCGATTTTTAACTAATCTAAAACTAGATAAATTAAATTAAAGCTGGTATAAGTCAAGTAGCTATGACTTCTTTCGTTATCAATTTTTTTTTAATTCTTTTCAAAAACTTATTACTTATATTATTTAAATATAGAATTGGGTATTTTCCTAAATGTAAATATTAAGTGTTTTTTGAAAACATTAAAAAATAATTAGGTATTACAACTTGATAAAAGTGAGAAGAATTAAGATTTGTGTTTGGTATTGTAATTAAAACATAACAAAGTCACAAAAAAGTTGGAATATTTTTTACAAAAACCTATATAAGTCACAAACATCAAATACGAAAAGATTTTACTATGGCATGTGTGAACATTTATGCGCAGCGCAAACCTCGTAGATATAAGATTTTTTTTGCATATGGCCATGAATTTCGTAGCAACTTACAGGCGTGTGACGTCACCTGCTTGTACGACTTTTGTATGGGGCGTCTTCGCTAGACTCACAAAAGTTCAAAACAATCCGCAGTTTCTTTGAAAATATTGATTTTTAGTATAACCATTCCTGTTTTAAACTGACTAATTTTTCAGACCACTATTCATTTACGTAATTAAAAAAAAACAGGCAATTACAACAATATTAGAAACTCGAAAATAATCGCAAGAAAATTTCTAACACAATTCCAACAACGTTTCTTCGCTCTCGATAGTCGATAGTTTTATTTTACTTTACGTTCAACGCGAACTTTGACATTTATATTTTATTAAAAGTCATTTAAGGCACGTAAATATCTCTCGTGGATGTTTTATGTACTTACTTATAGGGGTAATTTATTATAGTACGGAAAATGTATTATTCCACTTAACAATCATAAAACGGAGTCGTAAAATTAGGGTTGGTCTCTATTATTTTATACCTAAGTAGTAGCTAGTAAGCACATATTAAAGAAACAGGAACAGATAAACAGCCACATAGTTAACCTTCGATTTGATTACTACTGCAAGCATACCTACGGTGTGTCCACGAATGTGTGGAAAAATTGTAGGCCGTTGAAGGGGACGTCAAAATGTTCAAATATGGATCATTTGCATCGTTCTATGAAAGCTGTTTTTCTGTAAGTAAGGATATATTATATTTTCGCGGTGTTTAGCTTACATCAATGTGCTGAATAGGCATCCGCCTTAAAATGGATCCGTGGACGGCACCGGGGGGTTGTCAATGTCGAATCTGGCAACTTGGCACTCATGCGTTCGATTTTCAACTCTATTGTATTTAGTCCACAGTTTTATTTACAGTGCTCTAAGTATTCTCCGGCCTTCCGGATTCCGGACAATATAGTCCCAGACTTAGAGAAGGGAGATGACAGCATCGCCGTCATCTATGAGTAGATGATGCCTGATGACTGATGAGGCAATACGTCAGCAGGGTTGTCATGTGGTAGTCACAACAGTTCCCATGACCCCGCCAGAAGCGTGAAGAAGGACATCGGAGTTGGTGTTAGTTACAAAGTTCTAAGTTTTTACAAAGTTCTGCCCAGTCCAACATAACCCTGAAGCCGGGGTCGCGGGGTATTCTTATCGCATTTAGGTGCCGTCCATAAATCACGTCATATTTTTTGTCTTGTTTAAAAACCTCAACACTTAAGCACTTAAAAACTATACGAGTCATATTTGTCTTGTACCCAGCTAAGGGAATCTACAACCGATAAGATTTCGGTAGGCATAGGCTAGGTTCGAAAATTAATACACCTGATGTCTCCTGAAACCTCCTCCCCCTTGTGACTATTGGTAATTTTTTTAATTTTTTAAATTTTGTTATGTATTTGTCTTACTTATACTTAATAAATTATATTTGTAAAATAAAATATGTTTTATGAAGGTAAAATAATATATATTATAGTATATAAATTATATGTTTATAGTTCTCATATTACGTAACGTTCGAAAATTGGACAACTGGGTTGTGCAAATTGTACATCCGCATTTTAAACGTAATTATCTCGGATTATTTTTTTTAGATGGTAGAATCTGGTCTCATTTTCGAAATACAAAATTTTGAAAAAAAAAATAGCATATGTTACCCGCGGCTTCATTACGAATCTATTGACACCTCATTTATTAAAATCGGAGAAGTATACATACATAGACTACCAAAATCCCTTCCTTTTGGCTTCGCCGTAGTCAGGTAAAAAAAATGGATAATAAAGATTGCATCAACGTTAAGGCAAGATTTCTTAGAAATCAACAATAGTTCGTAACAACGGTACGCGGCGCTGCATTTTTAAAATAGTTAAAATGAACTTTATTCGGCACACAAGAAGAAAAACATTTGATTGCAAGAGTCGAGCGGCGCCGCGCTATGCAGAGCGGTCTACTTTGACATTCGAACTCACAATTAAACGTGTATCTTCTCGTGTAGTGAATAAAGTTCAATTTTGAATTACTATCTTTAAATGCAGTGCCGCGTATCGTCTCGTTTCGCGTTTTCAACTTCCAAGTTCAATATCAAATGAACTGGATTGTTAATTTGGCGTGGCGAAGCATCACTCGCCACGACGGCAAACGGTCTCGCCTCATCAAATTTCCAAAATGCCAAAGGATAATTTTCAATTTTCTAAATTTCCCACTAGACGATTATGAAAATGACGCGTCTGGCACGAACGTCGTGTCATCAGAGGTCATTATGTAAGGGTCATTACGATTATGTAAACGACCTCTGATTATACATTATGACATAACGATTCATAGGAAAAGTTGGTACCCTACGATACCGTGTACCTATTATTATTGTAGTTCATAGTTCTACTAACGAAGTATATATTATTTAGTAATCTGTGGTTTAAATTTCAGTTTATTAATATTTTTATTTCTTGAACATTGTTCGTGTCCAATACAATAGGTAGGTATTATAATTTAGAAGCGTTTCTCCGCGGCTCCGCCTGCGTAAATACAGTATCCCATGGGATCACTGTACTTTTTGGGGATGAAATGTAGCCTATATTTTGATACAGAGCCTAAAAATACCGTATCATACTTCATGAAACTCCGATAAGAAGTTTTTGCGTAAAAGAGTACCTACCAAACATCCATACATTCATTCATCCTCACTATCTTTCACATTTACAATGATAGTAGTAGGATATTTGAGATTGAACTTTATTTACTACACAAAACACGGTTCATTGCAAGAGATACCCCTAACATATAACATTATTATTATTTTATTATGCCAAAACCGAGATCTATGTACACAATCTACAACTATACCTTTCATCCATGTATATATATTTACAGAAGTTAGAAAGGCGGACAGACATACAGACAAACAGACAGAAAGACGGACAGAGTGAAACTATAAGAGTTTCTGGTGCTACGGATCCCTAATGACAATGTTTTATGCAGCTAATCTTGATACTTGGTGGAATTACCAAGAGACATACCAAGAGTCACGACAGCACAGCTGACTAAAGCTCCGACCTGTTAACGGAATAAATGGGATTAAGAATAACATATTTTACAGTTGCGTCAAAACGCCCACCAGCTTAATAGCATCGATGAATTTGTAAATCTGAATATTTTATATAAAACGTAATTTACTATTATTTGGCATGAATTTTATAAACTCGGCTGAATGCTCAAATGCTTCTTATATTAAGAGGCACTTAAGTCCCATCCTGTTGTTGTCAGTCGAGCAGAGACAGCGACAGTTTTGGATTAAGGGGCCTTAACTTTGAGTAGCCATTGAGAATTCGGCCGTTTTAGGCCGGGAGTCGGGACTATATTGTCCGGAATCCGTAAGGCCGGGAAAAATTCAGAGCACTGAAAATAGAACTATGCACTAATGACTAATACAATAGAGGTGAAAATCGAATACACTAGTGTCATGTTAAATTTCAATGTCTTATCTGACAACTCGACACTCATGTGTGCGATTTTCAACTTTATTTTATTCGTTTAGAGTTCTATTTTCAATGGTCTGAATTTTCTCCGGCCCTCCGGATCCCGGACAATATAGTCCCAGCCTTATTCTAAATTATCTAATAACTCTCTTATAATGCAACTTACCTAATCAATTAATATTTTTTTTTTTAATTACTCACATTTTTAATATCACTAACGGGTCAAGTCAAGATTTATAGAATGATTTTTAATTAAACTAGCTGATTAAACACGGATTTGAAATATTTTGCATCTGCACTTAGCATCTGTTCGATATTCAATATTTAAATATTTAAACATCGAATATAACTTGAAATTATCTCACAGCTCTGTGAACATAATTTATAATACGTACATACATATCTATCTTGAAGATTTGTTTCGTTTCTCGAGGTTTTATGATTGAATTTTTAGGTTACCTATAGTAGGTAGAGTGTAGAGGCCATAGACCTATATATATATATATATATATATATATATATATATATATATTCCACACTTAACTGCCCCACTTTTGGGGTTGCTTACGGCAGTCGAGGTTTGACATCCATAGTTCACTCAACACACTTCGCAACACACTTGTTAAACCTGTGATATTTTAGGTGTCCATGGGCGAATCGCATTTCCTATCAGGGATTTCTTGTTTGCAGTTATTCCATAAACAGGCTAAAAAATCTGTTTTATTGTAACAAGTAAATTTCTTGAGTTTTGGCGGGCGTGTGGAAGAGTGACTTTGTGTTGTTGTATCTCCTGCATACATTTTATTTGTTTTAAACTTAGGCCTTTTCATCCGTTATTGGATGATTTATACAGTATTCTCCGAGCGAAGTAACCACTCTTGAAATAGTGGTATAATAACTGTAGTTCCTGGGACAGTTGGTTTTTAAATGTCGTATGGTTGCCCAAGCACATACGGCATTCTCACAACACAGTCAGCCTAGTCCAGAGGAATGACTGGTCAATACGTCTAGGGCCAACCATGCGCGGGTTTCCTCACAATGTTTTCCTTCACCGTTAGAACGTCTGTATAATGTACTTGAGATCTGAAAAAGTCTCATTGGTACACGCACAATCTGGGAATCGAACCTGCACTCTCTCGAGTGCAAATCAAACGGTCTACCCACTAGACCACGGAACTCTTACATTTGTATTATTTCGGTTCTTAATATAATATTGTGATATTGGTTGTTAACCATTAAGTATTCGTTAACATGCACAAGTGCAAGTGGGCAAGAGGTAGATCCTCAAAAACCGTGCGTGCTATTTTGTGTTCTCTCCAAAACGCCCTAGGAAAGCGTCTACCATTTTACTGAATCGACTGACTTGAGTCATTGACTGCAGAAAGGCACTGACGATTCATTTGGAATGGACGATTTAGAAGAACGGTGTTGAAAACTTATATGAAAATTTTATTTTCCCCCCTTTTTAACTTCATACTGACAATGGTTTTAAGCCGATCGCCATATTAGTAAAAAAAGTAAATTTCTTTTCTGTTACATTGTAAGAGTAGCAATAGGAAGTGATTATCCGATATTGCTCATCGATCAAGAGTTTGAAGGACTAGGAAGTGAAAGGGGAAAGCGTTTTACACTGACCACGATGAGTTTGACCTTTACTTGTATATTACAAAGATAATAGTATCCTTGTATAAGTGTTTAAGATTTTAATCGTTACTTGTGTAGCGACTGAAGACTATCCCGTATAATACATGAGATGCCTGTTATATTTGGCTACAAGTCCCCTGCGAGGCCACGGTGTTGGATTTGCAGGCTGGACGGCGAGTATGGCGCTTTAGATAGTTGTGACAGATTGACAAACATCAACGTGTAACAAAATTGTATATATCAAACGCACGGTAGCGTGTGGTAATAATCTGAGGTAGTGTATTTCTGAGCATTATTTAAAAATATATTAGCTTTCTGCACATAAACTTTAACTGTGCAAAATATCATGCTCCGCTGGTTGCACAACTACTGAACGTTTTTGCTTCACGTATTATTATATTAACGATATCAAAATTATCGATATTTATAAATTATCACTTTCTAAGTGTGTAACATAACAATATAACTTTAAGCAATAGTTTTTCCAAATATAACTCTAATTTCCATGAATGATTTATTTCGTCGTAGAAACATAATATTACGAAGACATCGATTACATAGTACAGTATAACTACGTCAATATTTGTTACGGGGGAAATTAAAATAAAAAGAGATTTCCCGTGACAATATATATATATATATATATATATATATTAAAAAGAAATAGGAGTCGTGGGCAGAAGGCCATACGGTCTGGTCTAGCCTCTTGGTGTCTGAAGGGTATCGTAGGGGGTCTAAACCACGTGGGAACTTAGCTGAATAATCCAGGTCTTGAGTCCAGGGGTCTGGCACGTGGCAAGAGAAACGGGATGGGGGCTCCAACTTCTGGGAGCGTCTCCCAGTCACCGCTGCGTCCGTTCGTCGTAGATAGTTCGTCCGATTTCAAAACCAAGTTTCAGTCCGGAACATCTAGCGGCAATCCGAACTCCAGACGTAGGAAAATAGTTGGGTATAAGCCCTTTTAATCGGTGCCTTGAACCCGTAACGAAGTTCCCTGGAAATATTCATACCAGCGTGTGAAGAGTGTGGACCACAGCAGCCATGGTTCTAGCCCCTAACGATCCAACCATGGGCTGTGTGTCCATCACAAAATAAGGGATAAGCAAAAAAAGATAAAAAGATAAAATGATATAAAGGACAATTAATTTGATACAAACATCCTAATAATATCTAACAATGCAAGATCGGAAAAATGAAACTACAAATTGAGCACGTGGCCAATCAAAAGGTTTGCCAACAAATTTTACAATGGTGCTAATTTACAGGAAAAAATAATGTGTTTTAATTACAAGCGTGATTTAGCAAACATTCACAACACAGATATTTCAAATTACTCACCGTGAACACGGGGTTAAAATATAATTATTATAAACGACTAAATCTTGCGTTTATAGAAAATTTTATTCTAAAAAGGAAACGTCATTCGAAGAAGTGCTATATATACCCTCCTCCGTCGTCTTTTTTTAAACTTTTGACAACTATGAAACTAAAGCGTAAAGAGAAAAAATCCAGAAACCATAATAAAGTATATTATATTAATAATCAATATATTATGTAATATAATAATACAAATGTACTGTATTTTCATTATTAATCAAAATTTAATAATTATTTTTATGATTAAAGATGGAAGTAAAATCGATCTATGAATCAAATATTAAAGCAAGGCCAACGCCATTATAGTAAGGACGTGCGCCGATAGATGGCGCTTTAACCTCTAAATGACAAATAATTAAGCAAACAAATCACAGATGACGGTGATTTTACGGAAAGCCTAACACACTTATCACTCAATCACGTGTTCGGAACGCGAAGGCATTTTTTTTTTACCAAATTCTGAGTAATTCATACTCGGTTACTGGCTGTTACGTTTATTTTGTTCGGTTTTTAGGGTGCCGTACCGAAAACGAACAACAAACGTGATTTTTTGACGTTTTGTACGCCCTTCGTGCGCGAGTCCGACTCGCACTTGGTCGGTTTCTTTAAGAAGCTTTAAGATATCAATCAGCTCAGGGAGTATTGTATTATATTTTTATGTTTTGGATGTTTTAGATGATATTGCTTTAGATGTAACATTGTCTATCGCAACACGGATTCAATTAGGGTACACGCGTGTACATTGGATATGCTAGCGTGTTGACAATGTCAGTTTTACGACGCGCGTGACCGATCAGTCAGATCGGTACGGGCCTTTATGACTCGTTACAGCCATGAGCTACTTAGATATGGCTTTGGTAAAATATTTGATGATTGACTTGACTTTTGCAAAAATTCTCCACAATTTGTATTAGGTACTTTTGTTACAAAAATATAAATAAAAAAATAGTTTTAATTAAAGTTTTTCACTAAATTCAACTCCTGCTTTTGTCTCATGTCAGGAGTCAGGACGTATCTTAACTCTATGGCGCGTGATGTCGGTGGCGCGGTGTAAGAAAGGTAGTTTATCAACATTTTTATACCTTAGATAGGTACTCGTGTTATAACATACTTTTTGTTGAATATTGAGTTTATTAACACTTTTAATGCTATATATCATCAAAGTTTTTATAGGCTATTCCCTTGGGTACCCCTAGCCAATGATTGGCCCTGTTGGCAGGAATATAATACAAGTTGTAATCAATATTCAGTTCTAGCGAAAATCCCACAAGAACTGTTCATTATAACCGGGTACAAGAAATCACATTCTGTAAAATTCGGACGTTTAGTACCCAAATATACCAAACGAGAAAACTTTAAATCGTCCTTATGAAACTTGGAAATGTTTAAAATAAGAAGTCACAATCACTATTCACTATTTAATAATATCATAATAATATAGTCTCAACAAAAAAACTGACTATAGTATGTAAGTAACCTAATACCTGAAAGTCATTAATATACTGGTAAGTTAAAAAAAATCTTTTTGAAATTAGAACGCATAAAAACATGGCGGACGTCGCGCCGTTAGCACGCAACAATATTAATATTAATTACATAATCAACACTAAAAATGGTCCACTAACCATGTACTTATCAGACACAGGTCATGCCGTGAAATGAAATAATTTAGCTTCATATTTTTTCGTTAAAATTGTAATAGACACAGAAAACATGGCCATAATACATTTGTAATCATTTTAATTAATATGTTTTATGCAATAAACCATAGACGTATATTATATTAATAGTATATAATAGATATAACTTATTACTGTACTTAATTTAAATACTATGAGCTGTAACATACCTCGGTAATTTTGGAGCACATTATTTTTTTTAGTATTCTATGTTAAAGTATTAAGTCATGACAGCTACTTATTTTTATTTGATATTTGATTATTATTGTATTTTTAATTCGTAAAAAATGTAGATTGTAGGTATCCAAATATTGTCAGATGGGGCAAGATGATATCTGGTAAAAGATGGCCTGTGCGTTACAAAAAGTATTACTTTTAATGAAATGGATCAGGAAACGAGCCTCGGATCGCCTGATGGTAAGGGATTATCGCCGCCCATGGACACTCGCAACCAGAGGAGTTGGGTAGGTACACTTTTAAGGACCAGGAACAAACTACGCAAGGAAGCACTTGCGACGTCTTTAAACTCTCCAACCCCCTCTGGCGAAATCCTCACTCGGCGAAACATAACGCAAGCGTTATTTCACGCCGGTTTTCTGAGAGCACGTGGTATTTCTCCGGTCTCGAAACATGGATCTCCCACGTTTAATGTTCTTCTTGATTAGCAAAAAGAAAGAAGAAAAAAGGAGGGTACGCCCCTCCCTCCATTTAACCTTACAAGTCTGAGTTACATCCAGTCTCGCGAACGGGTTTCCATCCAGATATTACACTACGCCTGTAATATCTCCTACTTACTACAAAAACTTTCTACAATCAAAATTAATGTTGTTTTCAATAAAGCGTCCAATAATTAACGTCCAAAGTTAACGCTCGGATGGGCCGGTGATTTTTTCATTACCAGATAAAAGACCCCTTTAATACCAGCATTTGGCAGCGACCAATTATTATCGAACCCGGCACCCCCTAATTACTTCTGTGATGGATCGGATCTATCGATCGAGAAACCCGTTCGTAATATGAAGTCATTAATACTATCACTGGTATTTTGTTCTTAACTGTCCATAATGATGATAAAGTATCATTTTAAAGTAGAATTTTATAATATATACATCGCCCGGGAGACGTACATTTTGCCGCGATTTTATAGCTGATGTTTTCCCACGAAGTCTAATCTATCGCTGTACCAAATTTCACCAAAATCGGTTCAGTGGTTTAGGCGTGATTGAGTCCTTGGAGTTCGACGACAAATAGTAACATTACTATAATATAACTTGCTTTTGCCGACGGCTCCGTCTGCGTAAATACTGTAATTTTCCGGGATAAAAAGAGCTTTAACTACTACCATGCCAAATTTCATCAAAATCAGTTTAGTAGTTTTTGCGTGAAAGAGAATGCGGTCCATCCGTCCATCCATCCTCACAAACCTTCACATTTGTAATAGCAGTAGGAAGTAGGATATAATACTAAGGTAGGTTTACAAGTAGGTCTGCTAAACACTGAATTTACTTGATCGTACCTACCTCGTATCTATCTAATAAGTTTCACAACGAACGAAATGTTCGACTACAAAAAGTCCTTCATACAATCATCATAGAATCGTATCATTGTAAAAATTATAGTCTTTATTAAAATAAAATTTCATTTTAAAATATTTATAACTAAAAGGGTTTATCTTTATAAAGTTTCGCCCCTTCGCTGACGGAGCTCCCAAGAGCGTTGTTTTCAGTTCTTAATTGGAGAGCTATACAAAATAAAAGACAACACTATAGAGAGCATAGTCTAGATTCTAGAATCTAAAATTTAATATTTTTATGCTTCTAAATATGAATATCCTACTACTATTGTAAATGTGAAAGTTGGTTAAGAAATATTATGGATTAATGGATGTTTGTTACCTTTCGACGCAAAAACTACTAAACGGATTTTGATGAAATTTGGTATGCCAGTAGTTAAAGTTCTGGAATAACTCATATGCAATAGTAGTAGGGCGAACAAATTATGATACCGGTCAACCTGCTTTTAAATTAGATTCCCTAATAGTACACTATAAATACTATACGTATTATGTAGTCATTAATATAGCATAGACATAATATGATTAGATACAGCATTATCAAAAGAAATATTAAGTTTTATTACAATCATAATTCGAATACTTTGGGTTATTAAAAAGCGATTAAACATTTACAATCTGTTAGCTTGTAAGTGGGATAAGTGAATCGTTAAGAGTGTTATTGTGTTATGATGATAATTAGATTGTTTACATGAAACATATTATTCTAACGTAAACAAATAAAAAATAGTACCCCAGGTATAATGCTACCAATTTAAATGTTACTAATTTACAGTGCTATGAATAAATACTTATTCTTTTTGTTCAGACCCACATGTTGCTTTAGGTTTTTAGTAACCTATTCCCAGTTAAGGCAAATTGGTCTATTATTAAAGAATAAAATATATTAATACAAAAGTATGCTCCTCTTGATCCGAAAAAAAATTGCTCAACTCACCCCAACTAACCTGATTTTTTTGACAAAACCGTGAATAGAACAAATAAACCACAATAGCTTTATGGTCAAAAAGGTCAATAACATTTTACCTACTGATATTTTAATTAAGTATAACGACATGATACGCCAATATGCCCTTTATATTATTCCCATAATATTGCCGCAATATTACGTTTATGAAATTAAATTGTTAATTAATGAATGTAAGTCAATAATGTTGCCATCTCGTGTGTTAATGCCTCAGTTAATAGATTTACGTTTCATATTTTTGGACATATCTATCGTGATTATTTATAAAATATCATTGGTTATGTATGTTAATACGAAGTAATTATTTTTAATTAGTAATTTTGTATGGAAAAGGTCATAAAATATATATTATTGATCGCTTGATGGTAGCTATCCCATAGACATTGGACACCCGCTGCGTGCTGTGAGGATGTTTAATTTCAACTCTCGCAACACAAGAGGAGTTAGAATGGTACTATGTGATCCGGAATCCGTAAGGCTGGAGAAAATTCAGATTTGAAAATAGAACTCTGGACAAATACAATAGAGTTGAAAATCAAACACATGATTGTCGAGTTGTCAGATTTGACATTGGCATTTGACTTGACACTCGTGTGTTCGATTTTCAGCTCTCATGTATTATTGCAGAGTTTGATACGCACTCGAGAGAGTGCAGGTTCGATTCCCAGGTTGTGGCGTGTACCAATGACACTTTTTCAGATCTCAAGTACAATATACGGACGATCTAACGGTGAAGGAAAACATCGTGAGGAAACCCGCACAGACGTATTGACCAGTCATTCCTCTGGACTGACTGTGCTGACTGTGTTGTGTGATGCCGTATGTCATTGGGCAACCATACAACATTTAAAAACCAACTATCCCAGGCACTACAGTATTTCAAGAGTGGTTACTTCGCTCGAAGAATGCTGTATAAATCATCCAATAACGGATGAAAAGGGTCTAAGTTTATTTTCAGCGCTCTGAATTTTATTCGGCCTTCCGGATTCCGGATCTTATAGCTTTACAAGTGCGTTTCCGTTTTATAACCCACACCGCCCCACGCGAGTTTTTCACGCCGGTTTTTCTCGCCGGGTTAGTTCACGAACCGGTGGTAGGCATGGGTAGTGATAATTCCGTATGTGTTGTTATTAACCTATATGGAAATAAAACAATTTGAATTTTGAATTGACACCCTGCCACGGGCTTCTGATAGCCTCAGAAGCAAACGCAAACATAATTTCACGCCGTTTCTTTGAGGCCATGGTATTCAAACTGGCATATTTAAAGCATGGCGATCCCACGGTATTTTTTTACTAAACGTATACCAAAACATAAAATGAATAGAACAATTATAATTTATTATTCTATTAAGTTCATACATCACACAACTGTGGCATTACAATACATCTTACTGACTTCTCATTTACGTTGTTATAACTTAAATGAATACAAAATGACCTATCGATTGATAATTAACTTTATTTCTATACGTACAAGAGTGATTTTTGTTCGTAGTCAAACCATTAAGCGGCGGCCACACCCACGCACTTAATTAGTGCCGTATAGTTGTCGTTGATTATTTATTGTCTACAATTTCACTGATTGTTAATTCACCTCCGGAGTCGTATTGTGTCTCTTGAAAAATGATATAATGACAATGCGTGTGAAAACGACATAATTTCTGTACTGCCGTCATATTTCATGAAAATACTAGCTTTTGCCCTCGGCTCCGCCCGCGTAAATACAGTATACCACGAGAATACTGTACATTTTAGTGATGTGTGATGAAAAGTAGCCTGTGTTAATCCAGAGATTAAACTAATGCCATACCGAAATTCCATCAAAATCCGTTCAGTCGTAAAAGAGTAACAAACATCCATCCATCCATCCATACATCCGTCCATCCTCACAAACTTTCACATTTATAATAGTAGCAGTACTAGACGTTGCCCACACTACTTCATGCACAAGGAAAGGCCGCGGGAACCTTGTATTTTTCCGCGATAAAAGTAGTACCAACAGTTCTTTCCTATGGCCTACTCTATATTTGTGCTAAATTTCAACAAAACCGGGCCAGTAGTTGCGGAGCCTATTCATTACAAACAAACAAATCTTTCCTCTTTAAAATATTAGTATAAAAGTATTAGATGTAGATTAATATCGCGTTATTTTTAACTTTTTTTTTCTTGATCCTGAACATAAACATTTGATTTATTCAGATGAAGACAGAGAGACAAAGAACAATCGTATGTAACATCACATCGATAAATATGTAGTTATCAGCTGCTGTTATAATGTAATCTATATTCAATATGCTGGGAGATCTTTTATTCCATTTCGAGAGAAACAGGGCATCATGAATGTCACCCTACTGCGGGCGACGGGGCGCCGCCTCACGCGCCGCGCGCCGTAATACGCTCCAATCATGCGCAACATCATAGGGGTACATAGGGCGACAATTATTTGTAATTTCAATATTTTTAAGCATTCTTTTTGAAATACTTTTTTGTTTTTAAAAAATACTTTTACCAGTGGCGTGGGGTTCCTACAACTCCATTCCTACCGGCTTTACTTACCACTTACTATTTGAAGACCCTCATCCCTACCTATTGTACAGGCTAGGGCTTCCCTATGAAGAAGAGCCAGCCTTCGCCACTGCCCAATACTTAATAATAATACTTACAGTACTTACTTTGATAGTTACTTTGAATGCGACGTCCCCACGTGTTATACGTTGGAGTCAGTTGTCGCTGTCCTTCTCTTTATTTAAACGTGTTATACTCGATTCTAGTTTGAGATCAAAAAAATTGGAGGCAATGAAATTGGATCTTTTTAAACTAACTGTACCTCTATATCAATAGTAAAACGATACTTTACTGCGACCGCGACAGTTAAATAAAAATACTAGTGGAATAAATGTTAGTGTCGTAAACCGTTATTTATAATGTAGTGACAAAATAACGAGGAACAGGTACATAGAAGAATCCGTGACTTGCGTTTTCTATTAGGGTTAGCAATACTTTTCGATTGTGAGTTTATTTTGTTTCAGACTTATTTTTTTTTTAATAAAAAAATGTATTTTAAGTAGTAGGACATGCATGTCGGATACCAAAAATTGCAAAAATCAACAAATAGCACAGCGAATTGCGATTAAAACTGCTCGTTGCACTGCATTCCTGCAAAAATCATCGATAAATATGTATTTGTTACTACGAATTATTTTTATGGAGCTCGAGCCTTTTTTATTTATAACTATTTAGCTCAGGCCTATCGCTACGCTTCCTACCACATAATATAACAAAAAAGAAAAAGTGTTTGTAGTAAATAAATGTCAAATACCTATTTAAGTGGAATAAGTGCAAGAAGTTCTGTGTATTATTACTGTGAAAAGCTTTAATTTTTTTTGGAACGTGGCAACCCTGCCGAAATAAAATAGGGAGGGAGCAATTTGTCACACGCGTGTACCTGTTGTCGCGGCGCGGCCGACTCCGGCCTTTCGATGTAAATGAGCATTGTGCTCTACGATAGTATCGGTGTTGCTAGACGTCGCTTTTCCCCATTTTTTAGTTCAATAACAGCACAACCGGTTTGACAATCGCCTATAAAGTATCGAATAGCTTATGCGGAAGTTTTGTCGCTGCTTACTTAGTACCGAGCGACAAAGATAAACCATCCAAATAAGCTATCTGACGCTTATCAGTAGATTGTGAAACAGACCCTTGGTATAAAAAAGTAACATTAGGTATGTTATTGTTACGTTACGTTCAAAACCTATGCCAATATGTTCATTTAAAAACAGTTATAGTAATACATCGTAAAGTTAAAAAAAAACTCCTAACAGTTTAAATAAAAAATCGTGTAATAAATGTTTTTTTTTAAATATATTATAACGTTTAGCAAAATGAATTACAGAAACTGGGAAAAGGGGAAATGATATTGCTAAAAGTAGTAGTAATCTAGTATGAATGATTTCGCTCAGAACATCCTTGACCTCATACAGCTGATTTTAATTGATTGAATTGATAATAATTAAAATTAAAATATATTTTGAATTCAGCTGCGAGGTTAATGACCTCAGTATCATAAGGAGTGCAATGTTATTTTATTTTGTAAAATAAAATACCAACTGAAATTACTACCTAACTAACATAAAAAATAAAAAATATATCGGGAGTTCATTAAACCGTTCAAGCCTTCATTAGTAAAAAATAGTCAAATCATCAACAAGCGTAGACATGGCTGATGGCGTAGACAGACAGACAGATTGTCTATCTTAAATCTTAATCTAATATATTAATCTATGCCTTCATTAGTAAAAATTTGTTAAATCATCAACAAGCGTAGACATGGCTGATGGCGTAGACAGACAGACAGATTGTCTATCTTAAATCTTAATCTAATATATTAATCTATGATGAATCCCCAACAGAATTAGCTGTAAGCGCCACCATTAGCTTGCAGTATCAAATTGCCCAAGTCACGCGAACTTCGCGTGTTGAAAGTCAAATAAGTTAATAAAAACGTTTGAAGGTTGCTACGGTGTTTTTCGCAGAACCTGAAATGCTATCTGTTGTAGCGTGTAATTTTGTTTAAAAAATAACATGAAAGCTAAAAGAAAGTGTAAATCCAGGTTTGTAAATGTAGCAGGGGCGATTTGGAAACTATAGTGCTAGATAAAAGATAATGCGTTAGACATTAGGTACTTTGCATATGACTCTACTTACTTCAAAATTTCATAAAATTCGCTCATTTCAAACACGATTCATAAAAAAATATAGGGTGTAAAGAAATAAAGTTACATTTAAACTTTCCATAGAAATCACTAATCTCTTCTTCTCCTTCCTATTACTATTATAAATGTGAAAGTTTGTGAGGATGGATGGATGGATGTTTGTTACTCTTACACGCAAAAACTACTGAACGGATTTTGATGAAATTTAGTATGGTATTAGTTTAAGCTCTCGATAAATACATAGGCTACCTACTTTTAAACGCCTGCGTAATCACTGTATTATCCCGTATTTACACAGGCGTAGCCTCGAGCGAAAGCTAGTTATAAATTAAATGGATTACAATTTCAATGTCTTGCTAAAACTCGAGAACGGCTGGACCGATTTGGCAAATTTTTATAAATGCGTTGAGTTTACCTGTTTGGTTTATAAGAAAAATAGCCCATTCCCAGTATGTTGGTATGTGTAAATGTAGATGCAGGTGTCGATGTAGGCGTAGGTGTAGATGTACCTACAACTACCACAGACACCTACACCAACCTTGTTGTTTCAGGTGTAGGTGGTAGTTGTAAGTGTAAGTTTAGCTTGTACACTTACAGGTGTAGTTTTAGATGTAGGTGTAGTTGCAGGTGTAGATGAAGGTGTAGATGATAGGTGTGAACGTGAATCGGGACAGCTAGTCAATAATAATAAATTCATTATAAACTTTCAGTAACCTATTCTTTACCTCTCATTACGAAAACACCACCAAGAGAAAAAAAAAAGTGTTTTAACAAGGAACCACAAAAACATATTTATATTCAATTTCAATGTGTCAATCCTCAATACTCAATAGTGATTGAACCACCACCTTTTTATCTGGAACACGTTCATGGTTCAATATATTCGCCTTAATGATGTCAATTGTCACTCCTTTTGTTTAGTTTTATTGTTTGTTGTTTGTCACATAATGAATTTTGTTGTTCTGTTGTTGAGCAATGAATTCTTAATCGGTTTTGTATAATCAAACTTCAAACAGATTTTATTTTATTGTTATTGGGATGTTCCTCCTTTGATAAAAGTTAGATTACTTTTATAATGTTTAAATATCTTTATTTTTTAACGGTGTCAACATCATATACTTTCAACGAGCTAATCTTGTATGTATATAATCGTAATCTCGTAAACAGCTGCAGGTATCTATGAAATTTAGTATGCAGGGAGTTTTGGGGTAGAAAAATCGATCTAGCGATCGATTCCTGGGAAACTGCGCATTTTTAAGTTATATATGTTTTTTCTTTCGTCGTGCAACAGTATATATTAATACTTTAGTCTCTAATATGTCATTCCGTTTTTTATATGAAATGAACCAGGAAACGAGCAGACAGATTGCCTGATGGTAAGCGATTGCCGCCGCCCATGGACACTCGCAACACCAGAGGAGTTACACTTGTAACTCCTCTGGTGTTGCAACTTGCGTTCCTGGTCCTTAAAATCCCCAACCCTTGGGCCTCGAGTAACCTCACTCACTCGGCTAAACACAACGCAAGCGTTATTTCACGCCGGTTTTCTGTGAGGTCGTATTTATCCGATAGAGCCGACCCATTCGTGCCGAAGCGTGGCCTTCCCACAGTTAAAATTTTAAAATTTAAGTTAATTAAAAACTATATATATACTTTTACCGGGTTCGAACCCCGGTAAAATACTTTTGTGATTTTAAAATTTTTTTTGGATTTCGCTTCCGGTAGCGACGGCGCCGCTGGAGCTGCGGCGTTTCCCCGCAGGCGCTGTGGCGAAAAATTACATATAAATACTATCGTATCGTAAGCGTACTAATACTGTCTGCACTGTGAATCAAAATTTGAAACAGTAAATTGATAATGACACATAATGTTAATATGAAATGGTGAGTAGGTGTAGTTATTGATTTTCAGTTTTTTAAATAAAAAGTATTACCGAATAAGAAAAGAAAGCACTTAAGATTGGGAGTGAAGGGAAATGAGAAGTAAATATTTCGTATAACATTAAAAAGAACATACGAACAGTTTCGAGTGAAGTAGAACAAGATAAACATAGTCTATTAAAAGAGGCTTTTGTAAAAGAGAATTGTGAAGTTGACAAAAGAGGTTGTCGTACAGTCCAACGCGCAATTATTTGAAGACCAAAACGGAAGTTTCGTGTTTCTTAAATGTTTTGAAGTGAATTTGCCAAATACACCTTTTGATAGAAATATAATATTGTATCCGTATGACTAACCTGACTACGGTGAAACCAAAGGAAAGGGTAATGATTTTTCTTCAGTCTTTGTATGTATGTGTGTATGTTTTTCTATCGTCGCGTCTGAACTACTGATCCAATTTTAACGAATGAACACCTCATTCTTTCGTTATAATTGGCTCGGGTAACTAAGGTTATCTTTGCTAATATTACAAAGAGGAAAAGTTAGTTTGTTTGCATTGAATAGGCTCTGAAACTACTGGACCGATTTTGATGAAATTTGGAAGAGATATAGAGTAGACCACGGGGTAGGACATAGGCTACTTTTTGTCGCGGAAAAATACTATAGGGCTATAGGGCTACGAAGTCGCAGGCAACATCTATAATCTATAAAGCTTGCGTAGGCGGGTTATAGTTTTTACCATTTTTGATTTATGTAGTACTTTTATCTTACTTGTTATATTAAACAACTTGAACGACTTTAGTGTTTTATAATTATTAATGATTCAGTAAAACATACAAATTAACTATGGTCGTGAGCTGGACGTCAAAAAGTTGACCAATCGAGACATTCGACGGCATAATTATTTAGTTAGGATTATGCCACTTATGGGTACAATTATATGGATCTTTGTGCCATTAGCTACAATTTGGCACGATTCAGGAGAACTAGTATCTAGTACCTAAAAGCACAAAAAGAGCCTACAAGACTTCGCAGTTCACTTACACAACTTCGATGTTTCGTCAACTTCCTATTTCATCTACACAACTTCGTAGTTCGACTTCGGCGTCAATACATCGGTCCGGCTGTACGCCGTGCGGGCGCGGCTGTCGTCACAGCTAACAATTTATGCATGGCCCCCTAATGGCGCGCTCGATCAGCCCTGTTTGTGGAGCTTTCAATGAAATTTTATTCGGTAATAGCGAGCCAATATGCTTATTGTCGGGGAATTTGGGGGAAAACAATGTTGACGTTGTGACAGCTCTTACGGACTAAAAGGCTTCTATTGACAATGGACATTTTTCATACAGAGTGATGGAAAGCTTGAAAAGATAAGGTTCCTTGTGAGGATCAATTCATACCGAAACGAATGCGACATGGCGCTGCATTTTCAAGATAGCTAATCAAAATTGATCTTTATTCATTGCACAAGATACACGTTTTATTGTAAGAGTTGGGATTTCTTAGTACACCGCGCTGCACAGCGCATGTGCAGGTATGACTGATGTCTTATGAAGCGCATATTTTGTGTAACGCAAATGTAAAGATATTTTGTTTGTTTGCATTGAATAGGCTCCGAAACTACTGGACCGATTTTGATGAAATACACAAGATGTAGACTAGAACACGTGGAAGTACATAGGGCAATTTTTTATGGTCAATATGTATGGTTTCCGCGCGATTTACTTTTGCGCGCACGAAGTGGGGGGCAACATCTAGTAACTTTATGTCATGCTAACAATTACAAGTAGGTATGCACTAAAATCCTTTAGGATATGAAAAAAAAATGCGAAACAAGAACTTCAACGCCAACATAAAAATTGATAACAGATATTCGACGATGTTCTATAAAAAACAATGACTGCGCAAAATAAAATACATAAATCCTAAGCTTTGGTAGTGACACGTACGGTAGAGTGTAAAACCTCCATTTTACCGTCCATGTCAGGGATAAACAAAGCTTTTTCACTGGTATATACCCAATAGCATACGAAATATACTAATATTTTTGGTTCTATATCTTAGAGGATACTCTTTTTGTTTTGGCGACACACAAAAAGAGTGTCCTCTAATATAAATAGAGAAGTGACTTTAAGAAAGTGTATTTATTGTAGTCTGTAATAATTTTCATCAAAAATGTAGTCTTAGTCCCACTTGCGCAGATCTGGGTAAAGTTAACCCTGGGTTAAAATAGTGGGCCTTCTCTTTCATAAATACAAAGAACGAGATAGATAATATGATATCTAACCCAGGGTTAGCTTTAACCCAGATCTGCGCAAGAGGGGCTAAAAATAGAAAAGTCGAAAACTTTGAACTCGTGTGTTTGTCGTTAAAACATACATAGTATTTTATGCTCTACATTTATTATCCGGGAAATGAGCGGGGAAGATAAAGAGAAATAAAGAATCTAGAATAATGTTTTGCTACTCCAATCAAACTTACTTTTAAAAACATCTATAAGCATAATTTCTTAAGATACCTACCTAATTAGTTTCTACTTTATTTCTATTTTGAATAAATCGAAAATAAGAAGTCCCGAAGTTGCCTGTTTACGTAACAAGCTTAAAGGAACTTTAAATCTGATAAGACTTTATCAGGAATAGCTGGCAGCATTAACCTAATTAGTATTAATGTACTTCTTTAAGATATTTCGAGAATTTTTCATCTCGACTCAAGAAATTGTAGGTTACAAATTTATTTACCAAGAAAGGAAAATAGGTCCGTCCACTTACTTGATAAAGTGTGACTACGGAATGAACAAAGTGTATGAATAGAACTGATAATTATGTTCTCTTCATACACTTCCAAACCACTATAACTTAGTTTAACTACCTAATACCTATGATAATAATTAAGGAATATAATCTTATACTTTAAACGAGCTAATCTTGTATTTCGAGTTTCGTATAACATTGTTTTGTATAATCTTAATCTCGGAAACGGCTGCAAGTATTGCCATGAAATTCAGTTTTTGGGGGGGAAAATCGATCTAGTTAAATCTTATCCCTGGGTAACTGAGCATTTTAAGCCAAATAGGTAGGTAGTTTGGTATGCGTATGTGTAATTTTTGCGCTGTTCGCAAATTCGGAATGTGGTGGGTTCGAACCCCCGTAATTTTTTTTGCGATTCCTTTTGTGTTTCTTAAATCTACTAGAGCTTCGAGCAAAGCTTGGTACTAAACTATTATAATAAGTAATTAAGGACGAATTTTGACCACAGGGCGTCTAGTCGTAGTTATTACACCAATATTAATAACTAATCAATCCTATTTATTGTAATAACATATCAATTACAATCAATCCAATGGCCAAACAGCGGATATGGATAAAGCTGTCCCTCGGGATTAGTATATTAGTATGGTTCCTCCTATTAGTCTGGTTTTAGATTTCAATAGAACTATAATTAGTATTGAAAATGGAGGTTATTATATGTTATTGGCAAATTGGTGTCTCGCGGGTTCGAGTCCCAGTCGGACTAATGTTATGCGACTCATTTTTAGGTTTACGTAATACTCAAGGAACCCTTATAGATTCGCTCTGTCCGTCCGTCTGTTCGCTGCCTGCGCTTCTAGCTTCTGTAATTATAAATGGATGAAATATGTTATAGATAAAGACTGTGGTGTATAGATCTCAGTTTTGGATTTTAGGTGTGATTCTCCATACATGTGAAGTGGGGATGAAAGATATTTTTTAATTCTACCCCATCGTGTGGGGTATCATCGAATAGGTCTTTTTAAATAAAGGTATGGTCCGGTTTATAACTTTTTTACAAAGTCAACCATTTTCGAGTAATCGGCCTCAAAAGTGGTTAATAAGTCGGCACCCCCTGGCATTTCTAAACTATAAGAGATATAAACTTGTAAGTTTCTATACTGATAGAGCGTGCTAAAAACTCTGTAGGAAAATTATTTTGAGCGAAATCGAACAACTTTTGAAGAAATTCAAAGAAAACCTATTGTGCATTGATAGTTACGGAATACTCCTAAGACATGTCCTGACATGCTCTTGGTTAGGTTATTATATTATAATAATATCTATTTAAGTTTTTTACTATATTATACACATATTTAATACACATTCATAACCCAGGAACACAGAAAAAACTTGAGAGATGTCAAGGGATGGAACGAAGTTCCTTTCGATTAATTATTAGTGAAGGAATTGTAATTTTTTTTTTTTTTAAGTTATAATAATATTTTTTTATTATTAACAAATATAATGTAATATACACTTAATCAGTAGGCTCAATTTTAGTAATAATTGGCTTGTGGTAACTGAAGTAGGAAACATATGTTTGGGATTCTATTTTATTTAAATGTCTTGAAAAAACTGCATCAATGGTAGTATTATATTTTGTTGTTGATTCTGCTGGATTTTTGTTTATTCTTAAATCAAATTCTTCCTCTAGAAACTGTAGCAATGGTAATGATTTTTCATTACTGAAGTTGATGTTAAAATCAGTTATAATTATTATATATAATATTAATTAAAATAACTGGCTTGCTTTATATGAGAGAGAGAGAGATACAGACAGAGAAACACGTAGTATTTTTAAAGTAAATTTTGTATAAATAATTTAATATTATATATTTAATATTTATTAATTAAATTAATATAATATAATATATCAAATAACGAAACGAAAATAACTGGCTAGCTTTCTATGAGAGAGAGAGAGAGAGAGACATACAGACAGAGAAACACGCGCACGTCGCACGGCTTACAACTAAAGCAAAAAGTGTCGTTACAACTTTTGGTCTTAATTTTTTCCGACTAGCCCCCTTTCGCAACGCGCGATAAGGAACTTCGTTCCAAAACTATTTTGTTCCTTCGGCGGGATTCGAACTCGCGACCCCCGGCTGGCGTACCAACGCGCTGAACCACTGAGCCACAGAGGTCGTCTAGGTTATTTAATACCTATCGCCATCTGTTTATTTTTTCCGTACTACTAAAACTTCGAGCACAAGGACGCTCGTAACACAATAGGAGTTACACTTGTAACTCCTATTGTGTTGCGCACTTGCGTTCCTCGTCCCAACCCATTTTAACCTTACTTACTCGGTGAAATACAGCGTAGGTGTTATTTCACGCCGGTTCTCAGTGAGGCCGTCGTATGGCCGAAGCATGGTTCTCCCAATCACGATTAATGGCCAAATATATTAACGTATAAAACATACAATTCTTAAGTTAGCTAATAATATTACCATCATACATTTCACGTTTCGTATTTGAATACGCGTGAGCCTATTCCAGTACGTGCATAATATTAGGGTGATTTGCCTAACAAATGATATCGTCCTCGCCAAGAAAACTGTTTAATAACTTGTAAATATTCATTCAAACCCTTACACGAGCTCGGGGGCGTATCTTTGAACATTATCAGCCTTGTACGAGTTGTACATTATACGGGTCTAATGTCAGTTTAAAGATGGTTCAAACGCGGCATTACCCGCGTAAAAAAAATATAAAAAAAATAGGCTGAGCAATACCTAAAATACAGGGTGTAATCAAAAGAAAAATGACTGTTCATTCATCGTGATCAGTATTCGATTCTGGTTCCAAGTATATATTTTTCATGTGACCTTAAATTTAAACCAGATCATCCTATGAAATGATCAACGTCGATTCAAAATCGCTTGGGAGTGATGTGGCGGACAAATTAGCGCCAGAATCCTGAATACATCAAAATTCAAATGTTTGAGAGGTAGGAACAGTTAGTATGTCTGTCTGTCCATCCGTCTGTCTGTCACCAGGCTGTGTCTCCTAAACCGTGATAGCTAGATACTAGAGTCTAGACAGTTGAAATTTTCACAGAAGATGTATTTCTGTTGCCGCTATGACAAAAAATACTAAAAACAGAATTAAATAAATATTTAAGTTGCCTCCCATACAACAAACGTGATTTTTTCTGCCGTTTTGTACGGAACTCTTCGAGCGCGAGTCCAACCCGCACTTTGCCGTGTTTTTATATGTAAGAAGATTTACCATGATTATATCAGGTTCTACGGAGTGCCTACAACGCGCCTCTACCAAAGGACCGTCATTCGATGCGGGGTGTGCGCGCTAGGAGCGGGGCGTGAGTTTTTTCCACCCGGGACTTCCGTTCACGGGGCTGGCCGCTAGTCGTTTCTTGCTTTGACATAATTGACAAAATAATTTCATAGTAATTATGACAGATTTGTCTGACGCTACGTTTAAAATTATTTCGGTGTCAACCTTAGGCTTACGTCAACATGGCTGACATTCGCCGGTGCTCGAGCTGTCATTTGTAGAGTGTCGCCCCTGTGCCCTATATGAAAAACTTTCAGCGCAGAACTGAGTATAATTTATGATTTAATTGGCGCTGAACTTATGATACTATAGACGTATATATTATTATATACAGGGCATGTTGAGGCAAAAAGTGTCTCCAGTTAATTGGTAACACTTTTGAGATATTGGGCCCATTTTGACATTTGAAGTATGGTGAAAACCAAATGGCTGACATTTGAAGTATGGCCACGATGGAGTAGTTACTTTTTATTGTATGAAGATTTGTTCTGTCAAATGTACGTCATAGCCTATCTTGAGTTTTGAAATCTTTGGTATCTACTTATGAAAAGAAATGCTGCTGATAATAATCATGATACATGACCGCTTTCAGCATATTAATATTTGCATTTTAATTCCTTGTTTAAACTCGGAATAAATTAAAATATGAATCATTGATACATCGTAATCAAAGACCACAATTCATGAAAATTTGCTTCCATTCAATATTAATTGTATTGCAAAAACCACATGTTCCTATGATATCCTATAAGCTCGAATTTTAATTAATCAGCTGATTTAATGACAACCCGAAATATACTGGCGTGGTCCAGGTGGCCTAATCCTCTCGTATTGAGGGGTTCAAACTTTTTCTCCAGGATACTGATGTTTCTGTTGTAAAAGACATCGGGAATTTTACTACGGAACACTGACCCACGGCAACCAAAGATAAAATCGGGTTAGATGTGAGCGTAATTGCATCTGGATTACAACGCCATAGGTCGCGTGTCTGCAGGAGATGGGGTAATATATATATATATATATAATTTATTAATGATGTCCAATACTCCGTGGATCTGTACCGTGGAATAACGTAAAATAAAATTTTAAGGAGAATTTTACAATAAAATTTAGTATTTTGGTTTGTGGTCGTGACTTTTTTGAAAACCGGATCAAAAGACGCCCAAAGTCTTTTTGTAACGAGCATATTATCTCATGCATTTATAAGTAGCTTGAGATCGGCCTGTCGTTGAAATTCGACTGTAATTCATCTTTTCATTTTTAAGTTTCATATTTAGGGTTCTTTTGCCTCTTAGAATACGGAATAAAAATATGTAAATTTTGTCTATGGAATGTGAAGGAAAGATTGACAATGAAACCATATTCATATGAAACCAACACCTACTGATAAGCGCCTTACTCACACTTACTTGGATGTCTGCACACCTTCCTCCACATAACATAAACTCATCAAAATTTCATACTCATCCGTTCGCATTCGAATCCTCGTGAAACTGTATTCGAGTATTTTTTTGATAGGTGATACCAAATTACCAACTCTTAACAGTGGGTATGCTAAAATGAAGCGAATGATATAATGTGGATTTGTGAATTTCCGAATAGAATCGACCTATATTCACGGATGGACAACCTCAAATAGTGCTATAATTCGATCAATGTATCATTGTATTTACATTACACGACACACTTAGGCTATATTTTGGGTTATATTTAATTTCCGGCGACTTCGTACACGCAAAAGAAAATCGCGCGGAAATCGCACATTTTGCCGCGATAGAAAGTAGCCTATGTCCTTCTCCGTGGTCTACTCGTATATCTGTGCCAAATTGCAACAAAATCGGCCCAGTAGTTGTTGTTAGTGGGCGTAGAATATGCCTGTGTGCTGTGTGCGAGTTTTTGTCCCTGCTCGCCGTGAAGAAGTTAACTACAATTTGTATGGCGTCGAATTAGTTACCATTGTTTGCCACTAGGGGCGCTGTTTCGACGCCATACAAATTGTAGTTAACTTCTTCACGGCGAGCAGTGACGAAAACAAGCACACAGCACACAGGCATCTTAAGATAAAATATTATAGTATCTTTGCCGTCTTTGACGCCCTTTAAATACTATACGCAACATTTTGTTTACACTACGTCAATTTATCTTATTGTTCGTGATTACTTAATCCTTTAATGAAATTTCCTTTCTTAGTTCCTTAATAAGCTTTCATTTTCTCTTGACTTAATTCCCTACAACGTTACGGTTTAGCTTAGGTTAATTTCTAATATTATTCTATATAATGTAAACTAGCTATTATTCTAGTAAGGTATGCGTGTGCCATGTTGTATAGTTTGCGTCTTGGGGAAACTCTGGCATATAATTAATTATACAGGCCGATACAATGATATTTGCTTTACGTATAGGTAATCTTACATATTATTATAATATACAAGATAAAGAGTTATAAAAAGTAGAGGTCGCCCTGTGGGGCTGTGGTTGAAATTCGCAAAAATTAAAGGGGTTCTTTATTGTCTCTAAAATAAAAATAAAAAGGTAAATCTTGTGACAGATTGACAAATGTCCATCAAACGCACGGCAACTACCTAGTGTGTGTTAACAATCTGAGGTAGTGTGTGTTGGTGTTATTTTTATTAATTTCATGTACATATTTCTAAGCATTATTATGAATATATTAGCTTTCTGCACACGTCCTTTACATAAATTTTAACTGTGCCAAATTTCGCACTCCTCCGTTTGCACAATTCTCGTAAAACTGTATTGAAAGTTTTTTCTTCACGTATTCATTTATATTGTGGTGATGATAATATTATTTGGAGTGCCTACAGGTCCACGAAAGGGCTTGTATTGTCCAAGAAGGAAAAAAATCTCCAACTGTGTAGGTAACCTATAACGCCCGAAATTAATAACGTATCTACAATCTTAGATTGACTTCAATCTCGGATTCTCAAACAAAAAATTCACGTGAACTTAATCCTAGGATCGTTGAAATGTATTGAAATCTTGATCTCAGATAGCTAAAATGAGATTAAGATTGATTATTATTAATTTCGGGCGTAAAATACCTATATCAAGTCTAGGTAAGTTCGATCGTTATTTTCGTGTTATCGTATCGGAGAGCTTATACGGAATATTTGTAGCAGTTACCTCGATATCGAGCGACAGAGCGGCGTTGTACTTTTAAGATAGCGATCCAAAATTTTACTTTATTCACTACACAAGTAGATTCACGTTTTATTGCAAGAGTTCGAATTTCGAGCTGCAATGCTGCTGTTAAAAATGCAGCGTCGTTTCGGGTCTCGGTGTGAACTGACCCTAAAACTTACTTTTTCACAATCCTAATAAAAACAAATCCTCCTAGGGTTGACACACATATAATCCGTCATAAGCGACATAAATCCATGTAATCATGACATTAGTTAAACGGTAATAAACGTAATATCTCCATTCTACGTTTACGATTGTTTGGCAAATTCGGCATAACGCTTAAATTATGGAAAGGGGAGACAATAACTCACAACAATAAACAGCCATAAGCTCCCTGTACAGAACTAACTTGTATGACATATTATTTTCAATTGAGATCCAACTTTATGTGAACGGTTGGAAGTGTATTTTCGAGTGGCAGTGACAACTCTGTCTCTTTCAGACATCTACAGAACATTAATTATAAAACTGTGCTGAGAATTCCCTAATCAGACATATACTATTTATTTTTATGCAGATTTATAGTTTTAAAGCAATTTCAAGACTATTTTTTATGGTTAAATGAATAACACAGCTTGAAAGCTCTCTTAGTATCTTATGTGCGTTTTTAGTTTCTAAGGGTATTATACAATTATTTATTTTATTATAATGTTGATACCTATTTAATATTTATGTTTCATAAAAAAGCAACATTTTCAGTGCGTCTCGCTCGGTAATAAGCTGTCCCTTTTCACCAATTGAACCCTTCCATATTATATCCACTTACCACCGCCCTATAAATTATAAAGCAGGGAGGGACATTTAAATTGTAATAAAAGCATTTAGCACAAAATCGTCAAATACGGATTATGGAGCATTAAGCATTTGTTGGGCATCGAATAATTTCCGTATACTTTTGTTAATGTTGTTAAGAGTGTATGGTTTCCCGGAGATTTGTAATACTTGACAATTGGTGCGCGAATAATACAGTATTGTAATACATTTTTGACTGTTCTTTATTATGTAGACGTTAAAGCTCTGTTTTCCTAGGATAGCGTTATCGTCATATTATAGCGGTGAATTAACATTTTCTATGTAAACAATATGTTATGATTTGAGTGTTGTAGAGTTTATTTCATTAAATATAAACTAAATTATTTAAAAATAATAAATTTCTAATGGTAGTTTTTAATATTTTATTCTGGTCACACTGATAACGTGCAACCCCTTCTACTATAATCTGCACCTAGAATGGGGTAGGCAGATAAAATAAGGTATTTGTACCCCAGGAGCTCAGTGGAGAGCAAATTTTTACGGAGTAAAGATCACAAGATCTGTTTGCCCAAAAGTGTAAAAGTGTCTAGTAAATAAAAGTATCGTGAACAAGTTGTGTAGTTTTTATCAAATATGGCGCGGTTACCTAAAGAGTGTCTACTTCTTATTTATCACAGATTTTTACATTGAAAACCTTAACCGCCGCTATATGACGGCAACCCTATCCTAGAAACTAGAGTATTAGAGTGTCAACCCTAGACCTTGATGTTAGTAATTATGCATACAATACATAAAATACGGCGATTTCTTATCCAACGAAAAAAAGGCGTACCTGGTGTACATAGAGTTGAATGATTACAATGACACCAAAAATCATTTATGAATGAAGATGGACAATATTACGTCAGTTTCAACAGGCTCTAGTTTCAAATCGATTTTATTAAAGTAGCATTGTTCCAGGGACATTTTATTAATTATTTAGAGCAACCTCGTAGTACGGTGTTATTGTAAAATAGGTCGCGCTGGAAACGGGTTAAGGGTCCTAATGCCCTGTCACAGACGTGAAGCGTGTCTTAATAGGTTTCACGAGGTAAAAAAATTATGATTCTTCGCCCTAAAATAATAAAGTTTTGTATTTATATTCTGGAGTAATTTAGAAACGGGGCTAACGACCTCGTATTAGGAGATTTAATCTCTTGATACTTTTGGATTTAATTTTAATTGTTTGATCGTTGGTCGCTGGATAGTTATTTTTACATTGGCAGATGATAGGTAACTATAAACTATATAGGTAAATATAACTGTGAGCTTCACATACCTTTTGAGGACCTCCATCCCTAACTACTATACAGGCTAGGGCTTAGGGAGCCCAGCCTTCGCCACTGCTACCTATCAATGGCGTGGGGTTCCTATAACTCCATCCCTATCGGCTTCACTTACCACTTACCTTTTGAATACATTTTAAAGTTACAGGATAGGGCTCACCTATGAAGGAGAACCAGCCTTCGCCACTGGTAGCCAGATTAACATTTCTTTAAATTCCGATAAGTTACTGTACTATTAAAAAGAAACAAGTTACGGAACTTTATTTTAGGAATATTTTGTCACTAGATTATAAAGTTTGCAAAGAACCTAATCTAAGGTTTAAAGGATTTTCTGACAAAATTTGAATCCGCATGCACTCAGGATTTGGACAAATCCGGCCAATCTGCTTGCGTATCACGTATCGTAAAATCCCAAGCAGCGCACAAGTCAGTTGCGTCATAGTGCAAATATGTTATTGTCGTGCATAAAATATTATGAAGTCACAACTTACAACTTAGTATTGAAAATGTGTTCTAACTTCTAGGTAAGTAAGTACCTGTTTGAGTTATACGTAAAATTTGTAGGCAATTTTAATGATTTGCTTTAAGATATAATTATTTTTAAACAAAAAGTTAAAACAGACTTCCAAAGTAAAAAATTAAGACTTATATATGGTTTTCTCGTGGATGTCATTGTCAAAACTGAACCAAATTGAAATGGGACTACACGGGAAGCACCAGCTTTCAAATAAAAAAAAAATCGATATCGTGGATAAACTGGGTGAACCAGTCGAAATTTCTGAGGTGACAAACAAGAAAAATACAGTCTCCTTTTTTGAAGTCGGTTAAAAAAAGGGTTTTTTTTTTAACAAACTTTAATATAATTGTAACATAAATGAATGGTGCTCTGAAAAATAAGAAAGTTTACAAAAGGAATAGTAGAAATATACAAAAAATCAATGGTTTTAAAGAAACTGCGAATTGTTTGACGCATTTATGTGTGTCTTGTGAAAACGCCACATACAAAAGTCACTGCGATTGTGACGTCACATTGCTCAATTGCTACGAAATGTGCAAAATGATGCTTTTTTTTATGTATCGAAGGTAGGTCAAAATCGAGTCCTGACGTCACTGCGAGTGACATGACGAGATGTCACACCAAGTGGAACTATTGTGACTCCTCCGCGTTATAGTAGTTGCCCCAGGCCTATACGAATTTCCTCTGTGGTGGAGTATTTCTGCTGCCCAAGGTACCTGTTTATGTTCTGTTGAAGTGCTGGAGTTGAGTCGAGAAGGTGGTGTGGTGTCTCGTCCTTCTCCCCGCAGAATCTGCAAGTCGTTGTGTCACCGACTCCTATTCCGTTGAGGTGTTTGTGGAGCTTGCAGTGCCTAGTTAGGGTTTTGGTATGGGTCTGGTATGAGTAGGAATCAACTAAGAGTCCTTACTCTTAGTTGATTCCTACTCATTGAAAGAGCCTGTTCCGCTAACTTTTTACAAAGGCCGGGATAAACACTTTGGAATGCACAAGGCCTAGCAATAGGCTGCCTATTGCTTTATACTAAGGCTGCAGCCTCATTCGTATAGTGCTCTCTTGGTAGTGCTGGGAGATATTCCGTAGACTGGTTCTGGTCCGTAAATAAGACTTTCGGCGCCCAGCCTTGCCAGCTCAGCAAGCTCCGCGGCTTCATTACGGGGGATATTGCTGTGGCCCGGAACCCATACCAGACGGATACTGTTGTCACAGCCTATCATGTTGAGCTTCTCAACAGTCCAGAGACTCTTGAGAAGTTCAAAAAAAGCTTGAGAGTTAAAAGTTCAACCAAAAGCTTTCAGCGCCCGCCCGGTTGTTCTTTCTAGATCCGTCCGTGAACCAAACTATGTCATTGGGATTGAATAGTAATTGGGACATTTCCTTCTCAGTCTCAGTCCTCCCAAGAAGGTATAAAAACCTGGTATAGCTTCGAGAAGCTGTGCTCCTAGGTCATGGCGTCCGATGGCTAATTTAGATTTCAGCTGCAGTCAATGCTTTCAGCGCAACCTGACTGTCAGAGAAGATTAGAATGTTTCTATGGACTAAGGCCATCTCTAGGCTCTCTTTAACAACAAATAATGGCAAAGATCTCAGCCTGAAACACGGTTGCAAATTCTCCCAAACAAGCATATTTTACTTTTGGTGGCATGCCCCAGTAGCTTCCAGCGCCCGCCCGGTTGTCCTTTCTAGATCCGTCCGTGAACAAAACTATGTCATTGGGATTGAATAGTAATTGGGACATTTCCTTCTCAGTCTCAGTCCTCCCTAGAAGGTATGAAAACCTGGTATAGCTTCGAGAAGCTGTGCTCCGAGGTCATGGCGTCCGATGGCATGACCATGACCGGTGTCTCAAGAAGAGACCGCTGCAGCTGGCCCAGTAGGGTAGTGGAAGTCCATTTCGTCCTGCCCGCCGTCGTGGCCCTGACAACTGCCTTCTTAGCCTCCATCTGAACTGAAAGCAGACAAAGAGGAAGTTGGAGGGACTAAAACCCCCAACACTCTTCGGGAAAACTATCACGTTTGCAAGTGAGGTTAGTCTCGCAAAACATGCACAAATGTTTTAATGTCTTCGAAGTTTGTGCGTTTATGTTCGTACTAACCGTAGTGAATATGATTGTATTTGATGTAAGTAAACTAATTATATAGGTTTTTTACACTAATTTATGTAATGAAAATATTCCAACTTTTTTGTAATTTTCAAACGTGCACACATAAAATCTTATTTTCTTTTACTTTTATCAAGTTCTAATACCTCATTGTTTCTGCATATAAAATAAACTAAATTAAAAAAAAAAAACTTCATATAAGGCATTAGATGCGCCAATATTAAAAGCAATTGCATCAAAAGGGAGAGTTGAAAACTTCAAACCGGTTTGTTAAACCGGCGTCATTTTGCATTACCCCATCAAACAATACAAAATTTCATATGTTATAACTCAAGTGTTTGATTTTCGATTAAACAGCTAAGTGCGTAGCATTAGGGTCAGCTCAGACGGCAACGCTACGCGGTGCTGCGCGGGGATGCATTTTAAAAATATCCAGAATAAACTTTATTTACTACACGAAACATATTTCATTGTGACAATTCAGAATGTCAGTAACCAAAGAGGAGGTTTTTTACTGTCGCCACATAGATACATGTTCAGCTGCACGCGCGGCACCTCGCGGTGTTCTGCTATCAAATGCGCTTTGCGGCTATGCGCTGCGCAGTGAACAGTCACTGGTTTCTTCAAGTATCGTTGCGTCGCGTCGCATCGCGCTGCATTGTGGTCTGAGCTGACCCTTAGGCAAACGAGAAACACTGTATCAATATATAACGTTTTTCCCTTGTCAGTACAAACAAAGTTTACAAATAAACAATAGCCAAGCCATTATGATAAGCCGGCGCCGAGGTTGTTAGTCATGTTCGCTGGTAACGTCATCATCATCAACGGCATACTGGCCAATAACTCGGATAGCTCCTCGCGAAAAAAGCTCAGAGAAAATAATATTATATTCTTACGTGTAGAGGAACAGCTTTCGTAGAAGCTTTGAAATCGATCCAAAGTCAGGGTTGTCACAGAAGTTAGAGTAAATTTAACTAAATTTACTAGGCCATGCACGTTCTCATAAAAACAAAGGCAAGCATTAAAGTAGAAAATTAAATATTCAATAGGCAATTATCCTATGATGAAAATATGCATCAAACTTGATGATTTTACCAATTTGATCAACTCTTTACCATAAAATATGCATGATTTTTATCAAATATCGAAAATAAAATAAATAATGTTTCACGTGAATAAAAACGCACAGCATTGGCTAAAGCGAACGTGACGTCACTTTCTTGTTGTTCTTCTTTTTTTAACGAAATTGTACCTACTGGCAAATAATATATTAAGTATATTACTAACGTAATACTGTTCACTGAGCAGTCAGGCTGGCTGGTTACCATAAAATAAAACATAATATTTAGAAACTATATTACAAATATCAAAACTTAATACTGCCTGAAATTAATATAATCAAAACACTCGGTTACACTCTGAAATCATCAGAACGTGGGCCCCTGTTTTGATGTATTTATTTTTTCTGGAGACAATGCATATCCTAACTCCTGGGCAAAACCAACATAACACGAACTTCCAACATTGCAACAAAAAATCCTGCTAAAATTGGCTACAACAAACCTCTTTTAAGGTTATATAAACACTCGACGTCACCAAAAATAGATAAAGAGCCAACGTTCCAAATTCATATTAAATAATAATTGACGTAAATCGCGGACCCAACCCTCGTCATGTGAAGCACCCCACGGCCCACTTGATAACGGGAAAGTGTAGGTACAAAATTGTACAAAAGTGTACAATATTTTGTGCCGACTCGTCATGCGAGAATATTCGTCTCACTGGACACGGAATGGGAAATTAAACTACTATTTATGACATGGGCTGGATACACATTATTATATAAAATATATTAATAATATTTACTCGTAGCTGGGTTCATAATATACCCCTACCACAGATTAATAAATAGTTACTACGTAACAGATACATCACTTGCATATAAGAGCGAAAATACCTAAGCTAAAATTACCTACGAAATCTTATTATTATTAAGATCTCGCAGTGACAAAAAATGTACCATAAGTACGCGCACAAAGAGTCGAAATTGTGATACCGGCTGTGCGACTCACCTTACACGTGAGTCACACGTGACTGCTCACGAATGCGCCAGGGTTGTACCAGTGAGGATTATTGTAATTTATTTGTCAAATATGTTATAAAATAATTTATACATTTTTTAAACCTTCATTGAATTCGCGATTATTAATTTTTATAGTTGAAAATATCCTTAATCGCGGATAAGGAAAGTAGCAAAGCGGAGGAAATTCAATAAATTCTTAGATAAGTAGGTATTGCAATTTTAAAATTTGCAATACTTATTTAAAAACGCTCTTTATAATTTTTCCTGGCTGGAGGCTATTTTCTACAAAAAAAAAAAAGCTATAAAGAATGCCTACAAAAGAGGTCAAAAACTACTAAATTTAGTTATTAAACTACTCCACTGCAGCCATTCACTGCACATTAATTAAATGGCATTTCAAGGCATAAGCGCGGGAACGTGCGGTGCGAGTGCTCAGGCGGGCGTGCGGCGCGTGCGGCGTGCGACAGCCGTTTGTCGTTTGTCTCGTAAGTGTGACGCCGAGCGGCAGGCAATTAACGCGTGTCCTTGAGCGAGTGACGAACGCCTGCCCCAGCTATGAAATATTTGTAAAAACCCATTGTAATATAACTAGCGAGATTGTAAAATGTCGGAATATTGCAAACCCGAACTTTTCGTTAGATTCTATTATATCGCAAAGAATCTTTCGACATATTTTTACAATCTCGCTAGTTATATTACAATTTTACGGTTTTTACAATTTGACGACGACATATATGTCATCGTCAAATTGTATACAAGGCACAGGTTTCAACGGCCGACTTCTTAAACGGTACTCAAGTTGAGAGGCATACAAGTCTCATGCTGAGAGGGACAAGGATATCGATCTTCCAGTACAGATGGGAGTTTTCGAGCCGGTCCTGCGCCTGATCTCTCGCCAGTCGTGTCGGTCATCCGTCCCACTGGGTCACGAGAGTAAAGAAAGAGTGAGTGCTCTTGTGTACTACACCCACGCTTGGGCAATATAAAACAACTCCTGCGTAGTCGAAACCAGCCACCGCCACCGGAATCGGTGTGGGAGCTATTCTCGTAATACATGGATGTTAACCTAAACAATTTTTATTTAAACTGCTCGCGCTGTACCATACTTTCAAAAATGTTAAAAAGAATGACCCTGAAAGCGTTGTTATCGTTAAGAATGTTGTCTATAACTAATGATAGATGTTTCCTGCGACCCCGCAGGACGGTTCCTGCACATACATTTAACTCAAAGTTCTTTCCCGTGGTTATATCTGCGCCAAATTTCATCAAGATCGATCCAGTAGTTTCGGGGTGTATTCAATGCAAACAAACATACTAACAAATATTTCCTCTTTATTGTATTTGTGTAGAAATAGGCATACATATGTATCCACAAGTTTTTTTTTAAATATTATAAAAACATTATTTTGTTTTCAGGTAAAGCACATTTGAATTTCGGCACTACTTGACGTTATCACACCGGTAAGAGTTTTAATTTATATTCGTCGGATTTGGGTTATAAATCTATTGAAAGCTGATTTGGACTGGCTTCGCACATTTTAGCCGCGTTTTTCGCAAAGTTATTTCCATTTCAATGCCTACTTAAAAATGTTTTGTACCTAAATTCAAATTTTAACAATTTCTTTTAATGATTAGTACCTAGTCATGTTAAGTATGTCGATTATTATTATTTTAATACTAGCTTGTGTCCGCGGCTCCGCCCGCGTGAATATAGTATCCCACGGGAACACCGCTATGTACTTTTTGGTTTAAAAAAGTAGCGTATGTTTTAATCCAGAGCTTAAACTGCTACCATACAAAATTTAATCAAAATCCGATAAGTAGTTTTTTCGTTAAGGGTTACAAACATCCATCCATCCTCACAAACTTTCACATTTATAATATTAGGAGGATAGTATATTAGGCACTACCGTTTTAAAACCAGGTACCTATCGCAAAAATCATATTATTTAATCATCTCGATATTGTTTACTGTTTAGTGAGTATAGCTAGTTCACTTAAAGAGAGGGGTTGAGACAAATGAATCATATTATGATGCGACAACTTATCATAATAAGTGGGTAATGATTATAAACGCGTTATACTTTGATAATGATAAACAAAATAGCGATCTGTACAGTGCCTTTTATTTTATGTTAATTCGTAATTGAATTTTAATAACCAGTGACACGTGGCCCCATCATTATTCATTTATTTCGCAGATAATAAAAACGTGAATCAATTTCGCATTTCAAAATGATAAATCTCATTCCAATTGAGTTCAAAAATCAATAGTAAATTCAGGAAAAATATTGTTACTAATGGCATGACATGTTACTAATGCAATGTTACCATAATGGAATAGAGTCATCTAAAGGGCTAACGGCCGAATACTGAAACGATAGTTAAATTAAGTGACGCTCAAGTCACGTGCTGTCCTTGTCATTTCACCTGGCTGAGACAACGACAACCTTATTATTTCAGTATTCGCCCGTAAGACATTCTTAAGTCGATACGGGTTATCCTTATACTCACTCAGTGTTGGTTTTCTGTGATGCCCTGGTATTTCTCCGGTGCTAAAAATTTAAAAGACACATAGCAAGATTTTTTATAGAAATATTATTTTATTTGATATTTCATTAATCATTATCTTAACATTATTATTATTAACAAAACGGAGTTACCAGTATAACTATTTGTATATTGTCCAGCCAATATACAAACCCGGCGTTTCGTAAAGAAACATCTTTCAAAGCTCTGTTCCAAAAGAAAAAAAAAAAGGGGACAAGAGTCTCTTTTTGTGCGATAAAACCCGCTGCTTTTTCCACTGAAAAGTTAACCCCTTTTAACGGTGAATGAAAATGTCGGAATACGACTGCGAAATGTTGTGGCTACAATTTTATAGTACCAGATTTACTTTAGTACTGACCGTGATGTAATCACTGGATACCACCGGTATCAGCTAATGTAGGAAACATTACACTACCGGATTAATACTTATTGCTAATTCTTGGGTTATTCTTCTATTAGTACTCAGTACTTACTGATGGACCTATGCTTATGTAATTTTCTTAAACGGGTTGTAGGTACGTTTGATGTCTTTCTGTATGTTAGCCTATCTGTTTATTACTACCTAGAGGCTTATTACGGCCTTATTACCCGACTACGCGAAGCCAAAAGGTTGGGTTGTGATTTTGGCAGTATATGTATGTATGTATGTAGTTTGTTCCACTGTACCGCCTAAGCTACTGATTCGATTGTAATGAATGAGACGTCAATAATAATAATAACCGGGTAAAATAGGCTACGTCTATTTCATTTGCGCTGTCGGGTCATGGTTTTTAACTTTTGATTATTTTAGGTTATTTACAGTTTCGATAGATTTACGAATGGAATGGAATATATTTACCACTCCAGAACGCCTGAACCGATTTGGTTTATTTTGGTCTGAAAATAAATGCGAGAAAAATTCGAAAAAAACTATGATTAAATTTTACCACACCAACTGTTCACTGTTTCTAATTTGTCACTTGACTGTCAAATATTTAGCTGTGCGTTCAGTTTATCTGTTTGGTCTATTTCAGAAAATCGTTCAGGCCCCAGTAGGTTGTTAGGTGTAGATGAAGGTGTAGGTGTATGTAGTTAATGTAGGTGTAGTTATTATTTATACCAGCTCATAGTTAAGACAGATTAACGTGTCAACGGGATAGCTAATTTTCTTACAAAAGGATAAATTTTGTATCTTATATTTATATTATACTAGATGATGCCCTCGAATACGTGCGCGCTAAAGGAAATCTCGGGGGAACCGTACATTTTGCCGAGATAAAAAGTAGCCTATGTTCTTCCCCGTGGTCTACTCTATACCTGTGCCAAATTTCATGAAAATAGGAACCTATTCAATGCAAACAAACGAACCCTTCCACTTTGTTATATTTTATATTAATATAGAACGGATTAGTATAATATTATACTTATCCAATACCCAGTTTTATTATCTGTAATTGTGTATATTAATTTGATGGTACAGTTACGTCGTGTTAAGATTATGATAATGTGGATGATCAGTGTTTATATGGCAGGCTAAGTATGATTTGTTCGGTGGCATTATGATTATGACATTTCTACGACGAATTTACAACGGATGTTAGATATATCATCCGTCTCAATTAGTTTTGCCGAAAGTATCTATTGTACCAAAAAGGGAGAAATATATGAGTATATTATTATGTTATTTTCGCGCTACAAACGTTTTATTTTACACAGTATTTAGATTTAATTTTAATACCGAAAATAATAATTAATCAACACATGGTCACATTTTTTTTAATCATAAAATTCTTATGATGGATCAATGATATTTTATAACATAAGTTACAATTAAATTCTACTATTATAAATGTGAAAGTTTGCGAGGATGGATAGATGGATGGATGGATGTTTGTTACACTTTCACGCAATAGTTACTGAACGGATTTTGATGAAATTTGGTTCGGTACTAGACGTTTAGGCTCTGGATTAAAACATAGGATACTTGTATTTACGCAGGCGCAGTCCCGGATAAAAGCTAGCTCAGTATAAAATAACACGTAAGATTTGGTTTTTGCCCTTGTGTAGGTTGTCGTTGCTAAATTGTTCTTGGGCTCTTTTACTAAGAAATACAAAACAGTATCAATCATCAAATTGGCGTCTTCTAGGCGCGCCGGGCCCTTGAAAGGGGCCTTGGGCGCGAAAACATGATCAGGGGCTATGCCCCTCTGCATGTGGAGTTCCAGAGACGCGCCCAGTACGAATACTGGGCGCAAAGACGTCAGTTTTAGGGAAGACCCCCGCGGCAGAACGCGGGGGAAACCCGAGGTGGCAAGGGAAATGAAGATAGCGAGGGCCGTGGGCGGCCAAGACCTGCGGTCGACTCCGACGACGCGTGGGGTCCTGGTCCGGGGACCAGGAAGCGTGTATGGGTCCACTCCCACACGCGCCGCTTTTGTCGACCACGGACACAACCGACCAGGGAAATGAAGGGGGGGGGGGGAAGGTATTTCCCGAGCCCCAGACTTTTTATGTCGGGGGGGAAGGGGCTGCCACGGGGCTGACGTATGGGCAATAGGGCTGCCTTACGTCACACTCCGGGCGCACAAGAGAAGTATTTGCGCCGGTTTGAGCCGGCGCGGGGTAAAGGGGGCGGGGGCATCGATCCAACGGTGCAATTTCGGAGGCGCACCGCGCATGGGGGCGTCTCGGCCGCGTGGCTCCGGGATGCTCCCTGCGTCTGGTGTCGTCAGGGCGGTGGCTGTGGGCGAGCGGGCATGCCACGGCAGCAGGTCAGTTGACCGGGCACGCGGCTACCGCTCGCTCAGAGGAACAGGTGATCCTGCAACTTAAAAATTACATTACACGTTCAAAGAGCGTGGGGGGGGGGGGGGGGGCAGTGCATAGCACGCGTGAGTCCCGAGTCCGGGACGCGCGTCGTGGATCCCCGGCAATCACAGTCGGCTCCTATGATAGGAGCTTCTGGATGCCGGAGATATCCAGGCGCGGGTCCGAGCTAGGGTCTGGGGAGCAAGCTTTTATTAGGGCTGCGATGGTGGGGGCGCCTTTTAGGAGGGCCTGTATGATGGCTTGTAGTATCTCCTCCCCAGCCTGGACCTTCTGAACTAGGTCCATGACCAGGGAGAGGAGGGTCTGTAGTAGCTCTGCAGAGGATATGGGGGCCTCGCTTGGCCCCAACTCTTGGGGCAGCGACGGGGATGCCGGGGGCTGGGAGTACGGGACAGCCGCACGTTTTGCGGGTTCCGGGGCGATGGAGATTTCCACGGCTGTGGTAGCCGAGGAGGTGGCACTGGGTGTGCGCGAGGTGCGCGGAGTGCGCGGGGAGCGCGGGGGGCGCTGTGAGACCCGCGTGTGGTCAGGCTGCGGTGGAGCGAGCATGGGTGGCTCCAGCTCCAGGCTGCTGGCTGGGGGTGAGGCGACAGCACAGGCGGTGACCTCAGGAGATGCGGCGTCTTCCCTCCTGGATCTCGTCCTCGGCTTCTTTGTCCTCCGTGCTGAGGGGTCGGAGTCCGGGGGGGCGACGCGTCTAGGAGAGCAATCGTTTGCCTCCGCCATCAAGGATGTTGAAGTTGGCGGAGGGGGAGGGGCCTCCTGCACGGTAGGAGGCATGTCATAGTTTGCGCAGGGGCGGGAAAGGCGGGCCTTTGCTGCTCGCAGTTTCCTTGCCACCTTACGGAACTTTGGGCAATCTCTACTATTACCTGGGTGGGCCCCACTGCAGTTTGCGCAGGTGGGCGTCTCGGTAGAGCAGCGGGGGCAGTCCCTCGCTGAGTGTTCTCCGGCACACCGGGCACATACTACCTTGCGGTGGCAGTTGTGGCTGGAGTGCCCGAACTGGAGACATCGGTGACATTGGGCCGGGCCGCTGCGGCCCCGCCAAGCTTCGATGTATATTCCCGGCATATAACAAAGTTCAGTTACCTTGAATATGCCAGGGATGACGTCTGGGGTCCTGGCGATGCGGGCGAAATAAACACAGCCACCGGGTTCAGACCTCGCCGGAACTTCGGATACGTATCCCGCCACGTATCCTAGCTCGGCGAGTGCAGCCTTGATTTGCTCGGTGTCCGTGGCAGAGGGTAGGCCCCTAATTCCTACCTTGATTTCCCTGTCTTGCGGTAGTGAGAAGGAGAACCAGGAAGCAAGTCCCTGTCTCTCCAGGTCTGTCAGGTATCTCTTCACGGTCCTGAATTCGTGTTCGCTTCGGGGCGAGAAGCGAATACCAGGACCGCTTTGTTTGGCATTCGGTGTGTGCCCCAAGATGTCACGGAGACGGCGGAAGTGGTGCACCCAGTCGTCGATCCTCGCAACGACCAGGGGTGGGTAGCGGGGGGTAATTGGGGGTGGCGACGTTTTAGGGGTCGCCGGCGCCGGGGCGGGAGGTCTATCAATAACTGCCTGATGGCTGGTGGCACTCACCTCGGCGTAGGTCCGCTGGCGGTCAGCGTGCCTGGCCTGTCGTGGTGCTTGCAGGTTGATGAGTGGTGGCGGAAATATGGGCGCGCGGTAACGATACTCATGCGGCATAAAGGAGTGGATTTCTGCGGCCGCGGCGGGTGCGGCTTGTTGGTTGACCCGCGGCTGTGGAGCCGGCGAGGCATCTGGTGAGCGCGGAGAGCTCGCGGAAGGCAAGTGTAAGCCGTGCGGCTGGATAGCCAGCGCGGCATGATGTTGTCGCGGCTGGGTAGCCAGCGAGAGGCGGGCTGAGCCCGCGGTATCGCGGGGGGTTCCCGCTATCAGGACGTTGTGGCGTCCAGGGTGTGCAGCAGGGTAGCGAGAGTCGCTCGTCTGCGCAGAGCGGCGCGATGTGCGCCGGGTTTTGGCCGAACCCTGTTCGGCTGTGCGGGACAGGGGCCCAGACTCGACGCAGGCCGCCATCGGAAGGTATTGGGGCGGGGGGGTGCCAGTACACCCCCGCGAGAATGCCGAGGGCGACCCGGGGCGAGCGGTGTCCTGTCCGCACAAGCTAGGCTCGGCGAGCGTGCGGTAGTGCGCGCGGTCCGGGATCGTGCGTGAGCTAGACCTCGACGAGGCCAGGCTGCACGACGATTCGGAGTCCGCACAGGAGTCTTGGTAGACGCGGCTGTATAGCCGCGGGTCGTGGTTTGTCATGCTCGACACGAATGGAGCACAACATGTAACACACAAGTCGCACAAAACAGTTAAACTGACGGCAACAAGTGTACGTCTTCTAAAATTGAGGTAATCACGGAACAAAAACGAAAACACTAAGTGTACGCACACGAGGACGGTACACACACTTAGGGGGGCTGTCTCCTCGTGACCCAACGCTGAGCCGAAACTCAACGGGAGGCCAAGAGCAGGGCAACTCCCCAGCAAGGCGCAAATCCACAACTTATTCTAATGAATAAGGTGTGAATTTGCGGTCGCTATCAGGAGTTTATAGGCACTGCACTAAAAGGGTCGGCACGTTCGCGGAGTGAGCGCGACACTCGACGCGTTTCCGAGCGAGACGGCACTACCGCGGAGTGAGCGAATCACTACTACGCGGATAGAGCGGGACGACACGAAAACGCGGAGTGAGCGAGACACTCGACGCGTTTGGAGCGAGACGACACTAACGCGGAGTGAGCGAGTCACTACTACGCAGTTAGAGCGAGACGGCACGAAACGCGGAGCGAGACACTAACACACGCGACTAGGAGACAGGACGATCCCATCAAATTGGATAATATGTACCCGTGAAATATATGACTCACAAGTCACACAACAGTTTGAGGACATTGTAAATTATAATCGCCAATCATAAACGAGAGAATAATGACGTCATAACTACGCGGAAGTGTGACTCAAATGAATCCTTTCAGTAACGGATATCGAGTAGGGATTGTTTTCCGGATGTAACTTTTAACATCCGTCCACGACCCACACAACACAGGCTTAACGTTAGGTAAGCTATAGGTTTCTAGAAAATCGGCATTTCTTCATACAATTATAAGTTACGGTACCTTGATTTCAAAAGGTTTTGTCAAATAGATGCGGACTGATTGCCGAAACAACCCCAAAAGTGGGGCAGTATTAAATGTTGACACTTTTTTCCTCGACATGGCTCGTCTATAGCTTATAGGTCTATCAGGTACTACGTATATTTTATGTTTTTGACGTGATAACGTCTTATAATTCGACGGAGCCGGCTGCACGCACGAAAAAATTTGACTCATGCGGCGTTACCGGCGTTACCTCGCTAAACATGACTCATGCGGCGTTACCGGCGTTACCTCGCTAAACATGACTCATGCGGCGTTACCTCGCTCTGTTCCATTTCTTATGACGTTGTCACGTTCAACTATCGTCAGTAAACCGACATACAGACAACCGATTTTTTATTTTCGGTTATCAATATCAGATGTGCTCTATATGTACTGCACTTTGCATCCTCTCCCATGACGTCACATTCTTATCTGACAAGTGCAAAATTTTCGAATTATCGTTTTGATTACACGTAAAAATTCTCTTATCGAAAATTATTTATGTGAACGTAATATTGTTGATAGTAAATTATTCAATTTTAATCATCAAATCTTCGGTTACTCAAATTTGTAGTAAAATAGTAATTTGAGGTTCTATAGTTTGTTTTAGACTTAGATAAATTAAAATTTAAATTACTAGTTAATTAATCGCAATGGCACAATAGTTTACAGTAATAACACACAGGACTTCTTGAACTATTTCCACTTTAATAAGTATTTTACATTAATTTTAATATATTACACGACCGGTTTCGCCAAAGTCATCATCAGGTGTGCACACCTGTAAATTAATGTAAAATACTTATTAAAGTGGAAATAGCGCAGGAAGTCCTGTGTGTTATTACTGTGAAACATGAATTTCCACCAAGAACCTACAGTACAATCAATAACATAACAACAGTTTACTTTGGGTAACAGTTTAATATATACCGTTAAATTAACAATTAATGTAATGTATAAATATTTCTCATCATCATCATCAGCGACTACTAATTTCCCTATTACAGGATTACTAGCGTTACTACTTACCCACTAATACCCAATACTCATGCATCAGTATAATGATAGATTGCAGTGGCGAAGGGTGGTTTTACTTCAGAGGGAAGCCCTGGTCGCTAGACGTGAGTTGTGCAAGTATTTTTTAAAGGATATTTAGCTCCTTAATATGTATGATGGTCATGGTTGTTACAAGCGTGTAGAGTTGTGTCGTGTCCGAGAGAAATTGTAAATACTTAGCTAACTATTCCTATAGTTTTATATATACAGTATTCTTATACCTACAATTAGGTATATTTCACAATACAAAATAGGTATTTACTTAATAATAAAACGTTTTTCTGTGTATTAATTAACTATTGTAAGATAATCATAATATTAAAATACTGCTACGGGACTACCGCGCCTATTAAAAATTAATATATAATATGTATTATGATCGTCTATTATAATTATATCTACAAATTAAAATTGATAGTAGGTAAGTTGGATACGTAATCCAACTTTCCGATTATCGTAAAAGTCGATTTATTCAAACGGTTTATCACCAACAATAAACACAACACAAGTAGTCTAACATTCAATATTCACTTATAAGTATATAAACACGTATAAGTTTAAACTTTAAGACGAATTATATTTATTGCTTCTCACTGCTCAATATAATTTCAAAAATAATTATTATTAACGTAATAACATGATTTTACATCCAAGGACGCGCGACTGAGGTACCGCCGAGCTACTTTTCAAAATTCATTCGTCTCATGGTGCGTAATATTATCTAATAACGGCTCCTCATTGGTGAAATCTACAAAATTGCGGGCTAATGTCACAGAAAAATAACCCTAAATTACTTCGAACTGTCATTGGCCAGCCGGATTTGCATTGAAAACAAGTTTGAATTTCAACTTTATTTCTAACGAAATAAGGTTCCTATGATCTCCTACCATAACTCCGAATATATCGGGTTGTAAATAAATATGTGATTCCAATATTCGTGTCAAAGTTGCAAAATGCATCGCATAGATGACGCTTGAATCGGTCTACATCGCTTTGTCGCTTTTTCGACCTGACTTGTATAAGATATTATTGTTTTCCGTATACTAGTTTTAGCTGGAGGTCTTCATGAGGTAATCTGAAAGGTAAGCCGATAAGAATGGAGTTCTTTAGACCCTTCGCCACTGATAGATTGTTAATTGTTATACACCACGTTTGCCTTTTGTTCACCTATTCACGAAGATTGCTAGTATTACTAGACACAGAGATTTCCGTGCGTTGTTTTTAATCTGTTTTTGATAAATTTGAAACGGCTTATCCTATCAGTATTAATAGTATTTAAGATTACTTTTAGCACTTAAAAGTCGCTTAAACTTCCTTCACTAAATTGTGATAGAGGTAACAAATCGGTTTTATCTCTTCGAGGCTTGAATGTCAGGAGTGAAATTTGGCATAATTTGCACAAAAAGTAATTTCCGTGTTTAGTTTTTTATGCCAAGGTAATGTCAGTTGGTGCACACTTCATATTACTATTTCCTTGCCAAGACTCAAGAAGAGTACACTTTTTGTATGGCCATCTATCCATCTGATTATAGTATTGGTAGTTTATTTAGCATTGGCAGCTAAACGTCAAATACGCCTGAATCGGGGCTTAAACACTGATTAACACATTACATCAGCCTTAGTTAATCATTGTTTAGGACGTGTGTAATCATATTTAGAGGAGTATACGACCTCCAGCTTATCGAGTTATGGCCTATGAATAATGCATGCAACACACTATGACATGTATGTTATGTTTGGAAGATAAAACTTTGTTATATTAATGTCAGTTTAACTATATTTCTGTCGTTAAGTATGTTTTTATTTAGTTGAACCTCGTTGGTGTAACTTACATTAACTAAACGGGAATAGGTACAACGTAAAAATTAAAACGTAATTATCATGCCCAGGGATTAGGGAAGGACATTGGCTTTTTATGGTAGGAAAATGTTTGATTCCTGCGGGGTTTTTGTTTTAATCTTAACGTAGGTATCTAAGTAGGTACTTAGATACCGTAAAATAATGTTATTAGTATTTCGTACACCGTACCAATCTAAACTACATACATATAATGGGTATATTATTACAAAGAGAAAACTTTATTTTATTTGTTTGTATGTTTGTTTGTTTCTTTGCATTGAATAGGGTCCAAAACTACTGGACCGATTTTGATGAAGTTTGGCACAGATGTAGGTAGAATAGATTAGATAGGCTACTTTTTATCGCGGCAAAATGTACGGTTCCCGCTAGATTTTATTTTCGCGCGCATGAAGTCGCGCTAGTAATAAATATATTCAAGGAGTTTCAACCACGCTCTCAACAACAACAAACAACAACAGTAGTTGATGCTTTAAACCAGGGGTCGCCAAATGGCGGACCGCGGTCCGCATCCGGACCGCCGACCCATTTTGTGCGGACCGCGAGAACACACTAACTTACACTAAAGCTACTTCCGATATAAATAACTTCCGTGGCACCAAAAAGATTGACGCGAGCTGTACGTAATTTAATAAAAATGTATCCCCCCGCATTATCTTTGTTGACGTCAATTCGAAAACGCGCGGCCGGGCGAAGTAACGAGCGAGCGAGAAAGAGTTCGCGGATTGCGGGGTGTCGCAAGGAGGTAATTCATCACGTGATCGCGCTGCCGGCCGCCGGGATGTCAGTGTTTTGTTTTAATTTTGAGCGAAGGACGCCGCGCGGCGCGCTGAAATATGACGTTTGCATGTTTACCTTACGAGTTTAAGTAACAAAAAATGTCATTTTTCGCATTGATACCTATGTAACAAAATACCTTTGTTATTTCCTTAATTACATTTGTTTAATAAATATTTTTTTCTTATAAATAAAATGTGCGGACCTCGATGGTCATTTCATTTCTTAAAACGGACCCCGAGCGAAAGTAATTGGAGACCACTGCTTTAAACTCTCAGTGCGTAATAATCGAAAATGGTTTACAGTTGAAATAAGATCAGGTGAACGAACCACATAACCGGTATTCCTAATTTTTTGTAATGACATAAGACGTATGAGATGAAGTCATCGCGTTTTTAGATAACTTCCTGCAAGCGAAGGTTAAAACGCCTGTAAACTAATAGTACCTATCTGGGTAGCTCTGGAGCTTTGCTTGGAGTTCTAATAAAAAAAAAAAAGAATCACAACATGAATATTTACATCTGACCGGGATTCGAACTCTGACTGGAATGTGGAATTCCGAAATTTCGAACAAAGTAAAATTATACATATTATGCATACCAAACTGCCAATCGGACTGATATAACGGAGTCGAAATTATTGAGATATTGTTGCTCGACGAAAAAAAGCATAATATACAGCTTAAAAATGCGCAGTTTCCTAGGAATAAGAACTAGCTAGATCGGTATTTCCAGAAAGATTCCCCAAATCTCCCGCCATAGCCGCCGCCTGCCATTTCACGGTAATACTCGCAGCCGTTTTCGAGAAACCGATTAACATAATATTAAACTTCCTTTTTTATTTTTATTTCAAAGAAACCAATAGAAATACCACGAAGCATCCATTTTAATTACCTAATTTTTAATTTAACAAGAACTCTTTGAAACATTTTCCGTATAAACTGTATAAATACCTATAATGAAGAAACAAAATGGACAGGTGGTCATGACAGGTTTTTATTTGTTTCTATAATTAATTACTAATGATATCCATTTAGATGGAATTATTACATTTGATTAATTATTTTATAACAAGTACCATACCAGCAATACTCTTGAGGGTTATTAAATTTATATTAATCATTAAATATAGGTATCTAATTTGAAATTAGTATGAAAAAACCTGTAACATTTCTGATGTTGTGCCACTATTATCTATTCTGTGGTTGTGCCTATAAGTATATTAGTACGGTCGAAAAAACTGTGTTTTGGACGTACTTCTTAATTTAGCCATGTCACTATTTCCCAACAGTAAACAATAGGGATGTTGCCTAGTGTGAAATGTCACATTTTTATAAATTAAATTTTAAAATTGTTGATTATACATAAATCTTACAGAAATAGGTATTTAGGTTGACGCGATTAAAAATCATAAGCAAATAAAAAATATTGCCCATCTCTTTCTCGCAAAACAATTTGTTTCGTCACATGTTCCTACCGCCATACATTTGTAATGACAAATGTACGGCGGGTGCAACTCGTGACGTCACAGGCCGATATATCGCTCTCTTTCATATTGTAAATTTAAATTGTTTGTATCTTCGTTAATTTTTAAAGATATACGAAAGTGGGTTCCAGATTGTTTATTAACATGTTGTCTAACATCGAATAGACAAAAACAAATTTTAGGAAACATGCCTATTGATTGATTGATTGACCATACCAACAATTTATGAGACACTACCACAACTGTACCTAATACCTATTATAAAGATGACCTAGTTTCTTGTGTCTAATACTATTATTATACATACGTTACATATGTCTCGGGATCATTGACCTACCTACAGTATCGGGTTCGAATTTAGAATTCGTTCCCGGGAGTGCCATCAAGAAGGCCTGTCGGAAGAGGAGACCAAACCAGTGGTTTGTGGGGACGAAACCTTTACCTAGTTTCAACTGAGTTAGTCCACCGATCTCTATAAGTTTTGCGATAAATTTGAACACCTCTTAACACACTCCATCGCCGATGACCGAACAAGGCTATTCTTTTCATAAGATAGAGGGCAAACGAGTAGTCGGATCACCTAGTTGAACCCGCAATACCAGAGGAGTCGCAAGTAGGTTGTCGGCCTTTAATTCTCTGGCCTTATGGTCATAATCAAGGTATTGATCCTCCACCATCGCGAGTCGTTTTATTAGATCTGCACTTCAAACTGATCCTATCAGTGACGTGGGGTTCCTATAGCTCCATTCCTATCGGCTTCACTTACCACTTACCTTTAGAAGACCCCCACTCCTACCTATTGTACTGACTAGGGCTTCCCTATGAAAGAGAACCAGAATTCGCCGCTGGCATTGTAGACGCTTAAAATGTCCATAAATATATTCAACTGCTTTACACTGCAGTCATTTGCTACAAAACACCTCTCAATCGTCCTTCAATACAATAAAAGTTAATAGGTAATTCAGAAAATAATAAAACTTCATTTGAACCATCATTTCAGTTTAGCAGTTACGGGTGATTTGATGTCAACTAGTAAATTTCGATTCGCAATGCGTCTGTACGGATTTATTTACCGGCGATACCTAATGTTCAATGCAATTTAATTTTCCGAGTAAAAATAATGTTGTGATAAAAAATGTTAAATAATTTTGAAAAATTCTTTATAATTGTGCTGTAAACTATAGAAGCAGAGATCCTAGCAGAATTAATTTTAAAACTTCGTTTTTTTTAATAAATATAATATACATTTATGATGGAATATGTAAAATGGTTTATTTATTTAATAATGATTATTGCATGCCGGTATATCCAATAAAAACCAATTACCCATTAAATGAAAGCTTATATAATAATATTTTTACTATGGGCAGAACTGAGAACACTGTATACCTACTGCCGGAGAAAAAAATTATGACCCCTAATATCATAGGAGCAAGTAGGTATGAAGCTATTAGCTAAAACACTTCAGTACGTATGATATCCTTAATAGAACATGGTGGAGCCAGTGTTCCAACAAAAATGCCGATCATACTGTTCCTTTGGTTTATGTCTTAAATCGCCGCGTCACCCGACAGATAATCTTACCAGACGTATAATTCACATGAAAACGATTTTCCTGAAATTCCGAATCATGTAACAGGCTGTATCGGGCAGGATTGTATATGAACCCGTTATCCAGCAAATCACCACCAGGGGAGTCGTGCCCATCCGTAAACAAAAACCCCGGATTTACGGACGGGGGTACCCCTGAAAGTTATGATAGCACACTGTTTAAGAGCACTGTATAATTAGCACTTAAAGTGATCGACTGAAATCGTATTTTATAATTTTCTATAGTTAATTAGACAACAATAGTATAACAGCGTTTAATGATTTTTTTTTAATAAATCCTTTAAAAAACATAACCGATCGCAAGTCGTCTGTTACATTTTTATGGCCGTCACAGCTCTTCAATCTATTACTTCCTCCAAACAATCCAGACATATAATAGATTAGTCCCTTCGAAAAAAACTAAATGGTTGTTGTAACAGGCGCTCACGTGAGACACGACGGACGACAGTTTTAAGAAAGTCTATTGCGTTACAAAATATAATATTATGAAGATGCGTACACTTGAAACGAAACGTCTCATAGAATGTACATATTGGTACTCAACAAGAAAACAACGTATTCAGAGAACTGCCTGAATAAAGTCCTTTTTATTTCCCATACCTGTCAAGTATCATCTTCGTTGTCATTATCGTCAAGTATCATTTTCGTTGAAAAGGTCCACCAGCAACTTTTTGGAAAACCGAAAATATTAGCCTTTCAATTTAGCGTTTATCATATTTCCTTGTAATCTTGCTAAGAGGTTTTCGTGGAGATGCATTATTAATACTCTATTATGAATTTGTGGACTCACAGGAATTCATACAAAGATATTTGTATTTTTCTCGGGTAAAATATATCCTAAGTGTATTGTATAGTAGCTATTCCTCAGATTTTTTTTATTTCAATAAGACGTATACTCATAACAATATTTGCCATCTGTAGGTCAGTAGTAGTAGGTATAGTCATTCATGTTTATTGAAAATTAATTTGATCTTGTAAAATATTAAAATTTAACCTTGAAAATTTTTACCTACGGCTTACTTTTTTATATTCCGTCATAATGTTTATGACGGTTCACGTGAGATTTAAAACAAAGTCGGTCGGTCATCTTGTTCAGTATCGGGAGAATATTTAAACTCTACTTCAAATAACTACAGTTTTTATGAAAAACTATAACCCGACTACATATAATATATAGCGTATGTTGCCAGGGCTAATATTACGAATCTAATGATACCTCATTTAATCAAATCGGACTAGTAGTTCAGCCGATACGATGGAATAAACATACATAGACTGCCAAAATCATTCTTTTTGCCTTTCGCTACTCCAATGCCCTTTAGGCATTGAATTAGCGATTGAATTGTATGAGCAACAAATGAAATGGCAGCTCGTAAATTTTTAAACGGAATAAAACTAAAAAACGGACGCCATTACAATAATACAGCCGATTGGGTTTCAGGTCCCGTTTATTCAGATGTTAAATAAACATGATAAAATAAAAAGTTACTTGTTTTTTGTAAGTAGCGCAGCGTTTGTTGGTGTATTTTAATACTAGCTCTTGCCCGCGGCTCCGCCCGCGTAAATACAGTATCCCGCGGGAACACTATCCTTTTTCGGGACAAAAAGTAGTTGTAGCCGGCACGATATTGGCTGAACCTAGTATCAGCCACTAGCGGTTTGGTTGGACCTGGTACTAGCCGGTATGATACCAGCTAGAACAGCCGCACTACAAACATGTTACAAATGTTTGTAACATATACAAACATTCTCTTAAAATAGACTTAAAGGTTCATAAGTCATAATTAAGTTACGATACCATAGGATACCGGAGCGCAGATCCCAGTTGTGTGTGCGTGTGTGTGTGTGTGTGTTTGTGTGTGTGTGTGTGTGTGCGGTGTGTAGTATGTGGTGTTGTGGTGTGTACACTACACAGTTAGTCTGTTTAGAGCCCTAGAGCCTTACTTGACCTAAGCTAGGAAAAGTCAATAAAGTCAATATGTATGAGTTTGGTAACTCATGACAGACTTCTGAATCTGTGACACTACTCTCTCGTGTGCTATAGGGGATATCCATGGAACTTTGGTTCCATTGGCTTATAAAACACAACAGTATGATACTAGGCTGATAAATAAAACAAAAAGGCCAAAAAAATTGCCAATATCTGTTGAAAAATGAGCAAGATATGGTAGGTCAAAGTTTTAAAATCTATCTTTTTCGAACAAAACGAAATCTAGTATGAAATTTCTATGAAAATGAAATACGTCACGTTACACTTCGGATCTCTGTCTATTTTTTTTTCGCTCATATTGTTATCTTTGTTATTTGAAATGATATCCAAAAACTGATTACTAAACGGTTTATCAAACAAGATAAATCTGTTTAAATAAATAATAAAAGTGCGTATATATTACCTATTGGTTAACAATAATAATATCCAGTTTTGAAGTACTTACTAGTTTCTCAGAACAACCAAATACTAACATTTAAAGAAGGACACAATTAGATAATATTTATTTCTTATAAAATATAGGTTTTGAAGAGAGTTATAATTAACGAACTATAAAAAAGAAACGCCACAACCTTCATCACGTTACAGAAAAACCGACCAAAAGCGAGTCGGACTAGCACACGAAAGGTTCCGTACAAAACGACAAAAAACCACGTTTGTTGTATGGAAGCCCCCAATCAAGTATTTTATTCTGTTTTTAGTATTTGTTGTTATAGCGGCAACAGAAATACATCTTCTGTGAAAATTTCAACTGTCTATCTATTCACGGTTCATGAGATACAGCCTGGTGACATACAGACGGACAGGGGAGTCTTAGTAATAGTAAATAATAGTTTCTTTGGGTACGGAACTCTAAAAAAGAAACTCCGAACAAAAGCGTGTCAGGTATACCAGTTCGAGTCCCAGGCCGGCAAACACTAACACAATTAGCGCTAATGGACCGATGTTTGTTACACCCGTAACGTGAGGTGCGGAGCACGATGTAGCTTATACGGAATGTTGGAAAAAGTACACACAGTAAATCATTATAATTAATGTGAAAACGAAAAAATTACTAAAATATTTTGACTTTGAAAAAACGTTATGTGTGAAGCAGGCATTATACGGGATGTTAGAAAATGTATAAACAGAATGATAGGAAAGAATACAATTATAGAGGGTGTTAAAAAAAAGTATAGACAATAATTATAAACATGAATATGATGAGAATTGTTAACGAATTTGGATTAAATACGTTACACGGCACAATGAATGTGGTTTCTTGGATCATGATATAATTAACCAAAGATTGATGACAGTATTTAGACAATAAATGAATGAAGGCGCGACTCGCGGGCATCCTTACAAATTAACAACCTCATAGTAAAAAAAAAGGAACCGAAGGTTGGAAAATCTGGAAATCTGTATCGGTTGAATGTGTTGTAGATATACCTACATAGTTACTTCTCTTGTAGAACTTCAAGTCAACTTAAGCTTTATTGTAACGATGACAAAGTGAGTGGTTCGTCTGTTCGTCCTACAAAGTTTCGTCCTAATAGGACGGAAAATCACATGATATTTAATTTTTGGTGATTTTTTCTTTCGTCGTGTTTATATTATATTGTTTTCTAACTAAAACATATTATGAGGTAATATCAGCAAAAAAATAATCAGTTGTACCTTGTAGTTTAATCATTTAAATAAACTTATAATATTTATAATACCATTAAAGTAAAATATAATATCAAAAAAACTAAAAGATTGAAAAGTAAAAATATTTTTATATTTCTTGTACTTTTTTCTTTTTAGACATGTAGAAAAACATTTAAGCTTAAACAGTTATTCAGCGAAATATAACAAGCGTAACAGCAGACAGAATGTTGAAAAACCTAGATACATTATTTCAGATAGTAGTAAAAAGTAACTACGACTTATTTTACGTAGTTAACTGCATTCATGGTATTAATTATAATTAAACAGCTCATTAGGTACATAAAAAAACTATAAAACAAATAAATTAAAAGCACTAATTTTGAAAAAAAATGGATACTTAAAAAAACATTTTTTTTAAATAAACTTAAAAGTCTAAAATCTCGTAGAATATTAGTTCCGGAACATGGGTTTCTTCAAAGAAAATATTGGAAATGATGGGAACTATATGATACATCCCCTTAAAGAATAGAAACGAAGCCTATAACCCTGTGATTGATTTTTATAATTGTTACTTTACAAGACTGATTTACAAGACAGATATTATTATCTACTCAAACGCTAAACTTACTTATTGCTGTTTTTAAGTTAATAATATTAACATACAAAACTACCAATTTTCTTTAATTTTGAAAACTATCAATAATTTGCCGTAACCGTACTCATAAAATTTTAAAAGTCATAAAAATGAATTAGGTACATTGGACGAAACGACGAATGCAAAAAGTAATAAAAATTGAAAATCGCCTTTTCGTCCTATTAGGACGAAACTTGTAGGACAAACAGACGAAGTACCCGAAAAAGTGAGCGCTCTACCTATTTAAGTTAGCTTGAGATCATAACTTATTGTATGTGTTGTGTTGTATTCGTTGCAACTTACAGTATTATGTGCTTGTCTTGTATATTAAGTTTATCCTTAGTTGCAATTGTGTAGCTTTGTATTATAAATTCAAGGATCAGTTACATTTATTTGCATGCAATGCATAATGTTGTAAGAAACTTACACTTCAATAAGATTGATTAGACTTATATTAGTAAATAATTACATAAAAAGTAAAGAAAATAATGAATTCCTTAACACACACCACTCACATGTAACAATATTCACAAACGAAACCAAAATTGGGTTTATATTAAACTAGATGTAGCCCGCGACTTACTCTCGCAGAAACCGTACATTTTTCCACGCTAAAAAGTGGCCTATGTCCTTCCCCTACTCTATATCTGTTCCAAATTTCAGTCCAGTAGTTTCGGAGCCTATTCAAAACGAAGAAACAAACTTTTCATCTTTATAATATTAGTATAGATATAGAAATACACATAAGTATTTTGAGATAAAAACAACAGATTAAATTATGTATCTGCTTAAATATATTTTTTTTACACTCATTAATTCCTTTAAACAAAACGTAGTAAAACGAAACAAAAATCCTTAAATTGATCTTGTCAAGGGAAATTTAATAAATATAAGACCGGAATCTTAATCCTTACCGTTCAATATCAAAAAATAATTCAATTTGTGGGCCCAGTAATTGCCTTGAGCTTAGCCGAGATTAGGGAAGAGGCGCGAGGGAGGAGGGAAGAAGCGCGCTGAATCAAAAAATGATTAATTACTAAGTCCTTTCCCAAGAGAACTACGATTATCTTTCTTATTTGCTAAAAGTATTGTTGACGTTGGAAATATTATGGTATGAAAATGGTGAACCTTGAAGTAACTGTATTAAATACTAGCTTTCGCCCGCGGCTCTGCTCGCGTAAATACAGAATCCCACGGGAACACTGTACTTTTTCGGGATTAAAAGTACTACTACCACACCAAATTTCATCAAAATCCGTTCTGTTTTTGCATGAAAGAGTTACAAACATCAACATCCATCCATTCTCACAAACTTTCACGTTTTTAATAGAATTAGGAAAGAAAGTGCGTAGTCGTATACTGTTCAAAGCAAAATATTATGGTTAAAATAGTATTTTTTCTCTGAAATATTAGCACGTAGCGTCTGTCGTGGGCAGTGGCTTACACGGGTTACTCTCTACGGATTACGAAAGCTTTACAGAAAGGTAATACCGTATAAGTAAAAACTATTAATTGAATGCGCTTTAGTTATAAATAGTGGCTGACATAGCTAATATATAATGTCAAGAAAAATCATTTTATTTATTGTAGTACTAGCTTTCGCCCGCGGCTCTGCCCACGTAAAAACAGCTTTCCACAGGAATACTGTACTTTTTCGGGATAAAAAGTAGCCTATGTGTTAATCCGGAGCTTAAAAAACCATATTAACCATACCAAATTTGATTAAAATCCGTTTATTAGTTTTTGCATGAAAGAGTAACAAACATCCATTAATCCATACATCCATTCATCCTCACAAACCTTAACATTTATAATAGTATAGTAGGATAGAACATACTTAGATACTAATATTATGCATCTTCTCTCTGATAAACTAGTCCAACCATTCTATAATCTATATGCAATAACTATTCATAGAAAATAGAAGATAAAATGTCGTGGTAGCCCTAGCTAATATTTACCTTCCATTATCTACGCGAGTGGCATCTTGACGGGATCTCACAGGCTCGCCGTGCCTCTATCTAGGGTTGTCACAATTTGTCCTTATAAAATAAAGCTGATTTGTTATATTTTTCTCTGGCTTTCTTTCATTTATGGGAGTGATGTTATGAGATGGAACGGAAGTGAATAAAGTTGATGTAAAGTATTGTGTTGTTTAGCTTTAGGAATGTTGGCAGTATTGGCCAAAAGTGTGATGTCAGCTGATGTGTGTAATGTTGCATATCATATGCTATACTACTATAAGACGGAAAACGCTCTTATCCTATGATGGAATGGGAAAGACAAATATGTAAAATGTATAAAATAAATATACTATCGGTCCAATATCGGATCGGATGATGTGATAACGGCCTACCGCTCGTTGTGTTATTGCTTAGTGAACCAATTAGATGGTATCCAGTCTATCCGATATTATATTATATATATTTGGCCAGCTTTCTGTCTTTTAAAGTTTCTCTTCTTGTCCCTAAAATGTTCCATAAGGTCTTTCTGCTTTTTTGGTTTTGGTCTTGTTACAAGTGGTAACCCTACGTTATCTAGATGAATATAGATAGTGCATCAGTTCATTAAGTATTAGATTTTGTGATTACATATTAATATTTATGTTTATAAGCATTAATAAGCGATTATCTTAGCTGTCACACGGTGAACGGAAATGGTTAAGACAGAGCGGTAGTTTTTTTGTGTATAAATAAAAAGTAATTTGTGGACCGGCAGTTTTATTATATTGACATTAATAATATTGTTTGAGCTTTTTTGATTTATTAATAACATGAAAGTTCGTTTGTTATAATCATCAAAGTATTACATAACTAGCTTTTGCCCGCGGCTCCGCCCGCGTAAATACAGTATATCACGGGAACACTGCAATTATTCGGGATAAAATCCACAGATTAAACTACTACCGTGCCAAATTTCATCAAAATCCGCGCTGTAGATTTTGCGTGAAAAGTAACAAACCTGTACATCCATCCATCCTCACACAATTTCACATTTGTAATAGTAGAAGGTTGTTTCTTCAGAGTATAGTAGGGGTGTACTTATTAAAAAGAAACGACATTTTTACTCGCTTTGCCAATTTTAACTTTGGCTTGTCTTTATCAAGAAATGTACCAGATGCCACAGTAATATTGCCAATTCATAATAATTTTCATAACCTTTTTTTTTTTTTCGAAATGGTCTACGGGTAAGGGTGGGTTAAGACCGCTGTAGCTACATCGGACTATAACTAGCCTGGTGGCTAGTTTATTTGGTAACAGTCGATGGGAGGGTTTGACCCTCCCTAACATCATCCGGGTGATGTTCAGACCGGATATTGGGGACAGCTACGGGTTGTGAGCTATTTTTATGACAGGAGAGATGCGGGTCTCACCTGCTAAGGGGTCCGACCCCTTACTCACTCGCTGAGGAGTGAGGTTGCTCGCGCGCGGTAGCAAACACTAACGGCGTGCGAGTTATCGCGATAGAGGAGCTCTTGTTTTTGACGGTATCGGTACTGAGAGGGCCCTCCCTCTCCCCTTCCGCGTATGGTCGGGATGACTCACGCGCGTAAGTCCTAATGTCGATGAGGTTCGCGGTATTGGTAGAGCGCTCTACATCAATATCGCGTTTGCGGTCACTATTTAGAAGTGTACCTAGACTACTGGGATGCGAACTCGAACTCGGGTTCGGTCCCGTATTAGGGTCGGTCTGTACGTCTGTACGTGTTGTCATGTCGGATGTGGGACCTCGGGGTAGGTGCCGGCGTCGACCCCGGTGCGATACTAACCTCGCGGGTGCGTGTGATTAGTGTTTACGTAACTGTACACAGTACGTTACGTATTTTGTGATCGGGTCAACGGGATCGGCTAAGATATGCTTAGGCCGTTTGTATGGGTATCGGAAGGTCAGTGTGTCGTGGTTATAGTCCAGGGCCTTTTGGATAAGGGGTTTGGGTGGTTTTTGTCTTTATCAAAGAATCTCTCTACGAGTTCCTTAATATAGGCTTTAATAGTGATGAGCTCGCTGTCCCTATGTAAGTCGATGTTACGCTTGTACCAGGGGGCGCCTGTTGCCATGCGTAGAAACCGGTTTTGGACTCTTTGCAAGCGGTCCAATTGAGACTCGCTTATCTGTGCGAAAGAGACGCACGCATAAGTGAGTATCGTTCTAATGCAAACTTTATACAATTTAAGCTTATTATGTCTTAGGGACATTTTGCTTCTCGAATTAATTAGCGGATATAATTTGTAGAGTACAAATTTCGCTTTTCGTAACGTGTTACTGATGTGACTCGAAAACGACATCGACTTGTTTAGTACTACGCCTAAATATTTGACCTAAGTGACCTCTGGGATTATGTTGCCGTGCAGGCTTATAGGGCTAATTATTTTACGGGGGCAAGTACGCTTCATTGCACTTTTAGTATCGAATTGGATGGCGTGACTTTTGTCTGGATTAACTTCGATTCTCCATTTGGAGAACCATTTACCGAGAGCGGTAACTGACTCCTGGAGGGCTTTAGACGCGGTACAGGCTCTTATGTGGGAATAATAAAGGGCTGTGTCGTCCGCGAACATAGCTAATTGCACCTTAGCGTGTTTAGAGATGTCACTAGTGTACAGGTTATATAGGGAGGGCGAGAGGACCGAGCCCTGCGGTACTCCCGCCTCCATATTTCTTGGCAACGACAGGCGCGGAAATGAAACTTACGATTTTTTAGAAAATTACTAATTAGTAAAACAAGATAATCGGGTATGCCCATTTGATAGAGTTTGTATAACAGTCCGTTATGCCAAATTTTATCAAAAGCTTTTGCAATGTCAAAGAATACGGCGCATGTCGTCTTCCTGTCGTTTTTGCTAGTAATTTTGTACTCCGTTAAGCGGTACAAAGGTACCGCTAGGTAAGTGTAGGTAGGCAAACTGATCGTCTGGAAGGAGTTTTTTGTCGGTTATGACGTCATTAAGGCGCCTTTTAATTACTCTTTCATAGACTTTACCAAGGGAGCTAATGAGACTTATTGGACGGTAGCTACCAGGCGCCTTCCGGGGTTTCCCCGGTTTGTAGATACCTATGACGATAGCTACTTTCCAAATGTCCGGAAATTAACATCCTACTAAGAGGGCGTTAAAGATGTTCACTAGGAGTTGAATTAGCTCGGACGGTAACTTTTTAGAGTTTTTTGTTTGAAATACCGTCGAGGCCTGGGGCATTTTTGGCATTCATACACTTAATAATGTCATTGAACTCCGCCGAGTCCACCATCCTCATCCTATCTACATCAGGTGGCCTCGAGAGTCGGCTGTCGACCTCGCTATTCACTAAGCTAAGGTGCGCGGGATCAATCGGGAGAGACTCGGCCGGCACTGTTGTTCGAAATTATCAGCTAGGCACTCGGCCTTTTCTATGTCTTCGAATGCAGGACGATTTGGTCTGTCTAACGGAGGCATGTCGCTCTCCGTGTTGTTTTTGAGGGCCTTCGCGAGTGGCCAGTACGCCACGTGAGACGGTTCTAATTCGCTGAGAAGTCGATCCCAACTCCCGGCTTTGTGCTGTTTAATCTTAAACTTTACTTCCCTCTCGTAGTGACGGAGGGCTTTCCTCCACTCTTCCGACGGGTAGCGATCATATGTGCGCTTGGCCGCATTCCGGAGTCTGATGGACTCCTTTATGTCCTCTGGGAGGGGCCAACGGCCTTTGGGTTGGCACCTCCCTAGATGAGTTCTCTATGGTCGCTACCAGATGATCGGTCAAGTGGGAGGCGGCCTCTATGGCTGTCTCTTTACTATCTATACTATTGGGGATTTTATCGAGGTGACTAGATTGGAGGACTTTGATGTTCTCCGGTAATCATTTATAGTCTACTATTTTCCTAGTACTAGAATTGTTGGGGTTAAGACTACCAAGTGTAATCGAAACCGGTCTGTGGTCCGAGTTTTTATTAGAAGAAGGCGTCTTCTAAGCGCCGGGCCCTTGAAAGGGGCCTTGGGCGGGTAAACATGGTCAGGGGCTATGCCCCTCTGCATGTGGAATTCTGTTTTTTTAATTATTTTTAAGATGACACGCCCAGTACGAATACTGGGCGCAAGACGTCAGTTTTGTGGGAAGACCCCCCGCGACAGAACGCGGGGTAAACCCGAAGAGACTAGGAAGGAAGACAGCGACGGCCGAGGACGGCCAAGACCGGCAGTCGACTCCGGCGGAGCGTGTGGGTCCCGGTCCGGGGACCAAGGAAACGCGTGTGGTGCCGCTCCCACACACTCCGCATTTGTCGGACTGCGGACACAAACCGACCTTGGAAAAAGTTAGGGGGAAAATTTGTCCCGAACACCAGACTTTTGATGTCGGGGGGGAAAAACACGCAACGATGCCGACAGAGTGGCATTAGGGCTGCCACACGTCGGACACCGGGCGAGTGAAAGAAAAATGCGCCAGTGTTTTAATTACTGGCGCGGGGGTAGGGTGCAGGGGGAGGCGATCCAACGGTGGACGGGGTGGCAGAGCGCGCTAACGCGCCGTGGCTCCTCCTCTTCGGGGGCGGGGCGGCAAGCGGCGTGGCTCTGCGGAGTCCCCAGCTCTGATGGCGTCGCGGGGCAGCAGTCTACGGTCAGGCGGGCGGGCGTGCCAAGGCGCCAGGTCGGCAAGCTCGACCAGGTCCGAAGCATCAGCTCGCTCGAAGAGAGTGGTGGCGAGCCTGCAAACAAAAGCTTCCACGCTCGTTATGCGGAGGTCTCTGTTTATTGTGGCGTTGCTCACGTACCTCGGTGCTCCGACGATGCGGCGCAGCACGCGATTCTGCGTTTGCTGCAACTTTTTTTGATAGGACGCAGCGAGCAGGTGGTGCCACGCAGGAGCCGCGTACGTGAGGCGCGAACGGATGTACGTTTTGTACAGGGCCAACCTCATATTGAGCGGGACCTGGGGAGCTGCATAGATCGGCAACAGTTTGGCTGCTGCGACTCTGGCGCTAGCTGAGTTGCACTGGGGGTACATGGTCAGTCGCCGATCTATAATGACGCCTAGATACTTTGCGGTCTTACCCCATGGTATCTCCTTCTCTCCTATCTTCAGGGCGGGCGGGTATCCTCTCTTGCGGGTAACGGCGAGCGCCTGCGACTTACCGGCGTTGACGGCGAGTCGCCATTTGCTCAGCCATGCCGGGAGGAGGTCGAGGGTCCTCTGGAGTTTCGCGGCTGCGTGCGCTAGGTTTTGGGAGGTGCAGATGAAAGCTGTGTCGTCAGCATACAACGCCGCGGTGGTGCCAACGTCAGTGGGCACGTCGCTGGCGTAAAAGTTGTAGAGGCTGGGCGACAACACTCCACCCTGCGGGACACCTGCGGTGATGGGGCGTTCCTCCGAGAGGACCCCGTCGATCTTGACCCAGAAGGTCCGGCCCGAAAGATACGAGGAGAGGAGTCTTACCATGTGGCTGGGGACGTTTGCCTGCAGGAATTTGTGGAGGAGGCCTTCGTGCCACACGCTGTCAAAGGCCTTCTCCATGTCCAAAAAGACGGCCACTCCAGAGGCTTTCCTGTTGGTAGCATCTGTGAGGAGGTGCACCACGCGAACCAGCTGAAGGGTAGTGCTCAGTTGGGAGCGGAACCCAAACTGTTCGCGCCGAGGAGGAAGAAAAGGAGAAAGGTGTTTGAGGAAGAGAATTTCTAAAGATTTGGATAGGGTAGAGAGAAGGGTTATAGGGCGGTAGCCCTCCGCCCGTCTCAAGTTTTCGTGAGGCTTGGGGATAGTGATAATGAGCCCCATTTTCCAGGACTTAGGGAAGTGGCCTGTCCTTACATTGCCATTGAAGAAGCGAGCAAGAGCGGCCACTGTCCGGAAAGGTAGGTGGCGCAAGGCAGCAAGGCAAGGCAAGGCAGGCCTTGCGGGGCTTGAGACGGTCGAGTATTTTTTTTACTTCTCTAGGGGAGAAGGAGAAATTAGGACGTTCTAAGGGGGGGGGGGGGGGGGAGTATAAGAACTTTCTTATCTCCTCGGATACCCTTGCTATGTGGTCGGTCGCCGTATTCGGTAGGGGCGAGAACTGCCGCTCCAGGTGGTCGGCGTGGATCTCAGCACGGTCCTCAGCTCTGTACCTAGGGTTGCCATCTGGATGGATCAGGGGTCTTGTGGGGACGGTGGCACCGGTGAGACTGCGGCACGTACGGTGCAGAGAGGTACAGTCCTCACCTGCATGCGTGATGCGCCGCGTCGGTGCAATGCGGTGGCAATTCTGGCTCGAGTGCCTGAATTGCTGGCAGCGGTGGCATTGGGCGGGGCTCTTCCTGCCCCTCCAGGCTTCTATCCTAATGCCCGGCATATTTAGGATCTCATTTATCTTATATATGCTGGGTACGACATCCGGGGCCCTGGTGATAAGGGCAAAGAAAATGCATCCCGGTTTGTCCGGTCTCGCCGACACCTTCGATACGTACTCCGCTACGTACCCGAGCTCGGCGAGTCCAGCCGTGATGTCGTCTGGGCTGGTGCTATTGGGTAGGCCTCTGATACCTACCTTGACAGCTCGTTCTTGTGGCAGGGAATACGAGAGCCATCTGATGTGCTCGGTCTTCTCGAATTCAGTAAGGTATCTCTGTATGGCCCTGTATTCCCCCTCGCTATGAGGCGAGAAGCGGACCCCATTACCGTACGGCTTGGCATGCGGGGCGTAGCCCAGGATCTCACGGAGGCGACGAAAATGCCTCACCCAGTCGTCTAATTTCTCCACGACCAAGGGCGGGTATCTCGGGGTGGGCGGCGGCGGCGGGGAAGCGCACGCCGGTGCTGTGGAAGCATCTAGGGGGGTGCTTACCATGTCCATCGGTGTCGGTGTAGAGGCCGAGGACTGGGGGGCAGCTGTAAGAGGGGCGGCACTTACCTCAGCGTAAGTCACCTGGCGGTCAATTCGCTTCGCCGGAGGCGAAACGGTAGAGGCTACTGCCGGACGGGTGCGCTTGGTGGCCTGCACAGGGGGTGCGGCAGGCGGAGCAGCAGGCGGGGGCAGGTCACACGGCAAGTGGGCCGGCGGCAAAACTTGCGGCACCGGGAAACGGTCCTCACTTTTCGGCGATGCCGGCGAAAGAGGCACGGCTGTCGGTCCGCGCGGCTGGCGGGCCTGCGCGGGGTCTTGCGGTAATTGGGGCCGCGGAGCCTCGTTGGAGCGGCGCGTGGAGCGCGGCGGAGAGACCGAACCTTGTTCGGCTGGGCGGTGCGGGAGCCCTGACTCGCTGCGGGCCGCCGTCGGAAGGCATTGGGGCGGGGGGGGTAATAGTACCGCCCCGCGAGAATGCCGAAGACGGGCCGGGGCGAGCGGTGTCCGTGCCGCTCAAGCTGGGCTCGGTGGCTGACAGGTAGGCACGCTCGGACGTGCGCGAGCTCGACCTCGATGAGGTAGTGCTGCGCGACGCACCAGAGCCGGCGCGTGAGAGGCCAAAGGCAGAGCAACCCATCAGCAAGGCGGCAATCCGCTCGTTATTCTTACGAATAACGAGTAGATTGGCGATCGCTATTGAGGTATAACGGCACTGCACTAGGGGCGGGTCGGCACGAGCGTGGAGTGAGCGGGACACTCGACACGTTCCGAGCGGGACGGCACTACCGCGGAGTGAGCTAATCACTACGACGCGGATAAAGCGAGACGGCACGAGAACACGGAGTGAAAGAGGACACACTATCACGCACGAGAGACAGGACGATCCTGGTCCGAGTTAAGCTCGTGGAGTTTTCATAACCACCCAACTGTGGGCTATATAGTTGGGTGGGTAGTTAGGTGGTTTTGGTCCATAAATCAGCTGTCGAGAACGAGATAGAATAAATTAAATATAACGTAGTAAGTAGCGGTTTGTCGCTTAGAGCCCTCAATGTCTCAATCAGGATCGACAGACAACGATAAATAACAATTATCTATAAAGATATCAGTCTTTAGTTTAGAATATATTAAAAATATAATTGTGCTTGAATTTATGTAATATCAATGGCCCATGAGTTTGCTCTTAAAGAATAGCAGTCCAATGGGTTAATTTCGTATTGCCATAAAAGTCCTAAGTATAATGGATACATGTAAAAAGATATGTATGAAAATATGTAAAAAGTCAGTTTTTAGCAGATACATTCAGAAATAATGAAGTAAATTTACAAGTTGATAAAAGAAAGAAAAATAAGATTTTATGTGAATTTTTGTAATTAGGTGCATTTCAAAGTTACAGAATATTTTTTATAAAATTAGTTTAAAAAACATGCATAATCAGTTTAGTTACATCGAATATAAAACGACTTATTATGGTAAGTATGAACGTAAACGCACAAACTTCGGAGACATAAATTTTGTGCATGTGAACGGATCATACATTTCGTAGCAACTTACGAGCGTATGACGTCACATTGTCGTACGACTTCTGTATTAGCGTTTTTACAAGACTCACAAAAGTGCTTCAAACAATCCACAGTTTTTTTGAAAATTGATTTTTGTTATACTGTAGTCTATATGTTAAACAGTTGTAAATCTACTATTACTACTAATATAAATGTGAAAGTTTGTGAGGATGGATAGATGGATGGTTGGGTGTATTTTTGTTACTCTTTCACGCCAAAACTACTTTTTTACGATTTTGATGAAAGGAGATCGGCAAGTCGCCATACATTTACAGCCTGGTACTTAAAATACGTGGCCATAAAAAGTATTTATTGTAAGTTGTACTTTATGAACATAGGAACAAAAAAAGCAATAATATTATACGTCAAACGCGGGGGATATATATAATTGATTAAATATAACCTAACATATTGTTCAATAAATTGCCCTAGTGGCGGTTTGCGGAAAAGCGACATCTGTTAGTTGGGATGTCAATTACGTAATTAAATTAATAACTAGTTTTTTTGGATACGCAATATGCTAACAGATAAATTATAGATGTCGCTTTCACGTTACGAAAATCAAGAACATAATAATTATTTTGCTTAGTTTAAATAATAGTAAGATATATAAATAGTATCTATTTCACACCCCAAGTACTTTTTTTCATAAAACTAACTCCAATTAAAAATAAATCTATATATTGGGACACTAGATGGAGCTTTTACACCTCAAATTGATAATTTACAACATGATATCCATAGAGTACTGACTATACAGATATGATGATAACGATTACCATAGATAAGTACGTATTTTGCACATGAACGAGGGTTTTTTCATATTTTTTCTGCCGTTAGGCAGACCCAACTCACACAAAGCGTCATACGATGGCGTAAGTGGTATCAAAAACGGTAAATAAGGATTTTCCATTCTTTTTCGTCACCAGACGGCGCTTGGTAGACTGACGGTCGTTGTCGTGTCAAAAAGCTGTCAGATGTCACGAATTTAAAACCCTCATTCTCTGATATTCGGAGATTAATAACTTTTTATTCCCAAGTCCTGAAAATATATATTTTTTTTATTTACTAACTTTTAAGTACTATAAAACCACATATGTCTGACAACTTGGCCGCTCTTGATGGAAAATCAGGCAGGATTCGCCAGTGTCCTTTGATATGGTAGTAGTTATACCACTGGATTAACACATATGCTACTTATATCCGGATTAATTACATTGCTCCGTATTTACCCGACAGAAGCTAGTTCCCCATAAACTTCAAACCAAGATCGATGTAACTTTTTCGCTTCGCTTGGCTGGACATTTACTACGCACACGTACCTTGCATAATCGCGATGGCATGCAATCGGTCAGCCGAAGCATCGGATACGGGATACCCTAACCCGTTTCTGTCGGGAATCGGGTTAAAGAACCCGTTTTTCTGGGAAACGGGAGTGGATTTATGTAGTCATATTATTGTAAAATGGACCTCATTCTTCATTTCGATTAGCTCTGAATAATGATTTATTTATTCAATCAGCGTTATGATTCATTTGTGATGGATTTTATAACAGCCGGAGATTTATAACAACAGTAGATTGTTACACACTTAAGCCACATCATATTATACGTGAAGTAAAAACTTTCAGTACAGTTTTACGAGAATTGTGAGAAGAAGAAGAAGAATTTTATGTGCTTATATTTTTTCAATAATGATAAGAAATAAATAGAATTCATAATAAAAACACACACACACACTACTTCAGGTTATTAACACACACTACCGTGCGTTTTATATCTAAATATCTATTTATAATATTGTAGACATAGTATTTCAAATAGCATTAAATATTGAAGTTCCTAGGTAGAAACTTAATTAATGTTTGATATCAAATTACAGTATATAATAAACTAATTTAGTTTTAATTTTATTACTCAACACCTTAGTTATTGGCTTAATAAACGCCTAAGTACCAAAGCTAAACTTCCGGCCTCTAGGCAAATAGCCTAGCCTTTCTCCTCTATAAATATTTATTAATAGCCTTTTCAATTTGATCACTTAATAATGCATTACGGCTGCAAATAAATATTTATAGAAAACGAGCACGGCCCGTTGCTTGTGCTTACTACGCCTAATCCAAAATATTAATATTATTTTGGCTAAAACTATAATATAATAGTTTTGTTCTCATATAAATAAACTGGCTTTTGCTCACGGTGCGGCCCGCGTAAATGCTGATGAACTATAACTAGGAACACTCTCGATTATGTCGGCTTTCTAACAAAAAAAAACTAGATCAAAATCGGTTCATACGTTTGGTAGCTATGATGCCACGAACAGACACGTCAAACTTGTAAGTTATAACATCCCTCTGTTTTAATCTGGGGTTAAAATGTAAATTACTAGCTGTTGCCGGCGGCTCCGCCTGCGTATATACAGTATCCCACGGGAACACGGTACTTTTTCGTAATAATATGTTTTAAATCCAGAGCCTAAACTACTACCATACCAAATTTAATCGAAATCCGTTCAGTAGTTTTTGCGTGTTAGAGTAACAAACATCCATCCATCCTCACAAATTTTCACATTTATAATATTAGTAGGATGGAACCATATTTTTCTTATACTAACTGGCGACTGATCAAGTTAGTCAAATTCAAGAATTTTGCTGCCATTACGAACTAGGGCAGCGGCGTTAAAAGCTTTTAACGGTATTAAAATTACCTTTAACCAAATCTCAGTGAGTGTAGCGGTCCACCGGTTCAGGCAATCTAGGTAGGCAAAATATTAACGGGAAAAGTCGAGAAACAATATAGATAATATTATGAACCCACCCAACTATGAAATCCGAAGGACGAATTTGAGATGATAACTTTAGCACATTTTACTTATGCGAAATTGCATATGTGTGAGTACTTTTCTTTAAAAAAAATTAAATTATTAAAATTTTGAGCACTGAGAATAAAACTCTGCACTAATACAATAGAGCTGAAAATCGAACACACGAGAGTCAAGTCAAATCTGATGACACTAATATGTTCCATTTTCAACTCCATTGTATTAGTCCAGACTTCTATTTTCAATGCCAATTAATTTACCAATTAAATCTTATTAAATACATATGGGCCTTACTAATAAAAATATTTACACAATGGATAACTTAAACAACGTTGCTGTCTTTGTCTGTCAAATGACTTTTCCAACGCATCAGACAAAGACAGCAACGTTGTTTAAGTTATCCGTTGTGTAAATCTTTTTATTACTAAGGGGATTTATATATAGCGAAAATTAAGCTTAGTTTTACAAGAGTCTTAATTAAGGTCAGTAAAATATCAAACAATGTATCGTACAGGTTAACAGCTAAAATATTGCTACTAGCGCTTGTACACCTTTTAAAAACCACAGATAGTATGCAGGTATGTCACTAGAATAATAAAAAAAAACTGTGAATGAAAGTGAAAAAAAAATGTCTGAAATTACTCCGGCTTTCCGGATTCCGGACAGTAATATAGACCTAGCTTTAAGATAAATGATTCAGTTGAATGACTCGGTGATACCATCTTAAATATTTCCGTCGCTGCATCGATAAAGTTGATAAAATCTGTAGATATTTATAATTTCCTATTCGAATAATTGTGAGCTATTTAAATTCCAGTGACATACCTGCATACTATCTGTGGTTCACAAAAGTTGTACAAGCGCTAATAGCAATATTTTAGCTGTTTACCTGTACGATACATTGTTTGAGATTTTACTGACTGAAATTAAGACTCTTGTAAAACTAAGCTTAATTTTCACTATATATATAAACCCCCTTACTAATAAAAAGATTTACACAACGGATAACTTAAACAACGTTGCTGTCTTTGTCTGATGCGTTGGAAAAGTCATTTGACAGACAATGACAGCAACGTTGTTTAAGTTATCTATTGTGTACATATTTTTATTAGTAAAGGGATATATGTATTTAATAAGATTTAATTCAAATAAAAAAAAGATAAAAAAAAAATCAGAGCTACCTAAGCTCGCCACTAGTTTTGCTCAATTCACATACCCAGTCGCAGACTACACTACATATACCTAAATTGCCATCAGCTTCCTAGCTATAACTAGATGCTATTAAAATATTCTACAGGAAAAATAATTTTACTAGACATATCTTGTAAACTGGTACGAAGTACGGACTATCCCCTAAACCATGGAGCAGATATCTGCTTAGTGCCCTAAGCACACGAGAGGCGAGATTTAAAACGCGATACAGTCCTCGGAGTATTCGGACACCCCTGAGATCATATCAAAGGGTTTGTGTGGTTGGTTACCCCTGTCGTCCTGTCCTGTCCTGGCTGCAATGGAGTTGCAGTGGTGGACAATTTTCCCGTGTAAAAAAAGTTCTTGGAGGTGTGTTTTTTTGACATCCTATCGACTTTTCGTCACGCTTATCGCGACAATGCTAGGGGCTAGGTTAAAATCACGAGTTTACGAGGTTCCACTCTGGTAAATAATGGCAAATATTGTTCGAGTTCAGTTCAATTCCCATTTAGTAATGTCTAAAGATGAAGATTATGATGTACTAGGAAGTACAAAAAGCCCGAAGCTTCACAAGTCTGGTAATGTTCAACCTAGACGTATAACGTAGCCCTAAGCACAGATTATAAATGTGCATGGCTTAGTATTTAGATTCTAAGATACTTAAGTGCCCCGCCGAGTCTGTCTGTCTGTATGTTCGCGATAATCTCATAAACTACTGAAAGGACTTCCTAAGGAAGTTTAAGGTCGATAATAATTTGTTAAGGTTTTGTGGAAATTGTTTGATTTATGACCATAGTTGTTGAAGGTGGCGGAAAATATCAAGCCGTCTGGGAACTTATATCGAAAACGCTGCCTATCCTAACCCGTCGGATATAAACAACAAAACAATGTATGGTGGGATTGTTTCTCTTTAATAGGTCTACAAAAAAGTGCGCTTTGTCATAAACATGTCTATCTTTTAAGGATAGGTTACTATACCCATTCTTAGTTTTAAAAAATGATCGGAAATAATGTGTTGTTTTCTGAAGCTATTTAGACGGATACAATTTAATTATTCTTATCTAGGAGATTATATCCAGGAGATATCTTAAAATTAAAAAGTACGTGTGAAAATTTGTTATAAAGTATATATTTTTTCTTTGTGCTATTACTATATTACAGATATATTTGCTAAAGAAGTTTTTTGTGCCACGAACACTCTCCCACGCGGGCGAAGCCGCGGGCAAAAGCTAGTACTTATATAAATGTTATATACATATATTGTAACACTTTTTTGTTTATCTAAAATCTAAAATTATCGGCAGCTTACTCTATTGTAAAATTTTAGTTCGATCAACACACAAAATAGGGTTTAAGAAACTATGTAGGAATTTAAACTTTTTGATTATTTCCTGAGAATATTTCATGTACTTTACATTCGTGTAATATTCAATAAGTTTCGAGGCATTTGATTACTGTAATTAAATTTTCATATCTAAACTTTATTTTTCTCTCGCCCACGCCATCTGGTGCTTAAGATGGATGCTCCGGAACACTTTGAATTTTCTCGCCAGAGCTTTAAAAGTTCACGAGGGCATGAATCTTCAATACTTTTGAACTAATATATCGTAAATGGTTTTTGATGTTCATACGAATAAGGCGAAAAAATGCTCTGCGTGGAGCGGCGGATTTGATTGTTATGAAAAACTTTGGCGCAAAACGCCATAGTAGCAAAACGACATACTCTCTAAAGGACGTATTCTCAAAACGACGTATTCTGAAAAGAACAGAAATTGTAGTCTATGATATAAATAAAGTGTATATAACAATAATAAATTTCCAACATGGTATCTAATGTTCAGATGTTTATGTACGGAGAGATACTTGATCCTTACAGGAGACTCCGTGCATGGGATTTACAAAGACTGCATAGTGTATAGGCAATATACTATAGTTTTATAGTTGATATGTCGGTAGTATCAGATAACGGATGGATGGATAGATGGATGGATGGATGGATGAATGAATGGATTTTGATAAAATTTGGTATGGTAGTAGTTTCAGCTCTGGTTTAACAAACACATAGGCTACTTTTATCCCAAAAAATGCAATGCTCCCGTGGAATACTGTATTTACTTATTTTATTATATATAATATTTATTTATATATTTATATTATAGTTTTTCAACCGCAACCACCAAAGAACTGACATGTGAACGTAGACTAAGTCTGCAGCTAGTATAGAATCGAAGTGTGACAGGTGTCAGGGCTCAACAGTGCTCTCCCAAGTGTATAATACGAAGTCTCCCAATTTTATAAGACCTGTAATGGGTCCAAAGAAACTCAATTTAACGTGGGCAAAGTCGCGTGCAAAAGCTAGTAAACTTAATATTCTGACGACTGTACTTCTGTCCTTTTGAGAATACGTTGTTTTGAGAATACGTCTTTTTGAGAGTATATGTTACTATGGCGTTTTGCGCCTAAGTCGTTATGAAATGACAAGCAAAAGAAAATCTCGCCACCGCGCACAAGCGTGTTTTCAGTTCATTTGCCTACAAAAATAGCTCATTAAATTATCTATTTATTTATACTCTTCGAACTATATAAGCCTATTTTACCATCTTCATGTGTAAAATAGATAGAAATATATTTTTTTTCTTTCTTTCTTTCTTATTTCAAGTGATGATAGAGACAGTTCTTGTGTATAAACACTTATCAGAACGCGTTGGAATAGGCCCTTATTAAATAAACAGCGAATATTTTTATTAGTGACAACCAATCCATAAATCTGTCAAACACGAATGTTATCTCTACAAATGTTAGTATTCAAATACTTTGTCGGCTATTAGGTTAGACGGGTTTGACATATAATTCAAGATGGCGCCATTGTTCCGCTGACGTTTGTCATATTTTAATTGACGTGTACGTGCGATGCGTATCGTGCATGCATGCCTGGAATTATTATGCGTAGGACGATTGTAGGACGTCTATAGATCGCGTGCTAGAAGACGAATGTTGTAATTCTAACAAATATAATAAGGTCTTATTAAGTACATCTATTCGTTTTGCAGAGAGGTATTAAATTAAAATTTATTACTATGAAGTTATTAGGTACACCTAAAATAAGGCACAGCCCAGGAATCAGAGTTAGGGCACAGATTAAAGAGAGATAAACAGCTACATAGTTAGTTTAAAAATAAAACAAATGCTGCATTTAATGCACAATGAATTGTTGTGTGTGTGTGCGTAATAAATTCATCCGAATAATATCAAACTGTTTAGTAATCTGTGACGATATCAAGAAACCGAACAAAAATGAACCAGTTTAGAGCAATTAATGTTTTTGCGAGACGAACGCTTTCCCAGCGCACTATATCTGTTACAGCTTCTTAGAATTGGTGACAGGTTGGCTAAGTGCGATTTTTGCTGTACCTACTTAAATTAAATGAGGATAAATGTGAAGTGTGAATTAAAAGAGTTGATCTCTTTTGGTCTTAGTGCCGATTTCACCATCGCCTGGTTATGTTAATCGTTGATTAAATATCATGTTGTCGTTGTTTGTATTAATGAAAGAGAAGACATGATATTTAGACAAACGAATTAAAATAAGGACTTGGGTTAGTAAAATTCATAAAATTTTACCATTTAAATTACCTATATTATGAAAATACTTTTTTCTTAATATAGACAAAAAAAGGTACAAATTAACAGCATTTACAGCCACTGAGGTTTGTCCATTTCTTCATATAATACATACAATATTTTTTGCCATTCTAGTCTAAATACACAATGTAGATGTATAATTTTACAGCCAAGGAAATTAAATGCGTACCAAATTAACACATTTATATTATTTCTAAAATTGGTACTGTTACTATTTTCCAGCAAGCTATTGATGATGACGCCCTTGGAAGAAGAATATACATGGAAGGAGTACCAAAATCAAAGTTGTAAGCTATCTGTCTCACTAAACATCAATGGCAAAAAATAAGATTGAAAAAAGTAAATCCATTTCTTTTCGTTTTTTTATAAGATTGTTACTTGCCTTTGATGGAGTTTTGGTGTCCTTGTACGACGTTGGAATTACGACATTATGGCACTTATTATAAGTGTCAGCATGTGGGATAAGGAACGATATAATGTTTCTTCTCTTACTAATAGCCAGGTCTCTATGATATTGTTAAATACTAACAATAACTATTTTGATTACTAGATGTTGCCTAGTTTCAAAAAGTAGCCTATGTCCTATGTCTAGTGGTCTACTCTATATCTGTGCCAAATTTCATCCAAATCGACTCAGTAAGGAGACCGGCAAGTCGTCATATATTGACTGCCTGGTTACCGTCATTAAAATACGTGGCCACAAAAAATATTAATTATTGTAAGTTGTACTTTATGAAAATAGGAAAAAAAAAACATAATATTAAGCATCAAACTCGGGGGATAAAATATAATTGATTAAATATAAATTATCCTATTATTCATTAAATTGCCCTAGTGGCGATTTACGGAAAAGCGACATCTATTAGTAGTGATGTCAATCACGCAATAAAAGTAATAACTGTTTGTTTGGAAACGCAATATGCTAACAGATAAATGATAAATGTCGCTTTCACGACATAATAATTATTTTTCTTGGTATAAATATAAATAGTACAGAGGGATATATTTTACACACCAAGTAACATTTTTTTCCCATAAAACTAGTACTAAACTGTTGAACTATAGAAAAAGAAAATAACTTTATACTCCAAAAAAAAAAAAAAATCTATTGGGCAACAAGATGTAGCTTTTACGCTTCAAAATGACAATTTACAGCATGATAACCATATACAGATATGATGACAACGATTACCACGATTATATGAATTCTCTGATATTCGGAGATTCATAACTTTTTATTCCCAAGTGCTAAAATTATAATATATTTTTTATAACTTATTAAGTACTATGAAACCACATAATTATGTTCGAAACTTGGCCGCTGTTGATGGAAAATCGGGCACGATTCGCCAGTGTCCTTTTAAGAATATTCAATGCAAACAAACAAACAAATCTTTACTCTTTATAAGTATAGAAGTATAGATGATTTGTTCAACGATGGACACAAAAACTTTTAACCGTTCATTTTTCACATTACACATTTTATATTATTTAACTTGTAAGTAGCTATCTGCCTTTATTTTTTATACTGAAATGTTTTCGCTAAAACAATCTTATTACTTACTGTTAGTTTATGCAAATGTAAGGTGTATTTTCCTCCTATTTATTTCCTTGTTTTGCGGTGTGATAAATATTTGAGCGGCTTAGTATTGACACTAATATCGCACCTCTCCTGCATAAAATTTGACACCCTACGAATTACACACTACACAGTAGGATTTTGTATTTACCTACTTCTGTATGTTGATTACTTAATTGAATAAATAAAAAACACGTAATGATTTTAATTATCCATTAAGTTCATGACAATTTGACGAAAATCTATTTAAAGCGCTATTTAAAACGTCTGTGGCAATTAGGTATAAGATTTTACATTTTATCAGATTGCGGCATTTTCTTTCTCTTACCATAGACTTGATAAGAACGGCAACAGAAGGGCATAGACGGTTGATTTCATCCTCCTTACCAAGTTTATTGAAATTAGAATTTAGAAACATAACATTAGAAAAAAAAAAGTACGAGCCTTACAGTAGTCGCATATGATGTAACATTTTAAGAAAATATTAAAAAAAAACACAATGCTTACTACGATTTTCTAATATGATAAAAAATACGGAAACTTTGCTATTAAGCAGTGACGGAAATCAACGTCAAAATTAAAAAAACCTAAATACTGAAATATTTTATTCGAATCTGACGGCCAACTCTACCACCGCGCGCTCATTCGTCAAATCAATAAGCGCGCGCATTCGCGACTTCCTGTTACACACTTCGGTCGCATTTCACGAAATCACTCCCACAAATTGCAAGAAAGCGAGAGGAAAGATGTTACACATCAAAAATTTCGGCGAAAACTTTGTTCCCCATAGACACAAATCCTTAGTTATTTTCAATTTCGTAACTCTGTTTATGAAGGAAGTACTTACCATGATATAACTAAACATGAAAACGTTGAACAGCAATCTTGTTTATTTCAAAGCTTGTAACATAACAAGTAACTTTCCAATCCCGCTAACTTTAGAATGAGCACTATTATAATTCCAATCCAGACTTTAGTATTTGCAGTATTTAACAAAATATGGCCAGCGGTAACATAAGATCGATCTTAGAATTACTGCTTTACCTGAGAGGTCGCAGGTTCGAAACACGCTGTGAACAGGTTTGTGGAATAAATTTACAACTAGTTTAGTAATGCGATTTTGTTCGTAAAGCTGCTTTGCATCGTGGGTATCCTACTAGTACTATTATAAATGTGAAAGTTTGTGAGGATGGATGTTTGTTACTCTTTCGAGAAAAATTCACTGAATGGATTTTGATGTATGGCTGTATTTTGATCTCTAGATTAACATAGGCTACTTTTTATTTAAAAAGTACAGTTTTATCCCTGGAGTACCGCGCATTTTAAAGTTATATAAGATTTTTCAAAAGTCTTATATAACTTTAAAATGCGCGGTCAGACAGAGGAACACCTTTCATAGAACGATCTCAATTTTGTCAGGGTTGTCACAGAAGATGGGGGTAAATTAAACTAAGTCTAGCGTCAGTATACCGTTATTAAGAAAGTCTAATTGGTACACACCACAACCCGGCATCGAACCTGTCTTAGGGCTTAGGGTCTATTCACTAGGTCATGGACACTCTTATAATAAAGCAAGACATCTAGAAAATAAAATATTTGATATGTGAATTAAGAGATATTTTTATGTATTCCATTATTTTTCATACAGACAATACAATATATAACCACTTTTTTGTTTGATTTTATTTGTATTTAATATTCTAATATTATAAAGTTTAAACATATATTGGACACAAATTTGTTTAAAAAAATGTTATTTGTCGTCGTCATCACAACCAACGACACATCACAATTCTGTATGTCACATGACATAAAAACTCAAACACGAAATTTGAAAATTTAGACGTCCTTCGAGGGGACACAATCTTAGCCGGATTGTTCCACTATTGCCGTGTACGCGATAGGAGAATTGGTGACACGTCGTATGCTTGCTGTAGTGCAATCTAATCGACAGTTTACTATGTAGCTGTCTATCTGGTCCTAGCTTTCTTTAATCTGTGATTTTTCTTTCGTCGTGAAACAATATTATAATAATTAATATACCAATATTTTTGACTTCATTAATGTCAGTCCAAATGGCAGTTTTGTACGCGTATGCATAGTTTTTGCGATGGTGGTAAATTGGTGTCTCGGGTTCGAATCCCGGTCAGACCGATATTTTTGTGATTATTTTATATTTTTTTAAATCAACTAGAACTCCGAGCAGCGCTCGGTTAGTGGTTACCCTACCTGGGTAGTGATGACTGTGATGTTCTGCTCCAATCGGATAGACAGATTATCATTTAGGATTAACAAAGTCACGGGAAATAAAAGGTTTTTGAACCTTGATTCCAGCTACACAAAGTTATTAAAGTATGGTAGGTATGTCATGAAACAGCTAACTAACCTCAGCAATATTAAAATCGAGGGCTTTTTTGCTGACTGTACATAACCTAAATGTGACAAAAATAGTACTCCCGCGTCTTAATAATATCATTTATCACACCCCGTTGCGATAGCAGCTACAACAATTAATCATCACTTTAAACAAAAGAATATTCTGGTGGTCTTACTTATAATCTTCATCTATTTCCTTTCCTGTGACACCTAAGCCTGGTTTTATTTTAACCTTGGTTTAAATTCTACGTCATCGCTCATGCCATGTGAAGTTGTAGAATAATTTTAAATTGTAAGGGTCAGTTCACACTGCGACGCTACGATTCGCATCGCTGCATTTCTGAGATAGCTATTGATATTTTAACTTTATTCACTACGCAAAAAGATACACTTTTCATGTGACATCAGTCATACAATGCACATGCGCTGTGCAGCGCGGTGCAACATGACATACAAACTCTTTGAATGAAACGTGTATCTTCTTATGTAATGAACAAAGTTCAATGTTGAATAGCTATCATAAAAATGCAGTGCCATGTCGCGTATCATTTCTAAACTCGTATCAATGGTTAAAGAAAACGTCTAGAGTTATTTATATTACTTCAATTATGTTACTGACTGAAAATATAACTTTATATGAATTACATATAATAATTTCCGAAAGAATTTATTTATTATTTACTTACTGGTATATGCATCAAATAAACATTTCCTAGCTATAGAATTTTATAAATTTCGCTTTCAATCCAATTGTGGCTATGTAACTTAGGTTAGATTTCTTAGTTACAAGTTGTAAGTCCCTTGTAGGGTCATTAACAGCCAAAATTAATAACGTATCTTTAATCTTCAATCTTAGATTCTCATAGGATCGTTCTCGAACTCGAACGATCTTAGGATCGTTGAAATGTATTGAAATCTCAGTTAGCTAAAATAAGATTAAGATTGATTATTAATTTCGGGCGTAAATCTATTTTACGTTTACCCAGTACCTTGGTACCTACGTTACTCGTTAATAGTGTATTTCAATTGAAGTCTCCACGATACCTGTTCAAACTATCGAGAATAATTTCTAGAGTCGATTAAATCGAGTCGAAGTTAAAGGTTAAATTGAGAACTGATTAATTTCTAAGGGCGGTGTTCCCTGCAGTTGTTAAACGAGCACATAAACGGCGATTAATCAAATGGAATGTTTAATAGTACGCAGCCCACGTACGACTTAAACATAGATAATTACAGAAGAACATTCTAATTTAGGTATACCAGTTAACTATTGGTAATACGGTATTTTTCTGTAATTTTTTAATTACATTAATGAATAGTGCCTCTGAACAAAATGAGACAGTTTACAAAAACAATCTTTTTTCTCTTATATAAAAAATGGATGGCAATTCCAATATCTTGCTAAAAGTCGAGAACGACTGGACCGATATGTCTAATTGTGGTCTTGAAATAATTGTGGAAGTTCAGGGAAAGTTTAAACGGTGAGAAATATTGAAAATATAGAGGGGAATATGCTAAAAGGGACGACTGTACCGTTCACTGTGTTCAATCTGTCACTTTCTGTAGACTAGGTGACTGTCAAATATTTATAGACGTGCGTTTAGTTTACCTGTTTGGTTTTTTACTTATTTCAGTTCATAGTTAACACAGAACAACGTGTGTTGGGAGAGCTAGTTTTATTGCTAGACTGTCAAATAATATTATAAGAGTCTCAGGAGAACAAAAGTTCTATTCAAATCCCTATGCTCCAATTTCCAATCGTATAACGTTACTTTTCAAAAATTGGAGAAAGAACGTTCGAAAAATTTGCCTCTCGACTAGACAATTCACGTAATTATTACGTGACGTAATGAGTGAATTTCTGTTCAACGTGCATTTAAGTTCCAGTGTCAGTACAAGCTAACTCACTTACGCGCACGGTGTGCGAGTGCGAGAGCATCGTGCGTGTGCGAGCGGAGCAGCAACGTGTGTGCGAAGGCGACACCATCGTGCGTGTGCGAGTTCGACAGCATGGTATCGTGCGTGTGCGACTGCATCGTGCGTGTGCGACTGTGTCAGCCGTGTGTGTGCGACTTAGACACATCGTGCGTGTGCGGCTGAGACAAACAACTTGCGTGTGCGAGTGCGACACCATTGTGTGTGTGCGACTACAACAGAATCGTGCGTGTGCGAGTGCGACATGCGCATGCGCTGACACTGGAACTCATATGCAAATTTAAAGCATAATCACGTGAATCAGGCTTCAAATCCTTCGTAGCCTACCCGCCCGTAACCTTTGAACAAAGGTTTGAAATGTAATGTATAGCAAATAAAGTCTGATTGTGAAATTTTAATCTTAATTGTTTTTGTTTAATGGTACTAGGTAGGTACTATATTCTGATCTGAGCTTCCTATAATATTCCAGAAAGACGACTGGTAGCTTCGATACTCAAAATTTTCTCAATAATTTTAAGCAAATTGAATCCATAAGTCTATAATTGGAGATTTGAAATTATAGGAAAATTGTGACTAGGTAGGTAGTAGGTACATACCTAATGGTGGCCGTTGGGGCTCAATCAGGTTATAACCGTAATTGTATACAATTTTAGATAAGCACATGCAACTGACCTTCCGCGATTTGAGACTTGATGTGGTTTCTTAAACTCGTTTTTTTCTTCTAAGTCGTATCAGATTTATTTACTTACACCACATGTCTATCATTATAGGACAACTTAATTCAATTGATAGGAAAATTAACTTAAAAAACTTAACGAGGTTGGTTTTTTGCACGATCAACGAGAATAACATTTGTCCAGTTCAACGAGCGTGTCGATCGCAAAATATATATATTATAAAACCGTTTTCACATTACACGATACCAATATGATACGATACGATACACTGACAGACGCGGAAACGCGCTTTTATCTTTGTCATAAGCTGATTTTTGCAATATCCATCCCACAAAAAACATATTCATGTTAAAATATTGCCAAGGCGATACCATATGACTTGCACTGTCAAAAAGTTATCAGATCTCATGTAAAACCAAGCCTCTGACTCCACACGCCCTAACTCTACAAGACTAACTTCACAAACTCTACACCTTAGTCAAGATATGTGTCTTGGCCGTTTCGTTCCTACAAGACTGTTTTTCTGTTACACTACATAACAGAAAAAACAGTCAGTGAATTTTTCAACTAACGCCCAAGTACCTAAATGTATGAATATGGTTTTGGTGGGATTTCATTTCTTTTTGTAAATTGTTACGACAATATTTTTTGTAAGTCGCCAGTCAATGTCAAATACGTGTGACTCAGCCACTACAGCTAGTACACAGTCAGACGTCAGAGTTGGCGTTGTTGGAAAGTAATGGTCGCGGGTTCGAATCCCGGTGAGATGTAATTATTTATATATTTTTTTCGTACTACTATAATTCCTAGTTCGGTCGCCCAGATATTTACTTAGATTCGAATATTTCGGTGAAAAATTAGTTACAGTTTTTTTTTTTATGGGTCTATGCTAATGGCCGGAAAGCCGTTTTAACTTCGTCGGGCTATGCCTGCCGGCTGGCTAGTCGTTTTGGTATTTGTTAGAGAGTCTATTATCTTTTAGGTATTAAATTTACCAAGAGCGTGCTGCAGGGTCGAAGCCCTGACATCTGTCGGTAGCATTCAGTACTGCTTGAATACACATCATTGATATTATTATAATATTTATTACCTATTATAAGGGGGGGAGGGGGGTGCGCGCGCGGGGTGATGAAGTCAAATAGCGACTTTACGACTTTACAACAGAGGCGTATGTTGTCGCGTAAGGTACCTTTTGCAGCTGTTTGACAGTCGATACGTGAGAGAGCAATCAGTATGCCACCGGTCAATAGGTTCGCAAATAATTCTATTGCGTTCAAGAAGATGTCCCAGCAATGGTGGAAGCAACTACTATGCAGCGTAGGAATGACTGGCGACGTTCCCATACTAGTAAATACGAGTAAGTACTCGATACTTTTGATTCGATACCAAGTACAAATAGCATCGAATCATTCTTGCGATACTTACTCGGTATCGATGGGGAAGTACGCGGTATCGAATCGAGTCAGTTGTGCTTCCCAACGCATCAGATAGATCGAGAGAGCGAAAGCTCGGTTACTGGTAAAGCGCCATTCGTGTCTCGCGCCAGCCGATCCGAACCGGTCCGACTTCACCCGAACGAACGAACCGAGACCGAGAGAGCCGTCATTCATTGATTTCATTCGCAACTTACACTTTACCGCTCACTCAAGTACAGTGGCGTGCACAGGATTATGACATTGGGTATGCGGCGACTTTACCGCTCACTCAAGTACAGTGGCGTGCACAGGATTATGACACTGGGTATGCGGCGAAGTACTCGGTCACAAAAACTTTTTCGTTTATAGATTTTTAGCATAGCTACAGCCAAGCGACGGATCTCTAAGTCGAAACCATGCCAACAGAGCAAGTCTTAGATGTACTACTATTCATGTACATCTTCTACGGCAACGCAGACAAAACAGCGATCGATCGTCGCGGCGGAAGAAATTCTAATAAGTAAAATAGTAAGCATATTTTAAAATATTATAACTACTCACCAGTCAGTCAGCTTCAATTTTCACATATTCAAGGTTCCGGTTACTTGAGATTACTATATCCCGATGTAAATTACTAAATAATATGCAAGGAAAACCATATAATTTAATCGCGTGTACACAACCACACAGCCAGTTATACGTTTCATAACTTTTAACATGAAATTTTCGAGTTACATTATTTTTTTGCTGGTTTAATTGTTGTAACTCGGGTACACACCTACCTTTAGACAGAATTTGAATCTTTTCACTGAATGACAATTGTGAGAACTTGTTATTTTTAATTTTTAATAAACACACATTTTCAACACAAACCTGATAATCAAATAACATTTACAAAAAATCAACAAACGCACTAGTAAAAGCAAATCACTACAATTATTATAGAAACTCAGTAATAAACTGTTAAATGTACACACTTTCAAATGTTAAAATGAAAAATCTTTTAAGAAAACTATAAATAAACTGGAGCGATTAAATTGTAAACAATGCTTATCACATGAAATATGCAATATGGCCCCCGCGAAACACAAAACGTTTCTTCTATTTAAACAAATAAAACCTTACTAAACAAAAATGCATAATGTGCATACGTGATTTATTAGATTTCCGTCTATTATTTTTACTCGGATTATAGGCAACGAATAATTTCCAACAAGCCAGTTCGGCGGTTTTCGGAAGCGATCGGATAGCCGAGAGGCATCGCCTGCCGCGGTAGTTGCCGCTATATAATCATGTCGATATTCATGGGTGTTTGCGAAGTATGAAAATTACACATACATGCGATGATATGTCCTGCAGAACGCAACGGCATGAGATGAGTTGCTATTTATAAAATATTAGGCGTTTTTAAGTTATTATATTTTTTTTAATTAATTTATTTACTATTAATTAAAGTCATCTAAAACGTACGAACGTTTTATTAAAATATATGTGAATGACAAGTAAAGCACTGCATTTCTGCCTACAAGGAGCGCACGCCCCTGCTCAAGTACCGCCATGTCAGTCCGCAGTTTATTATTAATAATTTGTACGAACAATCTTATGTTATATCTATACTCAATAATAAAAGATAATTTTTGTTCATTTAATAAAAATTGGTTTATTATTTACTTTACTTTTGACTTTTACACGTAGAAAATTATTGTTGTTTAAAATTTTGCTACGTAAGTTAAAAAATCTAAAAGTATCGATAGAATAGGAATTTCAAGAAATCACGCCCACAAATTGCAAGAAAACGAGAGGAAAGATGTTACTCATCAAAAATAACAATTGGTTTTTAATTATCGAATAATTTCGTCACATTAAACCACTACACAAACCTTCGTTTAAGCTATGGTGAAACTTTGCCCAGTTTGGTGAAATTCAAACCGTTGTGTTGTAGCGATTTGCATACTACAATATAATTTTGATACGAACACAAACAAACAATTTATAAGGCGAAAGCCTATTTGCTTCGTATGTGACTAGACATCAAATATGTATCAGTAACGCAGTAAAGGTTAGGAGATGAAAAAAACTGTAACTAAAAAAATGTACGAAATAGGAAGTTTCCTTCTACGCCATCAAATTTACGGGATTTTATCAGAAGAACTAAATTCCAAAAGCCCTAAGGCTGGGGCCTGGGACTATATGCTCAGGAATCCGCAACACGGGTGAAAATTTAAAGCACTCAAAATAGAACTCTGCGCTAATACCTACAATAGAGTTGAAAATTGAAGTTTCGAGTGTCGAGCTGTCATATATGACATTTGACATTTGACTCGATACTCTTTTTTTTAAATCTATATATGGCTTCGGCTTATAACCATTTGCCAGTGTCAGTTAAAAAGGCGGGAAAAATAACTTTCGTTTCAATTTTCAACGCCGTATTCCTAAGTCTTCAAGTCTAAAGTATAGTCAAAGTCCAAATAAATAGTCAGTGCAGTCCATGAGTCATGTCAGTCGATTCAGAAAAGTGGTAGAAGCTTTACTGAAAGTTCCTAGTAGAGTTTTGGAGGGAAACTCATAACAGCACATTTTTAGAAGTTGTACCACTTGCCCACACTTGTGCACGTTAACGAATATTTAATGGTTAATATTCTACCAATATTACACATTAAGAATCGAAATAACACAAATTTATGAAAGAAATGCAAAGTCCACAACGTCACCCATTGAATTCCCCGGCAAAACTCTACTCGATGCTCATGTGTTCGATTTACACATCTATTGTATTAGCGCAGAGTTCTATTTTTAATGCTCAGAAATTTCTACGGCCTTCCGGTTTCCGGACGTGTGACGTCATAGTCCCAGCCTCATGTAACTATTCGTCGGACTTGCTGTTTAACAACGGTTGAACGTAATATTTTTTGGATCAGTAAACAACTTTGAGGTTCAAATCCTCTAACGGCCTCCTAAACGTATTCTTTCGATCTAAGCGACAGCAACGCGTTGCGTGACATGCGACCGCGACCAGAAAACAAGCGAATCATGTTTTGCTTGACGCGGCCGTAGGATTTGTTTAGTGCCCCATTATACATCGGTCCAGCTGTTCTCGAGTTTTAGTGAGACAAGGTATCTGCAGTCCATTTTTTATATAAGAAGATGGCAAATCCTTTTTTAAATATATTTCATAAAACGAACGGTATCTCTGTGAATACGTCTCAAAGTTATGGAGGCGTACATTCACAGTAAGTAGCGGGTCGCGCGAATCGACAGCGCGTCGCGGTCGCTAAGAACGGAACGCTACCAGAGTCCTAGGCAATAATCTAGAGACAAGACACAGTAGTCGGCTACTTTATTTTGTGGTCAAACGCGTTTAACTACACGCTAGGAATACGTATGGGGTTTTATTACTTTAATTAGAATGTCATAAACCAGCCAAGATGCAAGCTTTGATCGCGGGTTTCTAGGTGGAAATGTTATCTTATACTTTAAACGAGTATATTAATCTTGTATATATATAATAAGATTGTTTAAAAATATGGAAATAAAAGATAATGTGTTGCTTTACAACTAAAGAAACAACATTTAATGCTAATATTTCACAAATTAAATAATATTGTCAAACAAATTATTCATAACAAATTAAATATAAGTCTCATTCCCTTGACAGTTGACATTCATTGTCATGTGTAAAAAGTATATCAAAGAGAAGCAATGAGGTTACATCTCCCCCTCCAGATCAGACTCCGACCGCTGCAGCTGTAGGAGCTGGAACCATCTTTGTAATGTGATAGAAGTTTGATTCACACTTCTTGTGACCAGTGTCTATTTTGTATATAGAGTCCGATATCTTTTCCAAAACCTCAAAAGGCCCAATCTTTAATTCATCTAACTTTCTTCTATTAAGTTTATTTCCATTTTCAATATATACAAAATCAACTTTCAAATCTAGATCTCTCCTCTTTCTATCAAATTTTTGTTTATTGTATAAATGTGACTTCATAGAATTTTCAAATGCCAATTTTTCTGTCCCTTTTTAAATCTTTAACTGTAGAATTTGCTTTTAATTCAGCTGGTAGAAGGGTGTGATTTTTGCCTTCCAGGAGATATTGAGGTGTAAACTTTGTAACAGTATGTTCTGTATCATTATATCTTTTGATACATTCATGAGCAATAGTTGTCCAGGCTAGGTTATTGTTATTTTCATTTATCTTCTTCTTAACATCACACATCACAACATACTTAACACATAACATACTACACAACTTAATATCTTAACATCTTATTTTATTTATAATAGTTTGGTTCAATCTCACATTTAAACCATTTGAAATCGGCGCATTCACGGCAGTAAAAACTATAGTTATATTTTCTGTATCTAAAAATGATTTAAATTCTTTTGAATTTATACCTGTATATTGATCAGATAAAATAATGCCAATCTTATGTTCCTGTGTCACTTTCTGCAATAACCTTATAAAATCATTTGAATTCTGTGTTTTCGAGGTCAAAATGTAAGCATATCTTGTGAAGTGATCTACTAAAAGGTGTAAATATGTTTTTGTAGATCGAGATCCACCAAATCCTCCAATAGTGTCTATTGACATTATTTCATAAGGACATGAAGCTGGTCCTAACCGAGACAATAACCCATAATTATATTTACCTCTGGACTAATTTCTTATGCACACTTCACATGCGTCACACATATTCTTTATATTTCTCATCAAGATATTTGCAGTATAAAATGAGCTTATTTTATTCCTTATCTGTTCTGCTCCTATGTGACAGTAGAGGTAATGAATATCTTTTATTAGCTTTTTACAAAATTCTGTTAGTATGATTTTTTATTTTTTCTTTGACTTTTTATAGGATATTAAATTTTCAAACTTAAATTTATTTTTATTTTGCCTTATGTAATTCTTTGTTGATCACATTGAATATCTTCTATTTTAACAAAATTTACAAATTTTAGATTATCGTCATGATTACAATCTGGTTCCAATACTGGATTTCTACAAAGACTATCAGCTTCCAAATTATATTTACCCGGCGAATAAATAACTTCAAAATTGTATTGAGATAAATAATATGTAAGATCTCCTAGTTTTTCATCTGGTCGAGATTTTTGTTTCTCTGATTCTTTGTCAGCATTCCTTCTAAAGTTGTTTTAAAAATTCTTTCTGGTAACTAAATATTCTACCTCTTATTTGTTTAAATAAATCTTCTGTTGTTCTTAAAATATTTCTGTTGATTTTATTTATCACAAACGTAGGTAGTCCCGTTACAATCAAATCAATCAATGTACAAACATCAATGTTTTTGTTCACTTCCAATAAAAGTCTCTCCTTTTTCAAGGCATAGTCTAATAAATAACCTTGTCTGTATTGGAATAAAATTGCATACTTGACTGGTGACCAACCTTTGTCAGCGTAAGTTTCACAGAAACATTCCTTCCATGTTTTCCATTCCGAATTAATTGTATATTTAATCATCATGGAGGTATACCAGTCTAGGTCCTCTAAAAATGCTCTTATAATCTCAATTTTCTTTGCATCTTCAACAATTGATAATCGTGAACATTCCTCTTCAAATCTATTCATCCATTGAGATGCATTAGATGTCCTCCTGTTAAACTTTTCCAATATAAATTTGTCTACTATATTTCCCGAAATTTGTGGTTTATTTGATTATATGCATTTATGTAATAATTCTGTCAAATACTCTTCCGAAATTCCTATATTATGCTGTGGTGCTCTTTCAATATTTCGGGATAAAGTGTAGCCTATTTTATCCCGAAATAGTAAAGTGTTACCGTGGGATACTTTATTTATGCGGGCGGAGCCGCGGGCAAAAGCTAGTCGTAGGTATTTTTGAAAGGATGGTCACGCACTTGGGACTCCTCTACCGTTTTGGGTGTCCTTAGACGACGGTGGTAACTTTCCATCAGATGATCCGTGTGACATCATAAAAGAATAAAAACATTTATTCTGTCCACATTCTATAACGTAGTACTAGCTTTTTACCGCGGCTCCGCTAGCGTATAAATATCTATACGATATATAGCGAATAAAGTATCCCACGGGAATACTGTACGTTTTCGAGATATAAAGAAGCCTATGTTTTAATCCAGAGCCTAAACTACTACCAAACCTAATTTCATCGAAACCCGTTTAGTAGTTTTTGCGTGAAAGAGTAACAAACATCCATTCATCCATCCATCCTCACAAACTCACATTTATAAATAAAAAAATAGTACATAATATAGTCGGATTCGTGAATTCAGGAATTCCAAATCACTTTTAATGATCTCAAAAATAACAAACTGTATATTTATTTCTGAACGGCATTTTATTTATTAAACGTACAAGAAATATGTCACTTTATCATAAATCGTCTCCTGCTGACTACGTAGGCATAGGGTTGTCAGCGCGACTTTTTTCTCTCATATTGGGTACAATTTGTTTAAACGTACGTGTGATAGCCCTGTGTGGGCGTGGCATCGTCTGAGAGATATGGTCGTTTAAGAACTTATATTTTGTGTTCAGAACCCAGTCCAATTAGGTGAGCGACGAGTGTTTTTCATATTTGAGTTGCGTAGATATAGTGCTAAAGCTAGATGCGCACATTTGTCAAAGTGTAATAAAAATGCGCTCTTGGAATATACCTACATTTTGTGTGTAAGGTTCATGTTAAAATACAAACCCACATACTAAATTGAAAACGACAGAGAAACCTAAAATGCAATTCAATAAAATTACCAGATTAAGAAAAAGCTTCTAGGTACTTTAAGAATGTAAGTATTTAAAATTTATATTGTCCTCCATAAACGTATTATATATTATAGACGAGAAATGTCGAGGCAAAAACTTTCCCCACTTAAATGGTCCCACTTTTGGGGTTTTTGGGGCCATTTTGACATTTGAGGTATGATGAAATCAAGATGGCTGACATTTGAGGTATGGTGAAATCAAGATGGCGTAATTTTTTAATAATAATAATAGTAAATAAATCTTTATTCTGCCACTATTGACATTACACCACCAAAGTATACACTTCGATAACAATGGTACAATTACTATTAGCATGAAAATGAAACTAGCAAAGAAAATATACCTACTTACAACTAAAGTATAAACAAGAATAACAAAGCCGTTGATTTGTTTCAAACAACTTATGTATATGTATGACAATTAATAACAAACATATAAAAATAAAAAAAAGTTACGGCGGTGCAACACCCAAAACGCGCAGAATCGGAGATCCAATCAGGTTATGACGACATGGGAAAGTCGTCCCTGGTCTAACGTGGACCCCTTGTTTCCGGGCAGGGGGCGAGCAAACTACAGCAGTCTCATATAAATATAATTTAATAATAATATAATAAATTACAATTTTACGGCAACACACAATAATATTTAATACCTACAGAGAACTTTTCTTGTACGAACATTTGTTCTGTCAAATGTACGTCATAGCCCATCCTTAGTTTTGAAATCATCGCTGTCCTTCCTCTAAAGCCTCTTTCGTTGTATCTCTTTAAATATTTTATATCTTGTTTGGTTGACATCGACTTTTTAGCGTGGGTGTTTATCTAGACTACTACTGTTAATACCTCGTCAGGAGATAAGCCGACACACACATACCTAGGGTTGCCAAAACTAAAAAACAATACGCCGTAATGATATGAGTAATAATATATGGCTAGGAAACATCTCAATTGCATCAGTTTTCAAGTAAAGGAAACCGCATGAATATCTACGTATTCGTTTAGTGGTTACGATGCCACAGACAGACACACAGATATATCAACACTCTACGCAAACGTCGGGGGTATAAAAATCTCATAGACGTGAGACAGTCTGTGCAAGCACAAGACACTTTTACAGTTCACTAATATCATTCTTTTTATTTTTTTATAAAACCATGTACTAATATTACTCCATGCCCATAAGGGCCGAAATTGTGATCAATTATAAAAATGTAACATCCATGTAACCAATTTCTTGGAATAAACGATTCTGATTCTGATTCTGACAAATGAAAAAAAAATATATAATGGCTGAATAAACGCCAGACATATCAACGTGGGATAGTCATGCTTCGCCACGAATGGTCTCACTCCTCCAGATAAACAAGACGGCCTAAAAGAAAATCGGCGTGACATAACGCTTACGTTGTATTCTGCAATGTGAGCGAGGTAACCGGTGGCCCAAGATGGATTGGGGATTTTAAGGACCAGGAAAGTAACACCAGAGGAGATACAAGTATAACTAACTGGTGTTACATGTGTCCATGGGCGGCGGTAATCGCTTGCCATCAGGCGATCCGTCTGCTCGTTTCCTGGTTCATTTAATTAAAAAAAACAATAATCCACACTAGTGACAGAGTCCAGATTTATTCGGAGACCTGGCAAGTGGTAACCCTACGCTCTATGCTGGAAAATATAAACCAGACATTATAGATGTCCCATAAATGTGGGATTAAAATAGCAAATGAGCTGCAGCAGGCTCGGAAGTCTACTTAGCACTATAACGCCATTAAAACATCATTGATAGGTGAGAACACGTGAGAACACGTGAGAAGAAATTATTGATCAGATAGCAGCCGAGATTATTTAGGAAACATTCAAGCCTATCATAAAATTTTACTTTTTTTACAAACGCGGCAACAGGATTATATCTATAAAGGATAGAATTAATTTTACAGCAGCTTCTCACGGTAGGTATAACTTTTACACTTAACTGTAAATACCATTCATTCATTCGAATTTCATCGACTGGATTGATTGATCGATTGAATGATTTCGTCGCTTCGTTATTAGACATATAAACAAACATTATGGCTATTTCTCTAGATAACATTCGACGTGCTCGACATGTTTAAACAAAATTGAAGCATGAATCGAGTTACTAAAGTTCACATTTAAATGCTACTAAATGCGGTAACGTAACCTTAATTTTAATCTACGTATCCGCAATAACGTACCTTGATCTTTTGATATAAGGTTTAATTTCGCTTGAAATTATAAAAAGTTTGTATACCCGCAAGCATTAGTAAAAGAGGTGTATGGGAAAGAGATAGCTGAGGTAATCCCTGACACCCGTCAACTTAGGAAGTTGCCACTTAAACTTCAAAGATTCATAATTTTGTAAAGCTTTGATAGCTTAATGGGCATGATTATAATCTAATGGTGTGTCAGTTTATAATCTTTGTTTGTTTGTTTGTTTATAATTGAGTAGCTGTATATTTGATGAAAACTAAATAGTTGTATAATTAAATGATTACTTTAAAATAATAATATGTGCTAGACATCATTATCATTATAGTTACTTACAAAATATTAAACATTTTCGTTCACAATTTTTTGTAAAAAGACATTTAATCGCTTTAATTAATCTTTGTATCAATCAATGCTAACAGTAATAAAACAGGAAAGATTTAATTGTTTGAATTGAATAGGCTCCGAAGCGACTGGACCGATGAAATTTGGCACATACATACCTAGAAATATAGAGATCACGAAGAGGAGTAGGCTACTTTTTATGGCGGCAAAATGTACGGTTCCCGTGCGATTTCCTTTTGCGCCCACGAAGTACGGAAGTGTCGCCCACGGGCAACATCTCTACTAAATGAAATAATAATGAAATTAGGGAGCTACAACCTACAAAGATAAGAGATAAAATCAGTCGTAGAAAACAGCTGCAATATGTGTGTATTGCAGCTACATATATACATCTTTACGACCATTGTCAATATTTATTTCTGGAGTTGATCTTGCAGAATGGCAGTAGCTGAATCTCTAATCTTAAGTAGAAATGCGTAATGTCTGATATCCATAGGCTTATTAAAGGGACAGACGTGACGGTATTGAAAATGGCGAGCTTTCGTGAGACGCGTGACAGGTGTGAACTCATTACCCGTAGCAGACAACGTTCATGTTATGAACAAAAATGGTTGTCTGCTAGGTCGGTTTACGGACGATAATTTTACGTGATAACGTCTTCACAAGCCGAACGCTTAGGCCGATCGTGCCTCTCTATCGCTTGTTCCACGCTCTCGCTTGCACGCACGGCTCGTGACAATTTTTCGTGCGTGCAGCCGGAGTTCATCGATTTATAAGACGTTATTGCGTCAAAAAAGGGTTTTTAGCCTATTTATTTATCATTTAGCATGCTCTACAATCTAAACTGCTCAATAGATCAAAGTTCTACAACTCTCAAGCCAAAGCTTGTTGAGGCCAAATGATTCGTCTTGGGAAAATAGCTTGATTTTCAGTTCATATGAATTTAAACGTAGAACTTTAATTTTTCAATTATTGTTACAACTGCAATGAATTAGTTGCGGTTGCTGATAAGTCGAGTCTCTACTGCCTACCTGTATTGTCGAGTTTTACCACCTATAATTATAATGTCAATGTCACTGGGTGGTTGTTCCCGTAATGTGGACTTCGGGACTTCTAAAATTTCTAAGAGTATTTAGTCTAAAAACCTAGGTGTAGTGTTATTTCATAGCATTCTAGCATAACCAAACGGCGTGAACATTTAAATTAGCATTAAAATAACAATTAGCATAAAGTATTGTGAGATTGAAATCATCATTAAATAAATCAAGATTTAAAATTAAAAAAATTGACGATAAATTTTAGTATGACCCTACGTGACGAAATTGGATCTTTTAGACTCCTTGGTCTGTGGCAGGGCAATTCGTTTAAGTGGCCGTATGTGCTATCAGTGTTTATTACTTATTTATTCCCGGCGAATGTCCGGGGTAAATTATATTCCTTACCACTGACTCAATAATTCTATTACTCTTAACGTTATTTACCTACCTCTTATATTTGAAGCATATAGACACAGTAGCGGCATATAATATAGTAGTTTACTTTATTGATTTATTTACTTACAACAACATGAACATTGTACAATCAGTATTTTGGTTTGTGGTTTTGTAAAAAGCGGGTAAAAAATTCCTAATGTCTTTTGATTCAATAATATTCTTATAGTTATTTTTAGTTTTCTACAAATTGAAACGTGTTTATTTAACTCCTAACAACTCTTCGTTTATAACTGTTTCATACATTTTATGGCAGTGTGGCGTATGAATTTCATATTATCATGTAGTCATCAGACTCACTTCTGTGAATATCAACATAATGTTCACGTTTATTGCTCCTAGTTACCACTGAAATGACAATTCTGGTTTTCCTGGACGTGTTTTGTAGGTATATGTATAGTTGCTTAGTTTTTCTAAGAATAAAGAAAAATATTAGTACAATATGTAACGCAGAACTTATGAAAAAATAATATACCCAAATACTAATAACATTGTGGGAATATGGTGGCAAGCCCCAAAGGGAGATCTCCGAGCGAGGTGGTATGCTCGGTCAGGCCGAAGCCCACTTGTAAGTGTTTCAGCTATTGTTTAAATAGCGCCGAGCCGTGAAAACTTCAATAGCGCGGTTCAGGATTGTGGCGCTAATTGTTCCGCCACAACATGTAAAGAGCAAAGATTTCAAAACTAAATACAGGTTATGAACATAACGTACATTTGACAGAACAAATTTTCATACAAGAAAACGTTACGCCATCTTGATTTAACCATACCTCAAATGTCAAAAAGGCCCTAATCATTCCCCAAAAGTGGGGCCATTTTTGTCTCGACATGCCTCGTCTATGATATTATATACGTCTATGGTTAAGAGGCTTCAGGCTCCCAACACCCAAATCACAATAATATAATGCTGCCCTAGTCCCTACACGCGTAGTATAGCCCGCAGACACCGAATAAATGGTTTCTTTTGACGTAAGAATAGACTACATGACAGATTGACATAGGAAACCTGAACTCCAATGAGAATGTTTGATATTTTTTCTGTCGCTAGGGGGCAGACCCAACAACAAAGCGTCATCTGGTGGCGTAAGCGGTATCAAAAACGGTCAATAAAATTTTTCGATTCTTTTTCTGTCACCAGGCGGCGCTTGGTAGCACGACGGTCGGTCGGACGGTTGTCGTGTCGAAAAGCTGTCAGATGTCACGAATTTAAAAACCCTCATTCTCGTAATTAACTAACACTTTCACTTTACTTATATTGAATATTACAAATGAATCGTCTTGATATAATCAATTGATTTTTGGACATTCATAGCTGGTTTGACTTTCTTGAAAATACATTTTTCTGTTTTAACATATCGGGACTGGATTGTAACTGTATTAGTGCAGGATTTAATTAGCAGAATCGACTTTGTGTAATTTTCACTCGACTACGGCGAAGCCAAAAAGAAGGGGAATGATTTTGGCAGATTATGTATGTGTGTTTGTTCCACCGTAGCGCCCAAACTACTGCTCCGATTTTTAACGAATGAGGTGTCAATAGATTCGTAATAATACCCCGGGTAACAAAGGCTATAATATAATTTCCGTAGTCGGGTTATACTTGGTTTAAAAAAATATATAGTTATTTAGTGGAACAATAGTACGACTGTACTACGAGTATTGTTTCACCGACGGCAAACGTTCAGACTGCAGACGGATGACCTAATGCGATCATTTACAGCTGCCCATGGATAACCGTTACACGAGAGGAGTTCCAACTGCGTTACGGTTACGTTGACTTACTTACTCGCTCAGCAAAACACAAATCAACCTTATCCCACGTCGGTTTTCTGTAAGGCCGTGGCAGATCTCTCTGGCACCATTCTAAAACACGGTTCTTTCAAATTTAAATATTTTTGTTTTTGTTTTTAATAGATTTCACTTTCGCAACGCAACGCAAGGTAACAATATAAATCTGCATTACCAAGGGACCCGCAGGTTCTGCATAAAACACTCGTTAACCGTAGATGTTGCGATAGCGCCGCTCACGTTTCTGAAATATAAATAACGGACACACAGCAGGACACACTATCAGCTGCGCACGTCTCGTTGAAATTATGTTCTGGACGACACCTTATTCATAGCTTTCAGAGGATTACTAAAATTATGGATGGAAGTTATAGTTAACTAAAGACATTGGGAGTTTGTAACCGCTTTTAAAAAAAGTCACAACCACAAACCAAAATACTCTTTAATTAAGATTTATTAGATATTCAGATACAGGGAGAAGTTGGCAGTTATTAACCGACTTCCAAAAAATGGAGGCGGTTATACGTTCGGCTGTATATATATATATATATATATATATATATATTTGTATGTTCAGCGATTACTCCGCTGTCTGTGGACCGGTTTTCAAAATTCCTTTTATTTTAAATGAATATTCGTTGAAATTAGTAAAATTATCAAAGTATTCGCCCCACCTACTGCAGATGTGCGACCTATGCCTTTGTAATCCAGATCAAATTACGCTTATATCTAACCTAATTTTATCTTTGGTCGCCGTGGGTAATCCATAGTAAAATGTTTAATGTCTTTTATTGTTATAAGATAGGTAAAATTTACCAAATATGTTCAAAATTACAAAGATTTCAATACTCAAGATAGGCTATGACGTACATTTGACAGAACAAAACTTCATACAATAAAAAGTTATGCCATCTTGTTTTCACCATATATCAAATGTCAAAATGGCCCCAAAATATCAAAAGTGGGGCCATTTAACTGGAGACACTTTTAGTCTATAATATATATACGTCTATGCCAAATTATGTGTTTGTGCTAATTTCGAAACTACCAATCCCACCATTGCACAAAGTGTCAAAAAGTGACACACTTCAAACCACTCCATAAACCTTGTCGCGCTTTGCCACCTTCTCGACGACTATTTTGAGCTTATCGCAGGCGCGTTAGGGGCAGAAGAATCAAGAACAGGATCCTTACTAATATTATAAAAAGTGACAGGTTGTATGTATCGATGTTTGTTACACTTTCACGCAAAAATCACTAAACGGATTTTCATGAAATTTGGTATGCTACCACCATACCAAATTTCATTTTTTATGGTGATTTTCGACTCGGGATTAACACATATGCTGCTTTTTATCGCAGCAAAATTTCCGGTTTCCGGGGGATTTCTTTTTGCGCGTACGATGACGCGGGTAAAAATGTATTTTAAGACGGCAACATTCATTGAAAAATATTATAAAAGAGCAAAGGACTCAGCATCCAGCTCACATGAATAAAAAAAAAATACAGAACTATATCGGTCACTGCTCGCTGTAATCTAGCCGATGCTAAATCTTTTGTGGAAAATATTACATTTTCGAACTTATCTACGTAATAAAAGACGCTGTTCTGAAATGAAATTGATTCGGGGAAAATATCTCTCGACCTTATCTCTAACGGAGAAATGGGTATACATTGAAAACGCTATCAAAATAATGCATTATGCAGTTTATTTTATCATCAACATCTAGCTTTCTATCGCGGGTAAGCGATGCTTTGGCACGACTGGGCTGGCCGCAGCAATATCATGGTCTCTCCGGTAACTGGCGTAAAATTAACGCTTGCATTTTGATACCGAGTGAGGGTACAAGGCCAAGGGGTTGAGTGATTTAAAAGACCAGCAACGCTATCTCAGGGGTTACAAGTATTCATGGGTGCTAATCGCTTATTAATTTGACGACATCTTTGGCTTAAGCCGGATGTCGCGGGTTCGTATCCCGCCGAAGGGACAAAAAGGCTTTCTGTGTTTCTGGGTCTTGGATGTGTATTAAATATATGTATAGTATAATAAAAATATGAAATATACTGTATACTAATAAATATACTATATACTATAAGTATACTGTATTAAATATATTTTCGTTGTCTGGTACCTGTGATACAAGTTCTTCAGATACTTAGTACAGGACCAGATTGACGTGGTGTGGAAGCGTCCATAGATATTATTATTATTAATACCAGTAGGCGATCAGTCAGCTGAGCCCAAATTCTCAGAATTAACTTACACTTTCATTTTACTTTTTATGAATTATAAATGAATTGTTGTGATATTATAAACTGATTTTTGGAGTTTGCCAATCAAAACGAGTTTGACGTTGGATTGACGTTTATGAGAATACCATTTTGCAGTTTTAACATATCGGAACTGGATTTTAACTGTATTATGCAAGTTTTAGGGTGTTTTTCAATTAAAATAACTATTCTGAAAAAATATTTGGTAAATCCGGTAGCAATAATTTAATCGGTAAAATATCGGATTTGTTATTGACTTTGGATAAGATATCATTGCAAATGTCGTTTTAAATACTTGCAATGTTAATCACAAGATAACTTATAAGCCCCTGTAGGGCTTTGATGATGACTACAAACCAAAAAACGGAATTTTAGTTTTCATTGATAATAAATAAATATAAGCATATGAATAGTGCTCTAAAAATAAGAGATACTATAGGAATAGTATAACTACTGAAAATCAATAGTTTTAAAGAAACTGCGGATTGTTTGAAGTATTTTTGTGAGTCTTATGAAAACGCCCCTTACAAAAGTCACTACGATTCTAACGTCAGCTCGAAGATATGCTCAAAAACATGCACAAATTTTTCAATATCTTCGAAGATTGCTAGTTTGTGTTCACACTTACCATATCAAAATCTTTTTGGATTTGATGTAAGTGGACTAATAATGTAAGTAGATTTTTTACACTAAATAATATGTAAAAAAAATATTCAGGATTTTTTTGTAACTTTGAAATGCACCAGAGGGTCAATTATGCTAAATAAAACATGCAATAATACAATTACAATCAAGTCCCGACACGCTAAAACTGTCAAACCGGTATTCTCGTGAATGTTAAAGCAGCGTCTAGCGCCTCACTCTGATTGGCCCAAACGTCACATAATCAGTTTATAAAGGATGTCCGATTTAATTTTAAGAAATAATTTATATATAATTTTAAACCCTTAATTTAATTTATGCTATTAATATATTATGTTTTTATTATACTATTATAAATTATTGTATATATTAGTATATTGTAATTTTTTATGTAAGTATTTGTATAATATTAAAGAACTTAATCTGTTTTCATATTGTTAATAATTGTACGCACCAGATACTGTTAATTTTCTTTATGTTCTTCTGTATCGGGTCTACTGAAAGAAACTCCAATTTTGGAATAAGTAGTACCTTTGTACTAAATTGTATCCTAGTTTTAAGATTTCATTATTTATTATTATGTGTACATAATAATAAATAATGAAATCTTAAAACTGTGTTTATTATTAAATGAAAAAAAAAACATATTTTTTTGAGCGAGAGCTGATATTTTTATTGCGTTATAAATTACACATGTTCCGTTAAGTATGGAATAGAATATCCTGCATATGGCCCCCACGGCTCTGGCGGCAGACCCTTGCTCTTTTCATGAAATTTTCGATGACTTTTTCACAGAGTGGCGGCTCTATCTCACCGATGACGCGTTGGATCTCGGCCTTTAGCTCGGGAATTGTTCGTGGTTTATTCGCATAGACCTGAGATTTAACAAAACCCCAAAGGAATAAGTCGCAAGGCGTTAAATCGCAAGGTCTCGGTGGCCAGTTGACATCGGAATTTCGGGAGATTATTTGGTTCGAGTATAGCTCTCTCCATCGCTCTTATCGCGCTATGCTCGAGGTTTCTCTGCGTGACAGAATCCGCAACGAGGAGATTCGCAGACGAACTGGAGTAACCGACATAGCTCGCAGAATCAGCAAGTTGAAGTGGCAATGGGCAGGCCACATCGCTCGTAGAACTGATAACCGCTGGGGAGTAAAGGTTCTAGAGTGGAGACCACGAACTGGAAAGCGCAGCGTTGGACGGCCTCCCTTTAGGTGGACCGATGACCTTATGAAGGTCGCGGGCCGCCGTTGCTTGCGGGTGGCCCAGGACCGTTCGTTGTGGAAATCTTTGGGGGAGGCCTATGTCCAGCAGTGGACGTCCTATGGCTGTTAATGATGATGATGATGATGATGATTCGGTCCGGAAATTTTTCCTCCAATAAATGAATTGTTTCATGGGCGGTGTGGCAGGTCGCGCCATCCTGTTGGAACCACATGTCGTCCAGGTCCAGTCCTTCCAATTGAGGCCACAAGAACTCTGTTATCATGGCCGAATTGATGTTCCCGGGATTTCGGTGACACTCTCGTTTACAGCAGCGATGTTTTCAAAAGACCGACCGGTACGCCGACGCACAGGAGACTTGCCTGCCATAATCGACCGAGTTTCCTCAAATTTATTGATCACTCTTCGAATTGTTGACACGTTTGGTGCACTTTCGCGACCGAAAATTACGCGAAGTTTGCGAGCGGTTTCAGCGTAGCTTTCCCCATTTTCGAAATGGGTTTTCACAATGATAATGCGTTGTTCTTTTGTGTAACGCTCCATATTTAATAATCGGAACAACCATAGATGAAACCTGTCAAGTGTCAGAGCTGCCACTTGCTCAGAAAAAAATGGCGCCAAATTTAAATCGGGCACTCTTATTGGGACACCCGTTACTAGTCGCTATATCACATATATCAGTCGCTTCACTTATAATACAATCAAAGTAAAACGAAAGTCTACTTTAAATACGAGAATTGAAGTTCTAATTTCAAAACTACACAAAAACTTATTTTCGTTTATTGTTATCAACTGAATGTATTTTATAAACTATATTTTTACACGCTGTCAAAATATACTACCCAATTACGAAAACTGTGCATTAAAAATTAAGTATTTTGTTATTCCTTTATAAGTGAAAGATAATTATAGAGATCGATATTTTCGTGCATTAATAGCCGAGGACTGAAACGTTACTCAAATATTAATATTTGACGTTTAAGTGCCAACCCTAGTGCGGGAAACTTCACAAAGGTGGAAACAGCGAAGTTTGCACTAGGGTCACCGCTCCGATATTTTCCCGATGTTTTCTGTTCGATTCCAAACTTTGATATATTTCATCAACTTTCCTGATAGTGAAATTGGAAAAACATAAACTTTTACGAGATTTCGTTCAAAATATCAAAATTGTTTTTGCTTGTTAGACAGGAAATGTTTTCTGTTTATCCGTCGGCCATGCGGGTTTATTAATGTAAATAGTCTCCTATTCTGGAAATTTAGTTAAAAACATGACAATACTCAGGCATCAACTCTATTACTATTAAAATAACGCTACAAACAATGATTATTTGATCACAATGATGATAACAATGTCAGTCTTTTTCTGTAATATCAGAGGCAACGCAAAAAGAATTCCTAATGTGTATTAAGCACCCATCACATAATACCGGTTTGCAGGAAAAACACAAAGCTGCGGCTAACTGATTATGTAAAGGCATTACGTTAGTAATATATATATACTAGCTGACCCAGCAAACGTTGTTTTGCCATGTGTGTTATTTCTAGTAAAAAAAAATGTTGGGGTGGACCACCCTTAACATTTAGGGGGATGAAAAATAGATGTTGTCCGATTCTCCACCCTGGCCGATATGCACGCTAAGATTCACGAAAATTGGTCAAGCCATTTCGGAGGAGTTCAATCACGCACACCGTGACACGAGAATTTTATATATTCTTAGGTAAATGTCTTTTTAGATGGTCACTTCAAATCTTTGTCTAAGGGCCAAAACACATAACCGCGTTGCGACGCCGATCCGTGCCAATGCAATGCAAAATCGAGCAATTGCTGTCCCGTGACGCAAATAAAGTGTTGCTTTATTTGCGTACTAATAAAGTACTGCCTTGCCTAATCACAGTAAAAGCCAACTATATTTTTTATATTAGCGGACGACTGGTAGTATGCCTGCCAAGCCTCGTAATAAACCTATCGTTTTATGGTATTGACATTACACAAATTAGAAATTAAAAATAGACCATAGAGAAAACACAACCCAAAACTCTGCTGCGTAGCGACGGCGACGGCGACGCAGATTTTGGCGGCGCTCATTTATGTTTTCGTGCTAATGTAACAAGGCCTTACCACAGAGCAATTTAAGGACTGTTGTCATAAAAGATGATATAGCATATGGCAGCTACTAAATATTCAGCAAAGGTACTTGATGACATGGAAGAATAGGTTTACCTTTGAAATTGGTCACGTAATCAAAATATGGGCCTTATTAGGCGCGGCCTTTTCGCAAATTCAAATATGCCTTGGCCTCTGACATGGCCTTATTTTTCTGATTTATTGTCACAGACAGATTTTCAGATAGGCCTCATGTAAAGACGCCGTGTTTTTAGAGTACCTAATTAGGTACTGGTAATTTAAATTTATTTATTCACTATGCAAATACATGTAGAACTTATGACGAAGTCGGTGGTAACATCTAGGTATTAACAATACTAACTTGATGTTTTGTAAAATCAATTTTAATATTATAGTAACCAATAAATTCTTCTTTTTAAAGTGGGACACAAATCGCGAGCAAAGCTAGTTTAGAAGTTTCCAGAAAAGTAGAAATTCTGTACTTGCATCGGCGAGACTGGTCGAAGCCGCGTTTTGCTCGAATGCTCGATATTCGAGCAACTTTTAGTGAACAACTTTTTTCTTTTAATTTATTGGTCGTCTTTTATACTTCAGTTTTAATATATAGATTAATTTTTAGTGTACCGTACCCACAGCGTAAAAACGACACCCTATAACTGAGACTTTGCTGTCGTCGTCCGTCTGTCCGTCTATCTGTCTCCGGTCTGTATAGTGTAAAAGTTGAAATTTTCACAGATGATATATTTCTGTTGCCAGTATAGTAACACATTCTAAAAACAGAAAAAATAAATAATTCTAGAGTATAGATAACAATGTTACGGAACTCTTCGTCCGCAAGTCCGACTCGCGGAATTTCTTTGATATGAGATATCTTATGATTGAAACTTCTGGGATATTTTTTTACTTTTTTACACAGATTTTTATTTAGCTATATAACTTCTATTATAATTATATTTCTAATTTCCATAACCCGCGGTAGGCTGTAGTGGGTGAGGTATATTTCACTTATTTTTATTATTACTAGCTTTTGCCCGCGGCTCCTCCCACGTAAATACAGCGTCCCACGGGAACACTGTACTTTTTTGGGATAAATGTAGCCTATATGTTTTAACCCAGAGCCAAAACTACTACCATATTAAATTTCAACAAAACAACTTCCGTTCAGTAGTTTTTGCGTGAAATAGTAACAAACATCCATCCATACATCCATCCTCACAAACTTTCACATTTATAACATCCATCCATACATCCATCCTCACAAACTTTCACATTTATAACTTTTACGAAAATGAGAAAAATATAAACCTGATAACTGATAACTCGTATACTCACTAGAGTCTAGTGAGTGGCGATGAGTAAATCGGTCTAGTGACTAGACCAATTTACTGGAAAGTTCAAATCAAATTGCAATTCTACCGATGGAAAAGTAAAATGTTATACTACATACTTCTGCAACCTACAGGTATGGTCGGGGTAATTGATTGATTAGCAGATTTACATACATATTTAAATGCTTATGTAATCATAGACGTGTATTACAGACGAGGCATGCAGAGGCAAAAAGTGTGTACAAATGGCCCCAAATGGTTGTTTGGGACCATTTGGGTTTGACGTTTGTCATCTTGACATTTGCATTCCGCAGTATATATTCAATGTTCTGAAATCAAGATGGCGTAACTTTTTCTTGTATGAAGATTTTTTCTGTCAAATGTACGTCATAAGCGTGACCCGTGTTATGGTTTTTTTTTTTTACACTGACTGTAATAAATATTTGATGTAAGTAAACTAGTTATGTAGATTTTTTGCACTGAGTAAACAATTATTATAGAAATATTAGGAACGAAATATTCCAATTTTTTTGGAACTTTGAAATGTATATAATTTCAAAACAGCACATAAACTATTTTTTGATTTGCTTTTACAAGTTCTTATACCTCCATTATTTCTAAATACATTTTTTTTTGCATTTTGTCAAATATCCAATATGAATTTATTACGATGACCAATGATTTATCCACGTTTAGATAAAATTCCAACTTAATTAACTATTGTAGATAATACAGTAATACATTTTCTGGTAAATATGTACCGGATTCTAATATATAATTGTTCTATCAATATACTGCCACTGAATATAATATTGCGCGCGCTTACTATTCTAAACATAGCGAAATGATAGGCTTAATATAATTTCTCTCAATAGGAAGCTCATGAATATGTAGGCATAATGAAAGTCAGCTAAATTCTCACTTCATATTTAATACATTTTATATAGAACTAGATGTTTCCCGCGACTTCGTGCGCGCAAAAGTTAATCTCGCGGTAACCGTACATTTTCCGCGATAAAACGTAGCCTATATCCTTCCCCGTAGTCTACTATATATCTGTGACTAATTCGATCAAAATCGGTCCAGTAGTTTCGGAGCTTATTCAATGCAAACAAACAAACAAACAAACTTTTTCCCTTTATAATATTAGTATAGACTAGCGGAGTGCGGGCCCGACAGACGTCCTGAAGGTCGATTCTCCAAATTAAATCCTGCAATAATACAGTTACGATCCAATTCCAATATGTTAAAACTGCAAAATTGTATTCTCATAAACGTCTAGCCAACGTCAAACGCGTTCTGATTAGTCCAAACTCCAAAAATCAGTTTATGATATCAAGACGATTCATTTAGAATTCAATAAAAGTAAAATTAAAGTGTACGTTAGAGACGAGAATTGCGGTTCTGTACTCACGTCTATTATATACCTATAAGAAAAAACATCATCCAGTGGACCAAATAATAAATCTAAATCATTCTAATTATTGTAATAGAAACACCTACTTTTAATTAAGAAAATAACAATACTGTACAACTTTATTGTAATGATTTTTTTTCATAATATTATAAGGAGTGGTAAGCCTGTACGTTTTACAGAGTGATAAAACTTATTTCAGAAGGCGTTATCGATGACTACCAAAAACACGCTTTATTTATATTCATACATACAATACCAAAAATTTTTGTTTTTGCCGATTTGAAATTGTATGTAATTTACATTTCTTTGATTCGGCAATTATTATACGCTGATTACTGTACCTACCTGTATGCAGCCTGATAAAATTTAATATCGAATGCTATTTCTAATAACTTTAGGCTGTCATCAGACGGACTTCAGCGCAAAACCGCGCGCAGTCGATATAATAGGTCTTTACCTATGAAATTGCCGTTCTGCAGTACTGGCCATTTCAAATCAAAATAATTTTTGTTTGGCTAAGAATTCTAATTTCAAATTAATTTTATATTAAAAACATGGAATTCTTTTTCCAAAAGTAGTCATTTGTTTATTGATTAGTGTTACATTTTCATCGCATTCCAATCTTTTTAGTCATCATGGATACGTTAAAAATTCGAGTAATTATGGAATATGAGTACCATCGTGGCAGCAACACGGCACAAGCGGCACGCAACATCAACGACGTTTACGGAACTAACACTACAAACCAACGCACCACCTGTTATTGGTTTGCTCGCTTCCCTTCTGGAAATTTCGACCTGAAAAATGAACCTCGCGGGGGGAGCATTACTGCAGATGTTTACTGTGAAGAACTGAACACAATGATGGAGAAGCTGGCACATCTCCAACCAGCATTGGTCAATCGCTCGTCTCCGCTACTCCTGCACGACAACGCGCGACCTCATACTGCACAGCAGACGGTCTCCAAGTTGCAAGAACTGGGGTTGGAAGCTCTCCGTTATCCGCCCTACTCACCAGACCTTGCGCCTACAGACTACTACTTTTTCCAGAATTTGGATAACTTCTTGGCGGGAAAAAAATTCAATTCTCGAGAGGCAGTACAAAATGCCTTTGAAGAATTTGTTGCCTCCCGTCCAGCTGATTTCTTTCAAAGAATGAGAAGAGAAGGGCTGAGAAGGGCATCAATAAACTGCCACTGCGTTGGCAAAGATGCATTGATTTCATGGGTGATTACTTCGATTAATACAAATAAAAATACATGAAAAAAAAATAGTTTAAATTTTTTCATATAAAACGGCAATTTCATAGGTAAAGACCTAATATTCAACTGCATGCAGTTGTACGTTCGACTCCGACTGCAGTCGTGTGAAATAAATATTAACTGCATACAGTCATGACTTCAACTTTACGTGGTCGGCTATTATATTACGACTATTTCGACGCGCGCTGGCCATCGCTAAACGCATGCGGTGTAAGAGCATAAGCGCGTCGGTCGCATTGAACAGTTTAACTTTATTTATTTCTTTAAAAAGTAAAGGATCCATCCTCTGACCTTCACTTCTCAATACTCTATTAATAAATTTAAATAAGTAGTTAAATAACGTTTGTGTGCGAAAGCTTATTATAGGGTCATTGATTTTATTGACGATCGCACACCGATAACTATCGACCGTTGATAACTACGTGCAGTTGAATATATCGACTGCGCGCGATTGCAGTCCGTCCGATAGCAGCCTAAGAGCCCGTGTGAATGTATGAATAGGAAACACTAATTACCACCAGTAGAAAACTACTTTGAATATTCTGTTACTTTTCATGTGTCTAGGTATGGAAATAACGTTTAAATTAATTTGTAATTGTAACAAAATAAACTGAAAATTTTGCGCTAACCGTAACCTTTCTCACGGCCGCGGACTAAGAGCCTGCACTTTTAAGATTGCTTTTCAAAATTGAACTTTATTCACTACATAAAATATACACGTTTCATATGACAGTCATACACAATGCACGATAATGCACAAGCGCTGTGTATCGCGGTGCAACCTTTCGAACTCTTACAAGGAAACGTGTATGTTCTTGTGTAATTTCTAAAGTTCAATTTTGAATAGCTATCATCGAACTGAATAATTGAACAGCTATTTAAATGCAACGCCATGATGCGTATCGTTTCGTTGCAATGTAAATTGACCCTAACAGAAAGCGTGAAAAAACTATTGCGTTTATTCTTCCAATGCGTGAAGTGACTCCGGAGCCCTAAGGCCCCTTCTCTCGTGACCTGTTTTATTCTTTAAAATAAAACTGTATCACATAGAGTAAATTTTTGTTCACAGGAAGAAGAAGTGAAAAAGCAGTTGCCAGTGGTCCCCAAATGCTGTGCCAGTGGACAGAATTTAACCGTCACGTATGAGGACGGCAAAGTGAAGTCCGTCTGTACCAGATCTACCCTGACCTTCCAGCCGATCTTCCACCAGGCGAATGAGACGCACATCTTCAGCTACGATAGTAACGTCTTCGAGACTATAGTCGGGAACCCGTGCCCGTATGAAAAGTATGTATTGATTTTGAAATTCAATAGTTATGTAAACTAATATTATAAAATAGACCGCTGCTAGACCAATTTTGATAAAATTTTGCACAGATATAGAATAGAGCGCGAGGAAGGACGTAGACTCCTTTTTATCTTAGAAATATTGTGGGCTACTACGTCTTGGTTCTTACGCTTGAGTGTTGATAGTAATAATACAGCAACAATTGTTATATTCTCCTTTATTGGTACATATGAGAGAGATGCTTAATACATATATAGCCTTTTGGCTAACTAAAATAAACTAACTAGATAGGCCGTGCTTGTGACATCTGTCAATACGATATTGATAGTTCTACTTCATAATACTGCTATATTATGCAACGAGAAACATGTACGGTTACCGCATGATTTTCTTTTCCGCGCACTGAGTCGCGCGCAACATCTAGTTATTAATAAAATTACTGTAGTCCATTCGTGTTAAGTATGCAGTGAGTCATCAGTACAAATGTCCAAATTGGCGAATCTGGTACTTAATGTTTTTTTTTGGAACAGTAACTTAGCTTTCATTATAGGTACTCCAATTTCCTATGTTACTTTTATGTAAATAAATAAAGGAATATCCGAAATATAAAATTATAGTTGTATGTAAATAATCCGAAATATAAAATCATAGATATTATTTTCTTAGACCAGACTTAAATAACTAGGATCTACGTTTTAAAATTGTGTGTTTTTTAGGTTCAAACTAGAGCCCAACATAGTGAGTGAAGATGAGTTCTACCTACTCTTCAACGGGTCCCTTTTCGCGCCCTTCAAGAAGCCAGCACTGCTGGGAGTGAAGGACTTCTGTATGGAGACCTTCTGGAACGAGTCCATTCCAGCTGGCATTACTCTTCCACTGGTCTGTTTCCTGTCCCCACTGGAAGAAACCAAGACATCGATGACGCTTGTTGCGTATGCTACAGGTAAAATTTTCTTTAGGACATTTTGATATGTTTTCCTATTTTGGGAATTAACTAGAAGATTGCAAGGGCCCTAAATGTAATAATGGTATGTCGGTATGTCGTACAGGGAATTAAGACATGCATGCCAGAACCTCTTCCCACCTCCCTGGTGGGGAGAGGTTCTGGCGCAGTTGCACTACGGCCTACGTACGGCCGATGCACTGCGTCCGGTTCTTGTCGCGTGGATGCGCCGCAAAAAAAAACCCCTCACCTTACACAGGTGCTCATCGGGCATGGATGCTTCGGTGCGTACTTGTGTAAGGTCGCCAGGAGAGAGCCTACGCCTACGCCATGTGGCGCTGTGGAGGACACGGCCCAGCACACTCCAGAGGTGTGCGACCGATGGGTCGTGCAGCGTCACAATCTCGTGGCAGTGCTTGGGACGGACCTCTCGCTCTCGAGTGTGGTGCGCTTCATGCCCGAGAGCGATGAGGCCTGGCAGGCGGCGGTCTGGAATCGCGGAATAAACTTTTTTAGCGGCATTTGGATCAATGGGAATTTTTGGGATTTATTTTAGAACTATAAAAGGAAGGTTCATGCAATAATACAGCTTTCCCCTAATTTTTCGAAGTACAATGTACTTATTCCCTGTATTACTAACTGTTAATGTAGTATTGGAAGATCCAGATATCTCCTCTCCGTCTCGATTATTCGGAGCTATCAAATTCAATTGACGCTACATAGGTCTAGGCTATGTTTTATAATATCGTGTTTGTAGTTGTACCTCAAAAGACAATCATAACCCATTATTTTGGTAACGTGTAGATGTATCGAGTTGAAATTAAAACCATATAGCTCATATACATAACATAACTCAGATCTATGGTCCCTTAATTATTTATTTAAGGCTGCACTAGTCGATTTTTTCTCCATACAAACGCTGTTGGTGATTTACTCTAAAGTCAAACATTGTAGACCCAAAATGTACCGTAATATCGATTTTTATTGCACTGATCTAGGTCGGTATGTGCTAATATTTCTAAAATTTTAATTAGTTTAGAAGATAATAGCCTCCAAACATCGGATTTTTAGCGCAACTTTGACCGTAAATAAAAAACAAACGAAGAATGAAAGTAATAAAGCAAGCACACACCGACACAGTTTGATTATTCAGCAGTTGAGATAACTTCACTTCAGACAAAAATATGATATAGTTTTTTCATAAAACGCCAACAGCTGAGTGTCGATTTGCTTAATTTGAGGACGCCTTTTCTATAAATATAATATAATAATTCTTTTCTAAGTATAGATTACTATTTTATGGGTATATCCTTTTTTCCCCGACGAGAATAGCTTCTCTATACATTCATCACCCATTTTCAGGCTCGACAAAAATTGCGAGACTCGATTTCTGAACTATTCATGATGTTTCTACTTTGTACGGAACCCTCGGTGGGCGAGTACGACTCGGCCTTTTCCAGTTATTTATTAAATCAAATTTATTTTGCTGTGACTTTACAGATTTAATTAATTAATTATTTTGTTTTACGTAAACCATTATACAATATTTTAATGGCACATTCAGAATAATAAGCCAGAATTGAGCGTTATCGTAATGTGATTAAAGCTATGGCCTTTTGAATATCGCGTGTCTGTACAAAATATTATGTTTCGATCAACGAACACAAAACACACACACACAACCATTGGAAACAGTAGGTATAAGGGACAAACCCGGTCATCAAACATACGACCATCACACATACAAACACCACCTATATCAGTTTATATGCGGCAGAATTGAGACAACTCGCAGTGATAACAGTAACTTCTTATTTATTATTTTATTCTTCATGTAGACATTACCACTTATGTACAGTCGTTGTTATTACGACGACAGCCTCCGTGGTCTAGTGGTTTAGAGCTTGGCTCTCGACTCGCAGGTCGTGGGTTCGATTCCCGCATTGGAACAACAAAAAATCTTGTTTCCAAGTTTGGTTAGGACAATGCAGGCTGATCACCTGATTGTCTGACAAGAAAGATGATCCATGCGTCAGATGGGCAGGTAAAAAGTCGGACCTGCGCCTGATATCTCACCAGTCGTGTCGGTTATTCGTCCCACTGGGTTACGAGAGTAAAGGAAGAGAGAGTGCTCTTGTGTACTGCGCACACACTTGGGCACTATAAAAAATAACTCCTGCGTAGCTGGCCTGTTTTCAATTAAAACCGGCCACCGTCACTGAAATCAGTGTGGGGGAGCTATACTATGTACAGTCGAAGACAGCTCCGGTGTAGCACTTCTTTTTTCGATCTCATTATCCGGCAATAAGGTTCAAAAGTGTTACACCAGAGGGTGAATTCTGCTAAATAAATCCTGCAATAACACAATTACAATCAAGTCCCGATACGCTAAAACTGTCAAACCGGTATTCTCGTAAACGATCATCCAGCGTCAAACGCGTTCTTATTGGTCCAAACTTCACATAATTGAGGTTTATGTGAAGTTTGGAGCAATCAATTGAGATTCAGATCTATCGGCGTATAAGAATAAGATTTAACTGTCACTTGATTGTGAATTATTTGCGCGATCGGAGCGGGCAAAACTGAGTAGGCACATTCATGCTGAACCAATCTTTTCCACGTTAACTTGCACGCATGACCAACATAGAAAAGCGTTTTGTCTACACAAGAATAGACATACTGACAGATAATAGGGACAAAGTGACAGTTTTCCTTTGTGAATCTGTAATTTTGTCTATTCTTCCGTAGAAAGATACCATTTTGTAGGTGGTTATGGCCGATGTTTTAAGATTTTGACAAACTTATTATTTCCTTTGTTTCAGGTTTGATGATATCAGTCCCGTTTCTCCTGGCGACGGCATTTGTATATCTATGTATAACTGAACTACGGGACACTCACGGCAAGGCTCTGGCATGCCACTCCATATTCCTGGCTGTGGCATTTATCTGTCTGGCAGCCACGCAACTGGCAGGCCATGCCTTCCCAGCTGCTACTTGTACTACTATGGGTATGATTTTTTTTATAAAATCCTGAATTACTTAAAAATATATTTGTTTTTACATATTTTTAAAATTATCCTCCATTAAACACTCCTTCTATTCTTATGTATATTTTATTTAAAGTAAATATTTTGCAATTTATTTATCATAAACCTCTATTTTATTTGCAAATATAAACTTTAAATTCTAAAATATTGTTTTATGACGCTACACGTAATATTTATTACTAACTTTTTAAACTTACTTATTATTGATTGTTTTAAACACTTACGGATTGTGTCGCGGTGCACTTTTCTTTTTCCCGACGTTTCCCGCGTAAACCTAAGAAATCAATATTACTTATTATTGATTATGATCTGCGCTATAATCTAATTCCACGACGGAGCAGATTCTTAATTTGTCTTTAACTTTCAGTACATAAATACTAAATATTCGTCATTATAACCGTTTCAAACTATGCTAGTCACTAGTTTGAAATAGAGTTTTCCCCGAAGAGTAATATCTGATGACCCCCCGGGGACATGTCTTCTAAGCTCTAACCCTCACTAAAATTTCAGTTTAAATTCGTATAAAATTTCAATGTCCGAGCGCTGTTGGCGCGAACTCAGCAAAGTTCGCCGTTGTCAAACATGGCTTTCTACTCAGATAACGTATCAAAAGTTTCCGCCTAATCTACAACTCAAATAACTATTTAAAGCCCACTTAAACCGCCAAACAAAACCGTTTGAAACAACTGAATCGCTACTCAAACAAAATAAACGGGTAGTAAAACAATTTGAGTGTGCTCGGCATGGTCATATTGTTTTAATTAAACAAGTATTGTATATTTTAAATCGTTCTAGATTCTGGAACAATAGTAGATAAATAGTTTTGGCTAAACTTAAAGACATCAATTATAAGAATACCATACTGACTAACGTCCAATCGTCATGACGCTGCCGATTGGATCAGTAGGCCCTCCAGCTCCGGCGCAACTGCACATAGTAGCAGCTGGACATAATATGAAGAGGACGTATTCGTAATCGCTAGCGGTACAGTTCGTGATATAAATAAGTTTTTAATGATTAGATATTTGTGTATGCAATATAAATACTTTGATAATAACAAATTGTAAATTAAATGCAGATCTGAGTCTAGAGTACTAATAAAAATATTTACACAATGGATAAAGCTACACAATGCTTTGTCCTTGTCTGATACGTTGGAAAAGTCGCTTGACAGACAAGGACAAAACATTGTAAAGCTTATCCATTGTGTACATATTTTAAATAGTAAGCAGGTTAATATTAATGTCGTAAGAATAGGCGATGTCTACCGTAAAATGTTTCCAACATGAGTCTTCCACGAAACTCCAGATATAGTGCACTCCGCGCACCATTCGTGCAATGCGTACGACAATGGCTAAACTTAGGTCTCGCCCAAATTTTTAAAAGGCTTTTTGTAACTAAAATATTGAAAGATGATAAAGATGTTTAGGTAGAAACTAGGAATAGATTTTATGAATGCAAAAAGCAGCCATTTTATTTCAAATTGGTAAACACGACCTTGATTAGGTATTATATTGCAGCGTACCTGATCCAGTTCTCGTTCGTGTCGTGCTTCTTCTGGCTCAACGTCATGTGCTTCGACACGTACCTCAATGTCAGGTATGTAATATATGTTTGTTTGTGTGGTGTGGCTCAGCGGCTGGCGGCGTTGGCGCTCAAACCAGAGCTCGCGGGTTCGAATCCCGCCGAAAGGAACAAAAAAAAACGAGCGAGCCTTACAGCAGTCGCATATGATGTGTAACATTTTATGAAAATATTTAAAAAAAAAAAACATGATTTTCTAATATGATAAAATAATACGGAAACTTCTCCATTAAGCAGTGATAGAAATCAATGTCAAAATTAAAAAAAAAAAATTAATACTTAATACCGAAATGTTTTTAAATTCGAATCTGACGCGCGCGGTGGTAGAGTTGGCCACTCTACCACCGCGCGCTCATTTGTCTAATCTAGTCGCGGGCTTCCGTGACTTCCTGTTACACACTCCCGTCCCATTTCACGAAATCACTCCCACAAATTGCAAGAAAGCGAGAGGAAAGATGTTACACATTAAAAAGTTTTCTGTGTTCCTGGGTCATGGATGTGTATTAAATATGTGTAATGTGTATAATTATAATAAAAATCTTAAATATATGTGTATAATATAAAAGAATAAAAAATAACACAAGTTCTTCGGATACTTTAGGTCCTAAAGGTTTAGGTTTTGGTACTTTAGGTTTAGATAGATAGATGCTGCCCCCATACTTAAAGAACCAACAAGCGGGTGGCAATTGATGGTCCCTCCAATTGTATTCACAACTGGATGTTGCCCGCGGCTCCGCTCGCGAAAAATGTAGTATCCCAAGGAAATACTGAACTTTTTCGGGATAAAAAGCATATATCCATTCTCGTGGTCTACTCTATATCCGTGCCAAATATCATCGAAATCGGCCCAGTAGTTTCGAAGCCTATTCAATGAAAATGAACGAACACATCTCTCCTCTTTATAATATTAGTGCAGATGTGTAGCGTGTAGATCTGAAATAGCCGTATTAATAATTTAATTCTTAGTTTTTCTTGTGTTTAACCTAAATGTTTGTAGCAATATAATTAGGTTTCCTAGAAATTATCATTATCATCAACAATCACAACTTTCAACTAATAAAAAATTTGCACCCAGGGCATCCCCTTCGCTACAACTCAAGAATAGATGTTCAGTTAAATGATTATTGCTAATTTTAAACCTCCAACGAAAACACAGAGGGGTGTTATTCTGACGTGTCTCTCGGTGGCATCGTGGTAGCTCCAAAACGGATGGACTGATTTGGATTTAGTTTTTTATGTTTAAAAGCAGACATAATCGAGAGTGTTCATAGCTATAATTCATCATCATCAGCCCGATCACTACTTGACAGTTCGGGGGTTACTTAAAATTATTAATTGTGTAGTTGGCGCTGCAAAATATGATTATAACTTACCGTAAAAAAATTCTTAACAATTTTAAGGATTATGACATTTTGTTAATTCTTTTTTTTTCGTTAATAATAATTATTTCGTCGTGCCAAATATTTCTATTTGCTGTTATATTTCAACATATTCTAACTTGGCAAAAACATTTTGAACTCCACATCGATAACACTGTATTTTTGTCTTTGGCAGCCGTGTTGTCTATGGTATTCGAATAAAATTAATAATGAACAGCTCGTGTCGATGACACACGCCCCGGCCCCCGGCCCCCGTCGCCGGTGGTCTCATTAGCCCACCACGCCGGCCCACCGTGAGCGCAATTAGACAAAGTATGCGGGAATGTCTAAACTCTAAAGTATCAATTTTCTAAACTTCCTGTCAACAATATAATATGTAAACAGTAGCTGACAGTGGTCTTTTGTAATTCAATGTAGATTTTTGTATATCAATATTGAATTACAATTAAGTATGATTAATTTTAATTTAACCACATAGTATCCCATACTATAATATTAAACTAAAATGTAACTATTGAAATAAAAAAAATGACAGTTATAATAAAGATTTATTAGCATCAAAGAATAATTTGAATAGTCTAAAAAGTCATAGAAATAAAAAAAGTAAAAGTGAAGGTAAAAGTAAATGTTAAAGTATGAAAACAAAAATCCTTGTAGAAAATTTATATATATTTTTTTAACAAATTTTGAATGTATTTTATGAAATCTTATACTTTAAACGAGCAATTCTTGTATATTTATATTATATACAATCAGAATCTCGGAAAGCGGAGGCTGAAGCCTTGTCCGAGATTCTAAATTCCGATCCGAGTATTTCAAGATATCTAAGGAAGAATAGACAGAATGCCTGCAGGCTGAGCATGCGCACCCTAGAAACACCGAAGAATCGACAAAATGACAGATTGAAGAAACATTAATACCATACGGAGAAAAATAGGTCTTAATGTAAGGCATCAAGGTCCATGCATCGTCGTTATGAGAAACAACATTTCTTTTCTTCCCGAGCATGAGCTAACAAAATGACCTCTTTCGACAGCTAAAGTAGAAACGTTTTCTTATGTCAATGTCAAATAGACTTACAATAATGTCAACTACTCCACACCATGGCGCACCTAGACAAATAGTTTATTAAAGTTCAGTCATTCACTTGAATAATTGTTCGTTTTTGACAGAAGATTTCCAGGCAGCCGTTTTAAAAATATGGCTGTTTAGAAATGTTGACTTTTATTGACGACCTTGTTACCATGGATTAAGAACTATTTTGGAACGAACTATTTGGATAGGGTATTTCTTCTTTAAATTTATTTCTTCGGATCGCCATGCCCGCTGATTGGCAAAGAAAAGCTGCCATTTTGTCCTTATTATCTGTCAATATGTCATCAGCATTCTTGTATAGACTAAACGCATTTATGTGGTGGCCATGCTAAGCGTGCAGATATGCATAAACAATAATAGGTACTACCCATTGCGATAAAGTTTTCCCGACTATGTACTAGAATTCCGAACAAATCTCGGTCTCCTAGGAGGGTACCATATTCTTTGGGGTTTCGTACCTAAACGTACGTTACTGAGACATCGATGTCTGTCCGTCCATCTGTAACCGAGCTATATTTCCATAACAGTGATAGGCTAGACGGTAGAAATTTTCACAGATGGTGTATTTTTCTGTTGCCGTTATAACAACAAATATTAAAAAACGGCATAAAATAATAAGGGGGCTCGCATACAGCAAATGTGATTTTTTGCCGTTTTATACGGAACCCTTCGTGCGCGACGCCGACTCGCACTTCGCCGGTTTTTATTAATAAATAATGCTAGAACGAACCACACGATATATTTAAAAGGATAGTATCATATAGTTAAAAGCATAGTAAATGCTATCACAATTCACAATTCGCTTTTTGAATTTACAAACGTCATTTCGTTCGGATTTCGAACTCGATGTCGGCCAATCACAAACACGCTATATCATATCAACGTCAAAATCGCTTGTCGATTGGCCCGAGTGGTTTTCAAAATTGAATGCGTGTTTAAATATTTTAGACACCGATTTCAATCGAAGTGCTGGACTGAAAATCATTTAAACTATTTGCATTTGGTAAACCGTTAAAAGTTTTGAATGCTCCAAATATCTCTGCAAATTGCAATCGAATTAATGAAAATTTATGTCTCCACAAACCGCCTCATTTTTGGAAGCCGGTTAATAAATTTCGTTCCTATATTAATTGAGGTTTCTATGGTACAGTTGCGACTTTTTAATGTTGTGTAGAAGCTTATCTAAAGAAGGTTCGGAAGAAAAAAAACTAAGTCCATTTATGGAGTTTTGGCGTGGATGTCGAAAAGTGACGTTGTTGTTTTTGTGTTTCTTCCTTGTATTTGTGTTATTTCGTTTCTTAATGTGTAATGTTGGTAGAATATTAACCATTAAATATTCGTTAACGTGCACAAGTGTGGGCAAGTGATACAACTTTTAAAAGCTCTTTTGTGTTCCCTCTAAAACGCCCTAGGGACTTTCAGTAAAGCTTCTACCACTTTACTGAATCAACTGACTCATTGACGGCACTGACTATTTATTTTGACTTGACAATTTAGAAAAACAGTGTTGAAAACTGAAACGAAAGTTCTATTTTACCGCCTTTTTAACTTGACACTGGCAAATGGTTTCAAGCCGTAAGGCTTGAAACCATTTGCCAGCGCCATTTATATAAATTAAAAAAAAAACTCCTTATAACATCAGCTATCTTCCATTGAAAGTCCCATGAAAATCGGTCTAGCCGTTTTAGAGATTAGCCGTAACAAACACACCGTCAGTCGGACAGACAAAAATTTGTAATTCTAAGCACCGTATATACTTTCAGTACCTGGGTAACCGAGCTTTGCTCGGAGCTTTAGTAGTTAAAGAAAAAATAGAATCACAACAATATTTTACCGGGGTTCGAACCCACCACATTCCGAATTTCCGGACAGCGCAAAAAATAACCAAACAGCCAATCGGACTAACATTATAGTGTCGAAATTATTGATATATTGTTTGCACGACGAAATTAAAAAAAACATATATAACTTTAAATGCGCAGTTTTCCAGGGATTAAACGTAGCTAGACCGATTTTTCACCTCCAAAACTACCTGCATACTAAATTTCATGTAAATACTAGCAGCTGTTGTCGAGACTACGATTATATATACAAGATTGTCGTTTAAAGTATAAGATATGCATTTGGGGCCGTCCACATATTACTTTACACAAAGTTTCGACCTTTTGAACCCTATGTCACGCTTTTTCAGGATCCCTTTGACATGTACGTTTGGTATGACCCCAATTTAATTTTTTTTGTAATGTAACTAGCTGATGCCCGCAACTTCGTTTGCATGGAACTAACTATTAATGGAAACGGAACCCTATTTTTTAATCGGAACCCTAATTAGCTTAAGTTATTCCTTATAACATCAGCTATCTGCTAGTAAAAGTCCGGTCGAAATGGTCCGGCCGTTTCAGAGATAAAAATAGACTTGTAACATAGATGAACGATTGGTCGCGGCGCTCGACTAGATACCGTTGGCGTACTTGAAAAATGCGGCAATAAAGAGTACGCCGAAGTCGGCGTGCCCGAGCCCGTCACATTGAAATCTTCGTGTCAGATGTACGTACCGAATTCACGCACACTAGAAATCGTCTTACACAATATGACGTTATAAACCCACACTGTAATAATGAGTAGTCCCATTCACTGATCTGTTGTTGTCAGATAGCGCGTTATCTTGTCGAGCGCCGAGACCAATAATTTATCTATGATTTGGAAACGCGCCCTTAAGTTGTATATTTTGCTGCAGACGCTACATAGACAGATCAGTAACAGTACGCAGCATGCGGCGGCGGTTCGCGTGGTACTGCGCATATGCAATAGTGCTGCCCGTGCTGCTGCTGATAGTGACCATAGTGATGGACCTGTCTCCCGCCGTACCCAGCACCTACCTGAAGCCCAACTTCGGGGTCAAGGGGTGCTGGTTCAAAAGTAAGTAAAATTATTTCATTATTACGCCGATGACATTAAACATAGTATTTCACAGGAGAGCTATAAGCAGGATTATGTGAATGGTGCGATTAAATCATAATATTATCTGGCTATGAAATGATCTTTTTTAGGGTTCCGTAATAATCAAGAAACCCTTATAGTTTCGCTCTGTCCGTCCGTCTGTCTGTCCGCGCTTCTAGCTTATGTAATTATGAATATAAATGGATTAAATAATATTTTATAGTTATAGACTGTTTATAGATCTCAGTTTTAGCATCATAAAATAATACAATTTTATATTTTAGAGGTTCGAGAGAGGCTCTCCATACATGTGAAGTGGGGATGAAAAGTGTTTTTTCATTCTACCCATCGTGTAGGATATCGTTGAATAGGCCTCTTTAAATAAAGGCAAACTTTCATACATGACATTTAACAAAGTCAACCATTTACGAGAAATCGGCCTCCAAAGTGGTTTATAAGTTGGTGGGGCCCTGGCATTTCTAAACTATTGAGACTTAGAAACTTACAATTTACCATGCTAATAGATCATGCTAAAAACTCTATAAGAAGATATTTTGAATGAAATCGGACAGCAAGTGTTGAAGTAATTTGAAAAAAATAATATTACGCGATTAGTTACGGAACCCTCCTTAGACATGGCCTGACATGCTCTCGGTTAGGTTATTCGTATAATATTTTCGTCGTGGACGTAGATTATAGGAGTATGTATAGTTATATATTATGGCGTACGCATAAGCTAAGCCAGCAGGGATCAGAGGACAAAAAAATGCTTGCTTGCCTAGGTTTACTGAGACTAAGTTGTCTATCTGTCTGCCACCAGGCGTGTCCGTATCTCCTTAACCGTGATAGCTAGATACATAGTTCAAATTTTTACACATGATGTATTTAAGTTTGCCGCTATAACAACAAATACTAAATACAAAAAAAAAAATAACCTTTCCTGTACAACAAACTAGTTTTTTGCCGTTTTATACGGGACCATTCGTGCGCGAGTCCGACTCGCACTTGGCCAGTTTTTATTTGTTATTTTTTTATCAAAATAATATTATAACTAGGAATGCCCAATTATATTATTTGATGAAACACTAATTCTTTGGATAACAGCCTCCGTGGTCCAGTGGTTTAGAGCTTGGCTTGTGACTCAGAGGTCGTGGGTTCGATTCCCGCATCTGGAAACAACAAAAAATGTTATTTCCAAGTTTGGTTAGGACAATGCAGGCTGATCACCTGATTGTCTGACAAGAAAGATAATCCATGCGTCAGATGGGCATGTAAAAAGTCGGACCTGCGCCTGATCTCTCGCCAGTCGTGTCGGTTACGAGAGTAAAGGAGGAGAGAGCGCTCTTGTGTACTGCGCACACACTTGGGCACTATAAAATAACTCCTGCGTAGCTGGCCTGGTTTCAATGAAACCGGCCACCGTCACCGAATTCGGTGTTACTATTACTATTAATCCTTTGGATACTATTTCAGGACAAGTGTGGGTAGGTAGTTATAAATTTGTACCTACTTATTATTAATTATATTATTATTAATCTACTTATTTGTAGCTGACCAAGCAGCGCTGCCGTACTTCTACGGGCCTGTTGCAATAATATTGACGAGCAACCTCGTAATATTCTTCATGACCGCAAGAGCGTTCGCCACACACGACAAGTTGCTAGATATCTCGCGTAAGTATGTTATTGTTACTAGCCGCTGCCCGCGACTCCGGCCCGCGTATATACAGTATCCCACGGGTAAACTGTACTTTTTCAGGATGAAAAGTATCCTATGTTTTAATACATAGCTTAAACTACTACCACACCAAATTTCATCGAAATCCGTTCAGCGGTTTTTGCGTGAAAGAGTAACAAACTTCCATCCATCCATCCTCAAAAACTTTCACATTTATAACAGTAGTGGGATTTTATTCATCAAGGGCATCACAGACGACGAAGATACTAAAATATTTTATGTTAAGATAAAATATCGCTTTCTACTTAAAACTATCACACTACAAACTATCACAGACGCTTAAGATAATATATATTTTTATATTACGTACTTTTAATAAATATATCCAGGCATCTTAAGAGCCCTATTACAAGTCTGCAGTCTGCGAGATTAGGTATTTGATGCGTTCTCGACATTTTGCATTTTGTAGTAATTTTGCAGTTGTTTATATAGTTTTTATTGAAATAGTAAATTCAGGCTCTAAAATTATAAAATCTTTATTCCTCGTTAACTAACAATTGTTCTGATATAAATTTTGCTTAATAATATTATCGTAGATAGGAGATAGTAATTCACTGTTAACTTAAAGCTATTTTCGAAGTTTTTTTGGCTTAGAATAAGATTTTTTTCTATATTAAATCAAAGATATTTCAAAATTCTAAGGCCGCTACGAACTATACGACTATATAGGAGATTCTCATTTTATTATTTCATTTACTTGGAACAGTAGTTCAATCCAGGAGCTCAAAAAAGTGCCTTCGCGCATTTTATGAAAATATTTCTCTGCCATTTTGGGTTTAATTAAAAAGATAGGCAAAATTTGCAAAAAGCGAGGCCGCTACGAACTAGGCCAATAGCCATTCTGCACTATTCAATATGTCAAAATTGTTAATGTATCTTTGTTTATGAGATCATGAACGCCATAATTGGCCATTTCATGCAAAAATCACAGTCGAGATGTTATATGTCTCTTAAGATAAAATACCATAGTATCTTCGCCGTCTGTGACGCCCTTGAAATAATACGCATTAAGAATAAAATATGAAAAATAAGATTTGAACAATTGCAAAGATACAACTCTTGATGCTGTGAAACAAATTAAATCATAACTAAATTAACGTAGGAGTTATTTTAGCCTTAACATTATACCTACAGCGTATACTTTCTACTAGTATTAGAAAATAACTATTTCAATATTGAAAGATTTACTTGAAAATTCTTATATTTTCATTATTTCAGCTTTGGATATACAGCACTCAAATTCTAGTCTACGAGAGGATTTAGTTCAGCTTGAAAATGTTCTGGGGACTCCTGTACCAGAAAGGTCATCTCAGAGGGACTCCAACGGTAGGCTAGCATTTGGAGGTGTGAGGATACCCAGCGAAGGCTATGACAAGCTAAAAGTATCACGTAAGTTTGTTTACCTTTACAGGGTCAAAGGTCATATAAATATTTAAATGTACGGCTGACCTTTTTGTGATGTTTCCATCTTCATCAAATTCTAATGTAGTCAGAAACCCACTCATTCAACAAAATGAATATCACAATATGGTGGCATATCAAAAGTCACAGATTAAAGAAATAGGAACAGATAAACAGCTACATAGTTAGCTTTCGATTTGATTGCACTACCACAAGCATACGGTGTGTGTGGAAAAATAGTGGGCCGTTGTAGAGGACGTCAAAATTTTCAAATTTGGATCGTTCTATGAAAGTAAAGTTTCTCTGTACGTAAGTATAATATATTTTCTCCTCTGTTCCAGCTGAGGGCTAGAATGTAATAGAAAACTCTTTATTTGCACACTCATTAAAAAAAACATCAAACAAACAAACAGTACAAAAATGCAGTTTCACTGCTTACAGAAGTTTTTTCCAGACAAATTAAATGCTATATTTAATCGTAAATAATAATTATTACGTGCCTAATATATTAACTGTAAGCATTTACAATTTATGTAGACGATGCACGCAATAAATGTACCACGAAAAATATTTAAAAAAAAGTAATAAACTGATACCCACGGAATAACACGGGAGTATATTAACAGTCGGCAATGATTAAACACGATTATCTAAAAGTGTTTTATTATTCAAATTTAGAACAAAAGTATACATCCTACTTCTCATGGAGGAAATAAGCACGTACTACTATTAAAAATGCGAAACTTTGTGAGGATGGATATTATAAGCAACTAGCTTTAGCCCGCGGCTCCGCCCACATAAATTCAGTATCACTGTACTTTTTCGGGATAAAAGCTAACATATGTACTAATCCGGAGCTTGTGCGCTTGAAAGAACTGAAAATTGGAGTTCTTTGAAACTTTTTTTTCTCAGTCATGGTCGTATCGATTAATAAATCTGCATTAAATTTAGCGAAAGACTGTCTTTTTAAATCTTGAATTTTTGAATTTAAATATTGATTTAACAATACCACCCTTATTTTTTTAAACTTAAAACCTTTTTTGTCTTCAAGACAAAACAAGACTCAGGGGAAGGCCGTTTTAGTTTTTGAAAATTGTGTGTCAAATATTTATAGCGATTTTTATCCGATTTCAATACTCTCCGGTCGGCGCGATACGCCCTTGTCGCCTACAAAATTAGTATGGGACTTGACACTCAAAGTCACTGGCGTTATACTACTACGGCTTAAACTACTACCATACCAAATTTCATAATTCAGAAGTTTTTGCGTGAAAGAGTATCAAACATTCATACATCCATCATCACAAACTTTCAGATACTAATAGTAGTAGGATAGTAGGATGTTTATTCAAGTGCTGTATTGTGTTCCAGCGCTATACCTCACACGATCCGGCTACAGCGCGACGGAAGGTCTGGTGCAGCTGGAGAATGTTCCTGAAACGCCCGCGCTGGAGCGACCTTCGACCTTACCGCTGTCCAGCAACATCAGTGCACGGTTTAAAAAATATAAAAAAGTGTAAGTAAAACAATTGTTAAATAGTAATAAAGAAATTAGTACTTAAATTTTACTTCGAAAATTCAAATTATAAGTTTGCACAATGTTATTTAAAACCATTATTTTTTTGAACGAATTTACGTGCAAACTCATTATAGGCATAATTGAAGTAGCTACACTAAGCGCCTGTCACAATCGCCTATTGTGTAAAAAAAATTTATCAAAATCCGACTACTCTGCAAAAACTTATGCGTGGTCATACATATATACGCGTTGACTTGAGAACCTCCTCCGGGTTTTTCGTTGGTTCAAAAGTAATTTATTGTTTGGCTCGTTTTTTAAGATTTGTTTTTTTTAACACAGTTTCATTTTATTATGGTGCTATGCATTTCTCCTCTTCCCTAGTTTCCGCACCTGTTGCCTCCTGTCCATCATCATGGGCATCTCGTGGGCGCTGGAGGTGGTGTCGTGGGCGGCGGGCTCGGACACGGCGGCGGTGTCCGTGTGGTCAGTGTTCGACCTCATCAACGCGCTACAGGGTGTTCTCATATTTGCGATATATGTTCTGCAGCAGCCGGTGCGCTCTTATGTTAAGGTATAGTTACATATATATATGTAAAGGTGTAGTGGAGAATTAAGCTGAGAGTATATGATCCGGAATCCGGCGGGTCCGGAAAAAATCAGATTCCCGGGCCTACCGAATTCCGGACTATATAGTCCCAGAAATTGTGATAATTATATAATCTCTGTGGCCGCTTCACACCACGTCAGTCTAGTCCCGTGCGAAGTTCTCGAAGAAATTGAGTAAAATATTGAATACTTTTAAATATACGTTTAAAAATGTACAAATATGATTTAAAATATTATTAACAGTTTTAGCATGAACACAAAGGTGGCTTTATCGCTATAAAGCGATTTCTTCCAAGCAACCATTTAAGATTTTTATTATATTATTTAACAATACACATCCATGACCCAAAAATACAGAAACCTTTTTTTTCCTTAGGCGGGTTTCAAATCCGCGATCTCGGGCTTGAACACCGAAGCGCCAACTGGTTAACCACTGAGCCACGTTACGTATCTTTTCGTTTCGATATAAACTGACCCTTAGCCACTTCAACCCCAAAAATAACAGTAACTAAAAGTAAAAGACTTTGATGAACACAATTTTTGTGTCCTTGTTACTTGATTTCTTTCCGAAATTTTACCGTTGCTGATTATATGTAAGTGTACATACCTAAGAGTTCCGTGGCCTAGTGCGGGTTCGATTCCCAGGTTGTGGCGTGGACCAATGAGACTTTTTCAGATCTCAAGTACATTATACGGACGCTCTAACGATGAAGGAAAACATCGTGAGGAAACCCGCACATGGTTGGCCCCAGACGTATTGACCAGTCATTCCTCTGGACTAGGCTGACTGTGTTGTGAGAATGCCGTATGTGCTTGGGCAACCATACGACATGTAAAAACTAACTGTCCCAGGCACTACAGTATTTCAAGAGTGGTTACTTCGCTCGGAGAATACTGTATAAATCATCCAATAACGGATGAAAAGGCCTAGGTTTAAATTTTTACATATCTACTTACTGACTTCAGTTTGCGAAAATATGTTACACATGTTATTTTTTCTATTGCGCACAGATTTCAAGGCTCTTCAAAGACTGCAGACGGAAAAGTGATTCAGAAGTGTCAGTGGTGAGTTACAGGAACACTCTAGACTGTGGCAGAGGCCGCAGAACCTATGTGTAGTGTGCATGGACCTTTATATTGAAATCGACGCTTGAGACTGAACATGTAGCAGTATTACTCGTGAAATGGACAACTTTGATACAGGTTGGAACGAACTATTACTTGATAATCAAAAGTTAAAAACTATTACCTGACTAGCCTATGTTACCCATGCCATTGATTGTTACGAATCTATTGACACCTAATTCAATACGATAAGCCGTTTCGGTGCAACGGTCGAACAAATATACATACATAGACTGCCAAAATCATTTGCCCTTTCTTTTGGCTTCGCCGTAGTCGGGGAAAAATGTACTAAGCCGTAAATATCTAGAACTGACTTAATATAAACGGGCCGATACAAACATTTATTTAATTTTTGTAGCCTAAACTTTTTCCTTACCATTTTTTTTTGGTGTTTATATTGCTGTTCAAAAATTCGTTAAAATTTTAGCTTTTGTAAAAAGTATTTCACATATTTTAGTTTTAGAATAATAGGTATTTATTATTTTAATATAAGCTAATTTTATAAGTAATTGAACATGGTCCTAATAAATGTATTTATTCTATAAAAAATAAATTTCTTTCAGATTTATTTAAAAATTGATGAGATTTATTAAAAAAAAAATGTAAATAAACAGTAGCGTAAATAAACAGTAGATGATACTGAAAATTCCTACCATGTTTTATTTAGGAGTATCTACGTGTTTGAAAATTATTATTAATTAATTATTTACCCATAACTAAATTATGTAAGTTTGTATTTATTCTTAGTTACAACTTTAATTAGGTGATAATTTATAAATATTGTTGGTTTTTTAAACAACACTCTGTATGTGACAACTCAACATGGACATAAAAATAAAATTTTCTAACCTGAAATAAAATACGGAGCAAAACAGTACCTATAGCTTATTTAGAACTTGTTTAATGTTACAATTCAAGAAGTGTTCTTTGCGAAGTGATGGAGAATGCAGTCAGTTAAAAAAAATTGTATACAATTAACCCCTCCTTCTTTGGCAGTCGGGTACAAAAAGTATAAGTTTTTATTACTTTTATCGGTATTTCCTAGTGGAAACGTTTTTTTTTTAAAAAAAAAAAAACGGCCACGCTAGTGCGTTTTTTTTTTCAAAAAAAAACGCACTAGCGTGGCCCCTATTCATTTTGAAAAAAAAAATAATTTGGTAACTACAGTATCCCTCGGGAACAGTGTACTTTTTCGGGATTAAGGTAGCCTATGTGTGAATCCTGAGCTCAAACTGCTATCATACCAAATTTCATCGAAATCCGTTCAGTAGTTTTAACGTGAAAGAGTAACAAACATCCGTCCATCCATCCATCCACCCATCCTGACAAACTTTCACATTTATAATAGTAGTAGGATTATTTATTACAAAATTAAAACACATAAGTACTGCATTGTCATACCATCGCAAAGTATACCGTTCCTATATTTGTTACTAAACAGTTTAGCACAACTTCCGTTTAGTTACCTCTACGTAGTTAATGTTAGGGTCAGCTCACACCGCAACGATACGCGAAGCGATGTGGCGCTGCACTTTTAAGGTAACTATTCAAAATTGAACTTTATTCACCACGCAGAAAGTTACATGTTTCGTATGACATCAGTCATACATTGCACATGCGCTGTGCAGCTTGACATTCGAACTCTTACAATAAAACGTGTATATTATTGTGTAGTGAATAAAGATCAATAATGAATAGCTATCTTAAGAATACAGGGCCACGTCGCGTAGCGTATCGCGCGGTGTGAACTAACCCTTAGTATATAAAAATCATATTTTTATAAACTGACCAAGTGGTTTATCGATAATGGAGTCTATCGATTTAAAATAGGTGTATAAGTGCCATAATATTAGTGAATTTATAGCCACCGTAGACGTCAAAATAATTTGTCAAACCAGTACGAACGTTTGGGAAGAATTTGGACATAAGTACTTGAGCTGTCACTATTTATTGACAAACACTAAATTTAGCACATCTTAATCATCACACAATCAAAGTACAGTACGACCACAGATTAAAGAAAGAGGAACAGATAAACAGCTACATAGTTGGATTTCGATTTGATTGCACTAATACAAGGGTCCACGATTGTGTGGAAAAATTGTGGGCCGTTGAAGGGGCCGTCAAAATTTTCAGATATGTATCGTTCTATGAAGGCGGTTTCTCTGTACGTAAGTATATATACTTTACTCTGTGGTACGACCACGACCTCAATATCTTTCGGCAATCGTCGTTTTTCGCACATCGTCTGTCTTTTGCATAGAAGAACGAAGATTGCGGAGGGCCATTAGCGACATGGTTTTACCGTACGTTTGTTTGAACAATTTGAACATAATATGTGGTGGCCATTAGAATGGTACGTATTCCTTGTGACCTAGTCATGTATAGCCATAAGTAAGCTATGATTTCTATTTAATCGTATACATAAGATTTCTTTTAGATTAATATAATAAAATGTTTTGTTGGCGTTCTTTTACTGAAATCAGAGAACTAATAATACGCGCCACAATTTCATGGAAATGTAGGTGACACGTTGCTTCATTTTCCAAACAAAATCTTATGATTCATTCAAGACATAAACACAAAACTTAAAACCTCTAGTTCAATGCCCCGAATCAGGCTGATTGCAAAAAAAGATTGTACAGAGTAAAAAGAAGAAAATTTTATGCTTGGCAATTTTTTAACAATATGATTATGGAGGGTAGAGGAAAGGAGGACTGTCTCCATAAATGAAAAAGTGTCCGTAAAAAAGCGTTAAATAGGCGTGGCGCTTCGGTCGCAAGGTAAAGCGGCAAAATTTAAACAAATAATTAAGTCTTATCATCTTCTTCGGTTATATTTATAAAAATATTTTTGACTACGCGAGTAATTAGAATTCTCATGATTTACTGAATGAACTATTAAAGTCTACTAAAGTCGACTAACTTGACTCCACCTCTCATTGCTAACTTGATATCACACCCTGTTCTAACTCTAGCGCCATTATGGCCAGTTTTGGAACTATTATTTAACAACTTTTGTCGGACACTTTTTAGCTTTTCTGACTTACATAGATAGTCCGCCTTTCCTCTACCCTTCAATAAATATGATACATTACCTATACGTTTCTTTAAATTAAGGGGTGTATTTAGTACTTGTGGATGTACACCAATTATATTCTACTGTATTATATACAAGCCTAAAACAATATTATTATACTTGTATATACGAACCTGAATATTATTTAGTATAGAACACATAAAACCCTACACTTTCCTGGTAAAATGGGTAGCTATTTACCGGATCAGATAATGTAAAATTTGCATTTGAAGCTCTTTTGGGCTTTTACGTAATGACTGTTATTTCTGTTTCTCCTCTACCGAACTGAATAAAACAGCGTGTAATTGCACCTTAAACGTCTGTTACACTTACTGCCCTCTTACTAGTGCAAAAATTTTAATTGTTACAAAAATTTAAAAAAAAAATGACGAATTCAGCTATTAATTTCTGCATCAATATTAATGTAGTGTATGTTTTTAATTCACCGTCATATTTTTAATGATTTTTATTGACGTGACAACGTCTTATAATTCGATGGAGCCGGATGCACGCACGAAAAAATATGACTCATGCGGCGTTACCGGCGTTACCTCGCTAAACATGACGTTGTCACGTTCAACTATCGTCAGTAAACCGACTTTACAGACAACCGATTTTTTTTAAACATTTATGGCGTCATTGGATCTAAATTTTTTTAGCATTAAGTTTCCAAAATGAATGTTAATATTGTAATGTGGAACAAACTATTCCTTACGAGGTCTCCACGACAATAACTAGTGGTAGTTATTTTGTTATAAAACTACTTTGTAGGACTTCTATCGTGGCTTATTTGACATTTGAATGGCCCCCGTACACGCTGGGCAATCAGCTTGGCAAGCTAGCCAAGCTAAATGTCTGCCTGTCAAACTGTTTACATTGCGAGTGCGGGCATCATAACATTTGAGGGCGATGTTTGATGATACTTGGTAAACTCGAAAAGTCATAAATTTAGTTTTATTGATAGTGATTCATTAATTTATTTCTACTATGCCTAAGTAATAATGTTATTTCGAATACTATGTAAAATACTGTAACCTGTTAGCCTAAGTATGTGTACTATTTGTATATAATTGTTAAACTTTGCGGAATTTTTAAGTGAAACGACAATTTAAATGTATATTTGTCTATTTTGCAAAACATGACGTTAATAAAGAACGCTTTATAAAATACTTGTTTTATTTTTCACTAACTTTTTCCCGCGGCTCCGCCCTATCCCATGGGAGCACTGTGCTTTTTCGGAATAAAATGTAGCCTATGTTAATGTTAATTTGTATAAATATATGTATGTTAATCCAAAACTTAAACTACTACTATACGAAATTTCATCAAAATCCGTTCAGAAGTTTTGCGGGAAAGAGTAAAAAACGTCCATCCAACCGTCCATCAGTCCTCACAAACTTTAACACTTCCGCTACCCACGCGGAATTTGTTGCGGATTCCGCCACGCCATACCACACGGAATAACACCTCTCGTTGCCGCGAACTGCCTTATTATTTGACTTATAAATTATTCTAATTCTTTATGCACAACATCGGTACTAAGGCGGCCTAATGTCATAATAAGGCAATAGGCCGCCTTTACATATCATAATATAGGCGCCTATGTCACATTGTACAGTGTACCTTAGCTTCGAAGTGTCGTGCTAGTGAATGTACCTGTGTAGAATTTGAAATGCACAAGCGTTATGCAATATCGAAAGGTTTTCAATTCCAGAAACGAAATGCATTATTGCGTCCAATTTCGGAACGTTTGATATTTTTGCAAGTTTTCACATTTTTTCATAGGATGAAATTAACAAAAACGACTTTTATACTACTACATATTCAAATGCATTTTTAAAACAATATGAGGTTGTTCAAAATTTATTATGGATATGTTGGACTTGTGATCTACTGCTTAATTATTATTATGTTAGGACGTTTAGGCAGAAAAAACATTAAAAATATCGAAAAGAAACTGACCTAAATAAAATTACATCGCGCTCTCTAAGGTGCTGAGGTCATTAGTCTCACAGAAGCAGGTGATTTAAAGAGAGTGCATAACAAATACAAACAGCTGTGTAAGGTCAATGAGCTTAACAGCGCCGTAAAGAGCGTATTAATGTAATTTTATTTAGTAAGTATATTTTTTTTACGTAATTTTAATTATTTTTTGCCAAAACGTATCATATTCTTGGAAATATGATACGTTTAGGCAGAAAAATAATCGTAATTGATTTGGAAGAACCTAATATAATTATATAATATCTACAGTTTCAAGTTACAAACTATTTGCACGCAGAAAACTGCCCACTTTTAAATTTTTTATTATACAAGGAAAGGAATATTCGACCCAAAGGAACTTTTTGCTGATACCTACAGAATAGCTAGCCTGGCCGATTCTTCCCTTATAGTCCATTGTCACAAGCAATTCTATTCACGAATACCGGCCCAATATTTGGAGTTTATGGACATTGTGTTTGATGTCTGTATCGAAATGCTTATCTCGGCGCGTTGGAATGTTCTGGCTGTTTGCACTGCGAATTGCGGATCTGTAATGCGCTAAATTCTATTGGAACACAAGCGCAAACGAAACCACGATACTAATAGAAACACCAGCAATTTTACTAAACCCATAGAGTTAGAAAGAATACTTAAAATTCGAAGTGTTTAATGGTAATTGGCAATGGTAAATAAAAAATTGCCTCTCGACTCGGAGGTCGTGTGTTCGATTGCCGCGTTGAAACAACAAAACATGTTGTTTTCAAGTCTGGTTAGGACAACGCAGGCTGATGACCTGATTGTCTGACTGACAAGAAAGATGATCCCATGCGTCGGATGGGCATGTAAAAAGTGGGACCTGCGGCTGATATCTCGCCAGTCGTGTTGGTCATCCAACTCACATGTTTATGAGAGTTATTAATACAAAATGTCCTTAATGTTCTCTAAACTAAAGGTGGGAGAGCCATGCTTTCACATGAATCGGCCGGTTCGACAGGCTAAGTGCCACGGCCGCACAGAAAACCGGCGTGAGCGAGTGGGGGTTGGTTATTGGACGCAAGTGCGCAACACCAGAGGACTAACAAGTGTAACTAATCTGGTGTTGCGAGTGTCAATGGGCGGCGCTAATCGGTTACCATCAGGCGATCCGTCTACTCGTTTTCTAGTCTATGTCACAATGTTTTTCACAATTTACCTACAAGTTTTAAAGAGAAAAATACCAGGAATACAAGAAAATAATTAGGTAGACGCGTAAAAGTATCTTTGTTTCAAATGGAGATTAATAAAGAGCTTTAACGGTTGATATAAAAATGCATAAAATTGATTATTCAACCGGTATTGATTGTCTGGCGTGGCGAAAGTGAAGTAAAGCGACACATCGCCTTATTCGAAAAAATTGGGCTTAAAAGACACTGGGCGTTTATGACCCGCTGTTTAAAAAATTGTGAACCCCAAACCAAAATACTATTAGATGGTACATTTTTCATTAATATTTCATTTCCAGTAATTATTTTAATTCAGAAGAATATTCGTTGATATGAGTTAAAATGTATGAGAATTTACCCCACCTCCTGCAGATATGCAACCTGTGTCGTTGTAATCCAGGTGTAATTACGCTAGCATTTACGCTAATTTTGTCTTTGGTCACAGCAGCAAATTGTTCCATAGAAAATTTCCAGTGTCCTTTAATTCGGATCAACTTATATTTTAAAATATATAACTTCGAATCTCGATATTATATATCGGATAACGTTTTACACAATCTTGGCTCATAAGAGGTTCTATCCACACTCGAGAGCCCTAGAGGAATTCTAGTGGCAATACTCAGGATCATTTTTCTCCTTATCTCATAGCCTTTCACTTAATAACGACTCTTAACGACAAATCTTTTGGTATGAAGTTACCTATTATGAGTGGATATCATATCGATATCATCAAATATATTATTACAAGCAAAAACTTTCAGTACGGTTTTACGTGAATTGTGCGAACGGAGGAGTATAAAATTTGGCATAGTTGAAGTTTATGTGACGGAAGGTATGCAAAAAGCTAATACTTTTGTTTAATAAAGCTAAGAAATACATAAGATTAATAAAAATAAATTTGCACAACCTCACAGTACCATGCGTTTGTATATGAGTAGGTTTGAACACTGCGTACTAAATATCATGGACATCGTTGAAGCCGTTTCCGTGATTCAGATTATAAATATATAGAAGAATTTTTTGCTTAAGGTGTAGGATTATAGTCGAAAAAAATTGTCCAATATAGTTCGGGCCTTCAAAAGGTATTAAATATTACTGTTTCCCTTGTCCTTCATCTCAGAGAACAAATAGCTTGCCAAATTATAAAGTTTTAACCCTCCAAAAGTAAACAATCGTATCGAGGTGAACCGTCTGTGTGTAAAGTATGATTGATGGGGTGGGGTCTATCTGGCAAGTGCACGGATAATGGATACCTTGATAGATGCACCACGTGAGGTTTTGGGGGGTTAATACCTACCTGGAAAAGGATAGGGCGTTTTATGTAATATTATATCACTAGCAGTGATTTCAAAACTATAGATGGGCTATGACGTACATTTGACAGAACAAATGTTAATAAAAGAAAAAGTTACGCCATCTTGTTTTCACCATGCCTCAAATGTAAAAGTTCCCCCAAACAACCAAAAAAATTGGGCCCATTTAAAGTGGGGACAGTCTTGCCTCGACATGCCTCGTCTATAATATATACGTCTATGATTACCCTTCAGTCCTTAATCAAAAATTTAAGTTTGAACTTTAAATGGCTTCTTTTGCCTCTAAGATAGAAAAAAAATGTAAATGTTGGGACCTCCTTGTGACAGATTGTCAAACGTCAACATGTGACAGATTGTCAAACGTCAACATATGACAGAATTGTATCTATTAAACGCACGGTAGTGTGTGTTAATAATTTGAGGTAGCGTATGTTATTATTTTATGTATTTCTAAGCATTATTCTGCACACCTTCCTCCACATAAACTTTAACTGTGCCAAATATCATACTCCTCCGTTCGCACAATTCTCGTAAAACTGTAGTAAAAGTTGTTGCTAATAGTTGACCGACTTTGTTTTGACTTTGTTTTTGTGTTTGACACAAATAATAATACATAACGTACGTTTTCACTGTGAATGAATTTACTTACAAGTACTTAAATGAATTTTGTTACGTAACGCATAACGTTAAGGAAACAACATACATACGAGCAAATTCATTTTTGTTGTAGTTTATTTTAGGATTATAACTTTAGACCAACAGAAAACTCAAGTTATGAGATGATTGAAACTATACGAAATGTAATTTTTGGGGCATACGACCTTGGCAGTTACCGATTTTGATGATTATTTTATGTTGACATCAAAATAAACTGTGACAAAATCCGTAAAAGTGTATTGGAAGTATTTTAAGGATTGATCTGATGAGTAATGGCTGTTGGTATCAGATTGTGTGAGGTCTGGACCATTTATGAGGTTTTTATTGGCCGCCGATATTAATTAAGCGGGAACTTTAATATGGGCTTTGGTGGATGTCTATTATTATTGGCATATATTATTCCAGAAATTCCTAATAACCTCGGCAGTAAAGGGCTATGTGCCCCATAATTATTTTATTAATTACGTTGAGCAAAAGCTTTCCGTACAGTTTTACGAGGATTGTGCAATCGGAGGAGTATGAAATTTAGCCGGTAAACAGGTCTAACTTGAACATTATTCTAATATTTATGGGCAATTCCAAATACAGGGCGACCTTTATTTCTTATAGTATGGTCATCATATTTTTTCCATAAGAGTTAGCTAATACCGAGGCGCGACGCGGTGCGACATTTTTAAGATGAAAAAATCGAAGTAATCGTATCTTCTGATGTAGTGAATAAAGTTCAATTTTGAATCCCTATGCCTGTGCCATGTCGCGTCTCGACCGTTAAATGATAGAAAGTTTTAGTATTACACTTAAGGTGTGATGCCCCTCTGGTGATATCTATGTATATTATAATTAATATAACAAAGGAAACAAACAAGGAAATGTTTGTTTGTTTGCATCGAATAGGCTCCGAAACTACTGGACCGATTTTGATGAAATTTGGCACAGATATAGAGTAGACAATGGGTAAGGACATAGGCTACTTTTTATTGCGACAAAATATACGGTTCCCGCAAGATTTCCTTTAGTGCACACGACGACTTCGTGTGCGCTATATCTATATTAAGTAAACATAGGTAAGTATATTATGTTATTTTGTTGATAGGTTTTTTTAAATAGGGGCAAACGAGCAAATGGATCGCCTGATGAAAAACGATTTCCGTCGCCCATGGACACCGCGAGAGTCGCATGTGCGTGCCGGATTTTAAGAGGGAATACTCTCCCTTCTTAAAGGTTTGCAGGTCGTAATGGTCCGGAAATGCCACTGGTGACAGTTCATTTCAGAGTTTTACTGTGCGCGGCAGAAAGTTCCGGGTAAAGCGCATGGTGGAGGACTGGCACTCGTCAAGGTGATGAGGATGGTATTGTCACGTGGAACGGTGGTGAAAAGTTGCAGCAGGTATAAGTCCGAATAATTCCTCGGAGCACTCCGCGTGAGGATATAATCGACTAGCTTTATCCCGCGGCTCCGCCCGCGTAAATATAGTTTCAGGTTTCGCACTGTACTTTTTCGGGATAAAAAGTAGCCCATATTTTAATACAGAGCGTAAACTACTACCATACCAAATTTAAGAGAAAGAGTAACAAACATCCATCAATACTCACAAACTTTCACATTTATAATAGTAGGAGGTGTACAGAATAGTACACTGCAACCACTGTGCCTCGACAATCTTCATATTTCTATGGAGATGACACACGATGTATTCGATTTCGACGATTCCTAAAAGACATTATAAGACTACGGTCTTACCGTACCTACATACATTTGTCGTTCTTTTTCTTTGTTAAATAGACGGGAAACTTGTGTAACATTGCCCAATGGTCGGAGTAAAACCACAGCTACAACTGATTGAGTGTACTGTTGGTTCTTGGTGGAAATTCATGTTCATCATACCACCAAATACACCTGATGATGAGTTAATCGAATATATAAACCACAGAATAGCAAACATATATACTTAAGTACAGGGAAACAGCTTTCATAGAACGAACCAAATTTGTTGTGTTGACGTCGCCTTCAACGGCCCACAATTTTTCCAACCAATTGTGAACACACCGTATGCTTGTAGTAATGCAATCAAATTGAAAGATAACTATGTAGCTGTTAATCTGTTCATCTTTTATTAAAATGTGATAAAAATAATGATCATAGTTAAAAATCTCTCTCGTATTTTATAAAACCCATGAGCTAACGACTCTGTGGAGTATTGGCCGATACATCACCGTTCCGTTTCATTACACACATTATTGCACTTCCCCACTCGATTTACTGCCCGCTGCGCTATGTATATCATCACAATGTATTACCAGGGAATCTTATTCATAAGCAGGTAGAGTGTTCTCTTAATTTACTTGTATTATAATGATGGCATGCAGTCACAATACAATTGTAATAACACGTCCGTTTGATATCATATTAAAACATAATGCAAACAAACTATGACAACAGTCAACTTGCTTGTAAATTAGATTCCCTGATAGTACATTATTATCTTCATCGATATAGCTTCGCATCTCAACTAATGGGTATTCATGACCATCAGTAGGCTAATGCGCTCACTGGTGACAAATATCTTTTTATTTTGGACGGTTCCACATTACGTGAATCTGGTCCCGTTGCGTGTTGTAAGTTCTCGAAGAACTTTGTTACGGGTACCAGACAACAGAAATACCTTTAAAACTTTATAAATAATATAATATAAACACAATACACATATTTAAGATTTAATAAATTAAACGAACGAACATGTGTTCAATAGGTACACATCCATGACTCAGGAACACAGAAAACTTTTTTGTTCCTTTGGCCAACGCGCTCAACCACTGACCCACAGAAGTCGTTGAAGCCTTGGAGCTATATTTATGACTCCTATAAAGGATATACCCATTAAGTAAAAAAATAATCGGTTGTCAGTAAAGTCGGTTTACTGACGATAGTTGAATGTGACAACGTCATAAGAAAATACTGATGGATCGCTCACTCAAGTAGGAGAGAGACAGATGTCGAACGCTGCCGAACGCGAAGGCCGATTGTGCCTCTTTGTCGCTCGTTCCGCGCTCTCGCTTGCACTTCAAGCCTTAAATGGAACGCCTCAGTGCGAGGTAACGCCGCATGAGTCATGTTTTTTCGTGTGTGCAGCCGGCTCCATCGAATTATAAGACGTTGTCACGTCAAAAAAATACACGGCAGTCAACACCTATTACCTATTAAGTAGTTATCCCAAAGATACTACAGTATCCCACAAATACTACAGTATCCCATAGATACTACAGTATCCCATAGATACTACAGTATCCCACAGATACTACAGTATCCCACAGATACTGCAGTATCCTACAGATACTGCATAAATATAACTAAAATCTTATGAAGATTGTAGGTATGTTTGTGATTGGAGGTAAATAGTAAGAGAAAAAATAATATCTTCAGTGCATTTTATTATTTTTTGTTTCTTTTACATGTCATTGGAAATTATGCACGTGTATATTCTAAGGGTCAGCTCACACCGAAACGCGATAGGACACGACGCGGTGCTGCATTTTTGAGATAGCGATTCAAAATTGAACGGTTTTCCCTACGCAAGAAGATTCACGTTTCATTGTAAGAGCGGCGTCGCGCTACGCAGCTCAAAATTCGAACTCTTGTAATGAAACACGTATTTGTAATAAATAAAGTTCAATTTTGAATCACTGTCTTAAAAATGCAGCACCACGTCGCGTCTTGGTGTGTGACGTTAAGGCTCGTTACTCAATATAATTTATGACATTATCTATTTATCTCTTACAGCACCGTAAAGACATAAATCCGTATGACTGTACTAAAACATAAGATGAAAGATAACACACAAGAAAGTATCCAAAGTATACGTAAACGAAAAAGTCCTTTAATTACATAATAAATAGGTTCATAAATCTCTGACCCTCTGATAGTGAGGGCTAAGGACCGAGTGCCTCACACGAGTCCCTTAGATATGAACTACGATAATAAGGGCCATCTTACATGCCCTCACAAAAGGGTCGAACTGTTTCCGTCAGTATTTGCAACCTTATATTATGTTCTATTGAATGATATAAATTTTTGTGAATTTAGAACCAAAAATATAAAATTTATATATTATACTATATGCTATCCGCGATTTCGTGCGCGCAAAAGTAAATCTCGAGGGTACCGTATATTTTATCGCAATAAAAAGTAGCCTATGTCCTTCCCCGTGGTCTATTCTATATCTGTTCCAAATTTAATAAAAATCGGTCTAGTAGTTTCGGAGCCTATTCGGTGCAAACAAACAAATAAACCTTTATTATATTAATATAGATAATTATTATATTAATTTATTTTGTTTATAAATTAGTAAATAGCATAATTATTATATTCTTTTCCGAACATTTGTTTGAACAAACTAATAAAATATTATCTTTCCTACCGCAAATTTAAATAATTTAGTTTTTAACCTACTAAACATCAACCTTACCAAGTAGCTTTAAAGCCTTACTTACTACCTTCAGGTCTCAAAGCTACTAATATTTATTTAGTAGCTATCGAGTATACAGCTCTCTGGAGAATACCTCGCCAACATAATATACAACTATATAATATCTGCATGGTTTATATCTTGTTTGGTTTCGAAATCATTTATAATACTGGTAGGATGTGAAAGTTTGTGAGGTTGTATGGATGCATGGATGTTTGTTACTCTTTCACGCAAAAACAACTGAACGGTTTTGATGAAATTTGGTATGGTAGTAGTTTAGGCTCTGGATTAGGCTACTTTTTATACCGAAAAAGTACAATGTTCCTTTGGGCTACTGTATTTACACGGACAGAGCCGCGGGAAGCAGCTAGTACATCATAATATTACCACAGATTAAAGAGGAACAGAATAACAGCTACATAGTAAGCTCGCGATATGATTGCACTACTACAAGCATACGGTGAATGTACGAAGAAGAATATTTGTTACTGGTATGGGTGTCCACTAGCATACTATCTTCTACGTGGCAAGAGTGAAAAATATGGTAGAAATAGTGGACAGTCGAAAGGTTTACAAAATTTTCAAATTTCGTGTTTGACTTTTTATGTCATGCGACATTGTGATGTGATTGGTGTTGACGACAAATAACATGATGAATATTATTACAAAAATATATTTTTGTGTAATGAATGTTAAAAGATTATAATATTAAAATCTTAATCACACATATCCAAAGGTTATGCAATATGTACTGTATTGCGTGCATAAAAAAATAGAATAAATGAAAATATCTCTAAAAGTAACTATCCCAAGGATAACATAAGTAACTTTTTATTTTTATTTATTTATTATTCAAGACAACAAATTTTTTTTTTTTTTGGTTTGTAGTCATCATCAGAGCCCTTAGCGCTTCTGCCCTACAGGGGATTATATTTTGATGACTTCACAATATTTTTTTATAACCTAGCACAATGAGAAAAAAGTTGAGGTGTAATAAACATTATGCATACATGCAAATGCTGCATCTAAAAATATAATCACTATCAATTAAACTAAATATTTAATTTTCTAGTAGGTGGTTTGCTTTATTATAATAGACCGATTGAGGTGATGGTGCAGGTTCGATGCCTGGTTTTGGCGTACCATTTAGACTTTTCTGACGACTCTCGTCGAGACACAGAAGACTCTTCTGTGACAACCCTGACAAATTTTGGATCCATTTAGAAGCTTCTATGAAAGCTGTTCCTCTGTACGTAATATTACTTACTCTGTGATATTACTTTACAAGACTGTGCAGCATAAAGTTCGTCGAAGTGCTACGCTGTCGTAGAACGAAGTTATTTTCAACTTACTTAGCTGAGCGATGTTTATGCAAATGTTATGTATTTTATTAATAACTAAACAGCTTTATTATTTATTTAATTGTATTATATTATAATTGTATATTATTAACTAGCTGGTGCCCGCAACTTTGTTTGCTTGGAACTAACGGAAACAGATAAAGTAGCCTATGTTACACCTTATAATATAACATCAGCTAATTGCCAGTGAAAGTCCCGTGATAATCGGTTCTGCAGGATACTGCAGAACCGATTGAAGTGTATGATAATACAGACAGACAGACACGGACATATAAAAAATAGATTGTTTATCAATGTTTAAATACAATGTCTATTTATAATCTTATTGCATTTCAGAATTATGAAAACAAATTTTACAATTTAACATCAGCTATAATGAAGACTTTTTGTATAATATAATAAGATGCAAAGTGCCATCATCCTTTATACGGCTTGTTAGGGAGCTTGATATACAGCATGATAAATTTTGACTTCATCTCTTAAGAAAATTCACGTTACTTAATGTTATTATGTTAAAAAGGATATGCTGTTATGTCATGCTAAAGGTTTCATATAATACTAGCTGGTGCCCGCAACTTTGTTTACGTGGAGCTATTAATGGAAACGGAACCTTTTTTTTTAAACGGAACCCTAAGATAAAAGAAGCCTAAGTTACTCCTTATAAGATCAGCTATCCGCACTTTCACTGGTATATTAATATATATGCCAGTGAAAGTGATGTCAAAATCGGTCCAAAATTATATCTGCATAACGCACGGTAGTGTGTGTCAATAATCTGAGGTAGTGTGACGTGTTGATGTTTTTTATTAATTTTATGTACTTCTAAGCATTATTTGAAAAATATTAGCTTTCTGCACACCTTCCTCTTCATAAACTTTAATTTGCCGGCTAAATTTCGTACACCTCCAGTTGCACAATTCTCGTAAAACTGTACTGAAAAATGTTGCTTCACAAATGCATAATAGTAATGCCTGGTCGTTCGGCGACTTGTTCGATAGCACATAATCTTACTTACTTAACTAATTCCAGAAGCGGATTATATCTAGCTAATGCGTTGCGATGATAATCTTGAATCTCGACAGTGGACACACAACACAGGGAGGGAAAAGTAATTACTCCGGCCAATCAGCTAACGACATTACTCTTCAAAGGAATCATCTTTTGTCGCTGGACCGTTACTCAGAGACTCACATTAGCTTTTCCTCTGTATCTATTAATACCGATATTGCCTATTAGCTATTGACGAGATTCTTTTGTAAATATCAATGCCGCATGCATCATCATCATAAGATCCACTATACAGACCCATAGTATGCCAAACATTAAGTAAAATATTGTATATTCTGTAATCATCGTGTAACTTACAGTAATCATCATCATCATCAGTTAAAATTTTAACTGTTTCTCTACTCAATCTTCATAATTTTAAATGGTCGAATGTCAGTGGTCCATTTTCACACGTTACGGCAACACCATATTATTATTAACATTATATTATATAACACCATATTATTTAGAAAATAAGATTTATTTCATTTTGTGCACTTTCACTTTGGATGTCGGTTTTCATTTTTTTGTTTAAAAACAATAATTAGTATTCAATCTTTAAAATATGTTATAAGGAAACCATTTACGTATTTTAATCACGATTTATGGTTTACACCGGCGGTTATCCGTAAAAACCGGGTTCAAACACGCCCAGACGGTAATCCATCAATCTCTCCGTGTGCTTTTCATTACGAAAAATGGAAATTGGAAGCGTTTATGGTGGATTTCAATTTTGCTGTATCTTTGATTTGCAGGATCGAATTATTTATATTTCCGGTTTGAAGACTGTATGTTCTTCATTCTTGCCCTTTGATCAGCTCAAAATACTTTTATTATATTTATGAATGTTTTGTTACATTAAATCTGAAAAAATAGGTTTTGCGATCCACGTGGACACCCATCGCACCCCCGTGGGGGATAAATTTCCAAAAATCCTTTTATAACAGATGTCTACTTCATAATAGCTATCTGCGTGCTAAAATTCAACGCAATTCGACCAGTTGTTGATATTTCACTACCCAAACCTTGAACCTCCATTTCACCCCTTAAAAAACTATAAAATATGTGCTCAATGAATATGTATTTATCGGATATTAATTTTCGTGGAAATTGGGTCCGATTTTAAATATTTTCCATACAAACTTTCAACCCTTATTTTACGCCCTTTTACACCCTCAGTATTAATTCTAAGAAACCCCGAAACGTGTGTGTAATGAAATGTATTTAAGAGAATGAATCTCAATTTTAAATCATATAGGTGCAAAAAAGTTTTTCCATACACACTTTCAACACTTTAATAAAGGTGCTATTCAGTTTAGTTTACCTGTTAGTTTATTTATTGTAGTTCTTGTTAAGACAGAAGAACATGTGTCGGGACAGCTAGTTTTATTATAAAATATATTATATAAGTAAAAAAGCTACAGCCACGCGCTATAAAAAATAATTCCAGCTAATTGTTTCATAACTATTATATTTTCGTAGGTGCGTAGTGCGTGGACTAAAAATGTTATTATGTCTTGACATGAATTAATTACTAGTGTCGTGCACATTAAAAATAATATTAAAAGGACATACTTTTCAGGGTTCCAGTAGCTAAAAATATAACACCGTCAAGACTCGTGAAATAGCGACGTGAGCCGTGACAATTTTCAGATTGTATCTTATCTATGTCTAGACTAATATAAATTATAAAGAGGAAAGATTTGTTTGTATGTTTGTTTGTTTGCATTGAATAGGCTCCGAAAATAATGGACTGATTTTGATGAAATTTGGCACAGATATAGAGCGACCACGAGGAAGGACATATGCTACTTTTTATCGTGGCAAAATTTGCGTTACCTGTGGGATTTCCTTAAGACGCACGAAGTCGCGAGCAATATATATTGTACATTAAAATTTAACTTTCGTTAGGTACTTCGCTAATTTTACATTTTAGACTTCAGTTATGATTTATAAAGAATCATGCTCACCCCACTGATAATAATTAAATCAAGCATTATGAAAACAAAAGATTGCCTGATTCAAAACATTTTCTTAACCATACGGAACCTTAACTTTTGAAGCATTTTCAGGTCTAAATGAAAATATGTTTCCTACGGCATACAATTATATAGTCAGACGCTGATTACCATAAATTATGCAAAATTATTTATCGTACCCGTTCTGTGACGTAAAAGAAAACAATTTTTAAAATAATTATGCTAATGAATGGTTTAGCTTTAACATTTATCTACATGCCTTCTAACCTTCTGTGTAAAATAAAAACAGTAATAACATAAAGTGTTTTGAAATAGCTTATAAGAAAAATAGAATTTTAGTTTTTGTTACAAGAAAAAAAAATCCCAGATATTACATAGATCCTTTATCCTTCTATACTCTGCAGGTATAAAAGGCCACTTTGAGTATTTCGTACTCGTATCGCGTTCATAAATAAAAATCACAGTTAGTAAAATAACAGTCATCAACAATAGCTGACAAAGAAATAACCTGACCAAGAGCATGTCAGGACATAGTTCCGTAACTATCGACGCTCCATAGGTTTTCTTTAAAATAAATACTTCGAAAGTTATTGTCCGTATTCGCTCAAAATGATTTTTCTAAAGAGTTTTGAGCATGATCTATCAGCATGGAAAATTGCAATGTAGCAATTGCATTGTTTCTATCTCCTATAGTTTAGAAATGTAAGGGTGGGCCAACTTATAAACCACTATGTAGGCCGATTACTCAAAAAATTGACGACTTTGCAAAAAAGTAATTTATAAAACCGTGCCGTTATTCAACGATACCCCACACGATGGGGTAAAATGAAAAAAAAATATTTTTCATTCCCACTGCACATGTATGGAGAGCCACCCCTAATGTATAAAAAATGACATTTTAGGGGTGATATTTTATGATGCCAAAATTGAGATCTATATACATTGTATAACCCATACTAAAATTCATCGATTTACATTAATAATTACAGGAGCTGGAAGCGCGGACAGACATATAGACGAACGGACAGAGCGAAACTAAAAGGGTTCCTTGAGTATTACGGAACCCTAAAAAAGGGGCAATGTTATTTGACTGACTGAGTTTAAAAATTGGAACATCTTCTCTATGAAGAGTTTAGTAACAACTGTGGGGTAAGCACGAACAACTTACGAAGTTATCGAGTGAAACTATAGGCGCTGTCAAGATTTTCATACAATAATTCTCATTCGATAACGTTACGAATACGTTGCTGTCAATTGTTCATGCTTGGGTCTACTGATAATAATTTCTTGTTACCTTCAAATTACAACTACTGCAAATCCATTACCAACTATACTTTTCGCGAAGTTTCAAAAGTATACTGATACCGGCTCTTATGTTTAAAAAAAATATATAATTTAAATTTCGAACGCAAGTTTCGCCGGAAGTGCGCTGAATGGGGACGCTGTCAATTTCCGTATCGCGCCGGAACAAGATGGCTGAATTCTATTATAATCTTCACGGGACAGCAAACAATTGCTTATTCGCTAAACGAATTGGAAGCAATGTCTTTTATATTTACTTTTGGGTCACTTTTTAGCAATAAGGCAGTGTAAATACTGCCCACCTTTATAGTCATACGTATCAAATCAACCGTACAGTTTTAATTCATTGTTAATGAAAGCAGATGCAAATTTAAAATATCTAAAATTATTTCACATTAATAATACACAGCACTTCAGACTTTTAACAGCCTCCGTGATCCAGTGGTTTAGAGCTTGGCTCTCGACTCGGAGGTCGGGGGTTCGATTCCCGCGTTGGAACAACAAAAGATGTTGTTTTTAAGTTTGGTTAGGACAATACAGGCTGATCACCTGATTGTCTGATAAGAAAGATGATCCATGCGTCGGATGGGCATGCAAAAATTCGGTCCTGCGCCTGAGCTCTCGCCAGTCGTGTCGGTCATCCGTTCTGGGTTTCGACTATCGAGAGTAAAGGAAGAGAGAGTGCTCTTGTGTACTGCGCACACACCTGGGCACTATAAAATAACTCCTGCGTGGTTATTCAATGAAACCGGCCACCGTCACCGAAATCGGTGTGGGGAGTTATTACACAGAACTTCTTACACTTTTTCCGCTTTAATGAGTATTTTAAATTAATTTTGTTACACTTTTTACAATCATGACGGTCGTTAGTGCCGGTGCTGGACCTGTAGGCTGGACCGTGAGGCCTTGAGGGTTTAATTTAAATATTGTAAAAATGTTCTGTTATGTCAGGTTAAAAGGCACAACTTTCAGCACATAAAATCAGGTGAGGCTGCGAGCAATTTCTAGCTAAAATATAGGTAATTTTCCCCGGCGATATTGCGTTCCATTTTGAGACATCAGAAGTTTTGAAGACACTCGAGCCGCTCCAAATTGAAAATCCTGTCTAGTTTCATTTTAAGGACATATCATTATTAGTTATTTGCCAAGTATTATTCAAATAATGCAACTTTTAGGAATGGATTTACTTACATACTAAAGTGAGGTCGCGGAGCACGTAGAATTTCGTACATTGACTCATCGCTACTTGGATCTTTCACTCGCTTACGAATTAAAATTAAAATTATTTTTATTGCATTTACACGAGTACGCAATAGCAATATATTATGCATACGCGGGTGAAAGAGACAAGCAGCGATAAGTCAATGTACGAAATTCTACGTGCTCCACGACCGCACTTTAACCATTTATTTAGATGTCAAAAAATAGAAGCCGAGCCTGAAAGTTATGGCGCCCACATAACTGTATACGTCGTTGTAAGTATAATTAATAATGAAAGTATAATCATCATAAATATATTAATACGTGAAGCTAACTTTGTAATCATTTATACGAAAATTATGTGAACAGAGGAGTATTAAATTTGGCCCAATTAAATTTTACACGGAGAAGGAGTGAGCTACACTATTATTTTTTATTATAATGCTAAAAATAATAATAAAAACAACATAACACAACTACCTCAAATTAAAAACTCACACAACCGTGCGTTTGATACGGTATTTACACACATACAGTACTTACACACATACAGTAATCTCACACGTTGACGTTCTTCTGTCTTTCACATTCAATAGACAACATTCGCAATTTTCCTAATGAAGTTCAAAATTAAAAATGAGTTACCGTCAAATTTGGACTACTAGGCGACCACTATTAAATAATTAATGAATGTGATATACATAAACAAGAACTTTTTCTACTAATTTTTAGTGCCAAATATCATTCTCCTCCGTTTGAAAAACTAAAACTGTTATGAAAGTTTTTTTACTTCCATCATAATATAATAATATGGAATATGAACTTTATTATTATTTATTATAGTTATATTAATTAATTACCTACATTGAGACTGTAATTTTTGCTCTATATACGAGTTCCCGAAAAAACTCAGAAAAACAAAACTACGAGCGATACACTCACCTAATTATTTATTTGGTCCCTTCATTAAGATCCTTACCCCCGATGCCCGAGGCAGGCTGCAGGCTGTTTCGTCCTTATTATTACTTTTCATTAACGAACCAAACATTATGAACCACTTTGTACTTTGCACCTTAACAAATTTTCTTGAGGTGCAAAGTAAAATTACTTGTATATTTTAATATCCAACATAAAGTAGATGTGTAAAAAAATACTATACAAAATTTTTAAAAAGGTATAGTTTGTGACTTTATGAGGTTGTCGGGGGTAATCTTTGGATCTACTGAACCTATTTTGAAAATTCTTTAACCAACAGGAAGCCACAATATTTGTGAGTGTTATAGGCTATACATGTTGGCCCAGTGTAGGCCAATGCGAGCGTCGGCAAAATGGTACAAGGCACTTGCCTTGTACCATTTTGCCGACGTGGACATTAGCACTTGCTAATGTCCACACGTTGGACAAATTCCATGAATGCCAATGCAGACGGCCAATGTAGACGAGTGTTTTGTCGAGCTGCCCACACATTGGCCGGGCGCAGACGAGCGCCTTTAATTTGTGCACAAAAACCGAACACCAGTCCGAAGTGAGGCAAGTGATCACGAGTGACGGCGAGCGAAGACAAGTTGCGGCAAATACTCCACACAATATATTGGCGCTGGGCTTTACTCGGCCAACTAGCCGAGCGACACCGAGCGCTGGCCATCACTGGGAAACGCTGGGCCAACATGTAGAGCCGCTATAATAAAGATATCGTATAAATATGCCGCGGGCGTAGCCGCGGGCAAAAGCTAGTATAAAATACTTTTTGTTAATTTTAATAAATTAAACTACATACTACCTGCGACTGTCTACGTGAGCATAGATTGCGTACATCCAACCATAGAAAAAAACACAACTCCAACTAGACCATTTCATTTATATTATCTATCCAAAAAGAATTTTAGAACGTTTATAACTAGGTAAATATAGGTAGGTACTTTGAGAATCTTTCTTTGTGTATTCTTATTATGATACTATATTAATAAAAAAAAATCTATTCTTTGAGGTATTGTATCTAATGTCGTCCCATTAAATACAAAATCGATACAGAAATTTAATACACCGTGAACTACAGGATTATGGTGTTTCACTTTCAGCTCCGAAGTCGGAAAACACATTTTTTCAACTTTTGCCCGACTACGGCGAAGTCAAAAGGAAAGGATTTTGGAAGTCTATCAGTCAGTATTCTGTATGTATGTACTTAAGCTATATTTAGGTAGTCAGGTTATAGTTTTTTTTATTATATTCATGGTTACTTAATATATTAGTAACAAATTGAATTATATAGTTATTTTTCTCATTTAATCCTACTACTATTATAAATGCGAAAGTTTGTGAGGATGGATGAATGGATGTTTGTTTCTCTTTCACGCTTAAACTACAGAAGGAATTTTGATGAAATTTGGTATGGTAGTAGTGTAAGCTCTGTAACATATAGGCTACTTTTTATCCCGAAAAAAATAGTGTTCACGTATTGCGGGCGAAGCCGCGTACAAATTAAGCCATAATTTATTAATATAAACAGATATCCAATCCATATCCGTATCCATCCAAATTGAAACTTATCTATTAACCAAGCAAGTAAGTTTGCGGGACGTTGCGAACACTCCGCTTTGACACAGTTGTAAGTGCGAAGTGCCGACGCCGAGTCCTTGTCAAGTTTGCACACTAAACTGCGACGCCGCATTGTATAAATCTACGACCACGCGTGACTCACTTCACGAAGGGTCGTGATTCAGCTCTCGCGTCACTGCGACCCAGTGCATCTATTGATTGATTCGCAACGCGCATTCCTGTGAATCCAAAATATTATTTATTTCTTCTTGCTATATTTTCTAATCAATAACAGAAGTATTAAATTCTTATCAATACTTCCTACTACTGTTCTAAATGTGAAAGTTTGTGAGGATGGATTGATGGATGTTTGTTACTCTTTCACGCAACAACTACCGAACGGATTTAGATGAAATTTGGTATGGCTTAGGCTCTGGATTTAAAAATAGGCTACTTTTTATCCCGAAAAAGTATAGTATTCCCGTGGGATACTCGATACTATATTTACGCGGGTGGAGCCGCGGGAAAAGGCTAGTACTTTATAAAACAGTAGCTTTTTTGCTGATCTTTGCTGAAGACTATATACTTTTCACTGTGTCAGTGTCGCTGTTCACGTACTGCATATGTACATGGGGTGGGGCAGGAGAAACATCCATGATATGTTTAGAGCGTGTTCAGCGAGCAGTTCTTAAGGCTATGCTAAATAAACCTTTCCGGTTTCCTACCTCCGATCTTTACAAGGAGTGTGGTGTCCTAACTGTCCGTCAGCTTTTTGTACTCTGTAACACCATCTTGTCTCACTAAGGTTTCCTGGGTTCAAAAGTCCAAGCCGCACTCTTCACTAGACCCATCATTCGAATTCCGAATGTGACTGTAAGAAGCACTTTCGCTAAACGTTAACCCCTTTATTGGAATTTATATGTACAACAAAGTATGCTCCAAATGCAACATTAAAAACTGTACCTCTACAAAGGCTAAAGTTATGGTTACAAATTACTAAAAATCTCTGGATTACGATGCTACGGAGAAGATTCAGACACCTTGAGACTCAAAACGGCAACCCCTCCCTATTTTATTTTACAATTACATCCACAGATTTTAAATCTTAATTTATGAAGTACTACTATTCGGCAACAATTTATAAACTTATTATCTATATTTATACACACATACTTAAATATACTATATTTACATTTTTAGTTTTTATGTTTTAACTTTTAATCAATTATTTTATCGAGGTTAAGCTTTTTGTTCAAACGGTACCAGCTCTCACAACACAGGTTATCCTAGTGTGAGAGCTACAGTTAATCTCAATTAAGTTAAATTAGACAGCAAAAATAAAGGAAAAAAAAAATGGTTGTGATTCAACATATTTGTAAGCACTGTTTTTCTATTTTTGCTGAAATAAAGTTTATTGCATTTTTTTATTATTTACTTTGTTCGTGGCTTCTTTCGCGTAAATAAAGTATCCCTCGAGACTTTTTCGGTTTATAAAGTAGCCTATGTTTTAATCCAGAACCTAAACTACTACCACACGGAATTTAATCAAAATGAATTCAGTAGTTTTAGCGTGACACAAGTAACAAACATCCATACATCCATCCACACAAACTTTCACATTTATAATAGTAGTAAGACGTACGATAGAAGGTCGTTGAAGGAATGATCACCAGAACCCAATCGCATGAATTCGCATAGCAGTCATTCGCGTCCAAGTTTCGCTGCGAATTCGTATCGCGCCGATTAACAGTTTGGTGTGAAAGCCTCCAAGTTTGAGCCAAATGAAAATGTAATCTATGATTGTTTGCTACAGATATGCAAATTAAAGTGGAGGAAACTAAAGCTTCCAAAAGTTGACGAGGAACTCCATTTTAGTAACCGCGAATACATTCAGTCCATGTTTCTTAGATACCTTAATCTATGCTAATATTATAAAGAGAAAAGATTGGGTTGTTTCTTTGCATTGAATAGGCTCCGAAACTACTGGACTGATTTTGATGAAATTTGGCATGCATTTAGTATAGACCACGGGGAAGGACATAGGCGTATTGTTTCACATTTTTATCGCGGTAAAATGTATGATTGCTGCGCGATTGTCTTTTGCGCGACTTCGTGCGTGTACTATAAGTAATACGTAGTGTAAGTATAGCATTTAACTACGGCACTGCCAACGTAAGGCTAATTATATGCTTGGATTACCTTCATTTTGAAGCACTCTATATATTAGTGAAAACCGCATTAAAATCCGTTGCGTAGCTAACAAGATTAATGTTCACAATACATCTTTCCCGCGACTTCGTAAGCGCAAAAGAAAATCGGGAACTTTACATTTTCCGGAGATAAAAAGAAGCCTATGATCTTCCCCGTGGCCTACTCCATATGTGTGCCATCTATATTATTTCATCAAAATAGGCCAGTAGTTTCGGAGTTTATTCAATGCGAACATACAAACAAACAAATCTTTCCACTTTATAATATTAATGTAGATAAGCGAAAACGTTACTCTAGTGTTACGGGTGTCCATGGGCGACGGTAAGTGTGAAAGTGCATAAGTGAAAGAGTATTTAATTAAAATTAAAAAGAACTTCTTTATACTGATTTATAAACTTATAGTAAAGTTTCTGAGGACCATTCTTAAATCAGAAAGTTTTGAACCGTTGCCCTTATCATTGGAGCAGAAAAACTGAAATATAAACAGTTACAAAATATAAAACAAATCGATCTCCAAGTATACTGGGAGAGAACCCATGAGTCATCTAACCCTAATACTTTGCTAATAGACTCGAACGTTTAGTGGCAGAAACATCGACATTCAATAAATATTATGTTATATACACATAAGTAAAATATAAGGTATTAAAATTATTTCATTACATTTTAATTAATTACCTGTTTATAATGTATATTATGATGTCTCCTGAAAACCATGTACTTGAGAAATATTTATTTAGGTCAGCGATAGTGTGTCAGCTTTACTCGGCTCCTGCACTTTTTACTTTGACTTTATATGTAGGTATTTCAAAAAACAGTTTTTAGCTGATTTCTACGATTACATTGAATTTTGGCACGCATATACATAGTTATATGAGTGCCAAAATTCAATGTAATCTGAACAGCTGTTGATATTTCACTATACAAACTTTGGACCTCCATTTCACCCCTTTAGAGGAAGAATTTCAAAAAACTATAATATATTCATAGATAAATCACTGGTCCCGCTGGGCGCCCGACAAGATAGAGCACTCCCTTATAAAAGCAACTTCGTCAATGAGGCAACTCATTATTGTAGTGTGTAAATTGACAACTGACTTACATGTGACGAATTCTCGCTGCGTGAAAAATTGTGATGCCAGCTACTCAACTTTTACCCGATTTAACGAGAAAAATATGTTATACTTAAAAACTAGCTTTTGCCCGTAGCTCTGCCCACGTAAATACAGTATCCCATAGGAACATTTTTCACATATATAATTATAGTAGTAGGATAGTAGGATAAACATCAATTAATTCAAAGTGAATATATTAATATATACTTCTTATGGGCTTTTATGGTAGGTACGTATATAAATGACAAGACCTCATTTTATTTATTTTTATTTACATTTAATATTTACAAATTATTATTAAAATAATCACAAATAATATATGTTGTGCCTGCCTAAAATTTGGCAGGCTAAGCTTTAAATTGTATCCCACTATAGTATATTGCTGTTTTAAATTACTCTTAAAAGTGTTCAAAATACGACTACCATATTGTGTGAACGTTTTGAAGACGAAGATTCAGTAGTGTTGACTGCACTAGAAGCGGTTAAAGATAAATTTGACGAGATCTCAGAATGAATATTATGTCTCATTTTAAAAATCATGATCATCCAAAACGTCATCGTGTTGATGCCAGCAACTCATTCGCAATGAGCTCGCGGCTCGCTGACACTGTACACACACATACAGTGATATTATACTTATAGGTATTAGGTGCATTCAGTTTGTCTGTTTGGTTTATTTCAGAAAAATCGGCCGGCCTTAGTGGCTTAGTAGGTGTAGATGTAGGTTATGTTATATATGGATAGAATCATAATAACAAGGTTAAATAAATTAAATAGGATATAATTTATTGTCAAAATATTTTATTTTAATATTAGGTCTTTACCTATGAAATTGCCGTTTTGTATGAAAAAATTTAAACTATTTTTTTTTTATGTATTTTTTATTTGTATTAATCGAAGTAATCAGCCATGCAATCAATGCATCTTTGCCAACGCAGTGGCAGTTTATTGATGACCTTCTTAAAGAAATCAGCTGAACGGGAGGCAACAAATTCTTCAAAGGCATTTTGTACTGCCTCTCGGGTATTGAATTTTTTTCCCGCCAAGAAGTTATCCAAATTCTGGAAAAAGTAGTAGTCTGTAGGCGGAAGGTCTGGTGAGTAGGGCGGATGACGAAGAGCTTCCAATCCCAGTTCTTGCAACTTGGAGACCGTCTGCTGTGCAGTATGAGGTCGCGCGTTGTCGTGCAGGAGCACCGGAGACGAGCGATTGACCAATGCTGGTTGGAGGTGTGTGCCAGCTTCTCCATCATTGTGTTCAGTTCTTCACAGTACACATCTGCAGTAATGCTTACCCCGTTTGGTAAGAAGCTGTGATGAATCACACCGGCGCTAGACCACCAAACAATGACCATCACTTTTCTAGGGGTAATTTTTCGTTTAGGGCATTGTTTAGGTGCTAAACCAGGATCCAACCAACTTGCTGAGCGCTTGCGGTTATCAAACAGAATCCATTTTTCATCGCATGTAACAATGCGGTTCAAAATTCCTTCATTTGTGTGTCTGTTGAGCAGTGCAAGGCACGTCTCGACGCGTACTTCGCGCTGGCGATCATTGAGATCGTGGGGCACCCATTTGTCAAGCTTTTATACCTTGCCAATTTGACGCAAATGGACCAATATTGTTTTGACGCTAACGTCAAAAGCTGCTGCTAATTCAGCCGTAGATTGTGTATCATCAGCTTCCACAATCGCCTTTAATTCGTCATTGTTGACCAAAGTCTTCGGACGACCGCGAGGTTCATTTTTCAGGTCGAAATTTCCAGAACGGAATCGAGCAAACAGGTGGTGCGTTGGTTTGTAGTGCTAGCTCCGTAAGCGTCGTTGATGTTGCGTGCCGCTTGTGCCGCGTTGCTGCCACGACGGTACTCATATTCCATAATTACTCGAATTTTTAACGTATCCATGAAGATCGTCCTGTCTCTCGTGCGTGCTAGTGTGTCCTCTTTCACTCCGCGTTTTCGTGCCGTCTCGCTCTGTCCGCGTCGTAGTGATTCGCTCACTCCGCGGTAGTGCCATCCCGCTCGGAATCGTGTCGAGTGTCTCGCTCACTCCACGCTCGTGCCGACCCGCTCTAGTGCAGTGCCGTTTTACCCCAATAGCGAACGTCAATCTTCTCGTTATTCGTAAGAATAACGAGCGGATTGCCGCCTTGCTGAGGGGTTGCCCTGCCCTTGGCCTCCCGTTGGAACCTGTTCCAACGTTGGGTCACGGGGAGCCAGTCTCCTCTAAGTTTTAATCCATGCAAGTAAGTACACTATCGTGACTACTTTGACACTAGATACGTGTTTCGTGTTTAGTTTTAACCGTGTTTGTGTGATTACTTTTATTTACCTACTATTACTATTTCTGTTGTACGTGTACATGTTGTTAGTGTTTCTGTGACATTAAGAACATGTCTACTATGTTATACGGTGGACGCTAGTTTAGTGCCCCGTTACCATGGCCGACCGCGGTTCGCGGCCACATAGCCGCGACCGCCCTAGCCACTCACGCGCCGGCTCTGGTGCGTCGCGCAGCACTACCTCATCAAGGTCGAGCTCGCGCACGTCCGAGCGCGCCTACCTATCAGCCACCGAGCCCAGCTTGAGCGGTGCGGACACCGCTCGCCCCGGGCCGTCTTCGGCATTCTCGCGGGGTGGTACTATTACCCCCCCGCCCCAATGCCTTCCGACGGTGGCCCGCAGCGAGTCAGGGCTCCCGCACCGCCCAGCCGAACAGGGTTCGGTCTCGCCGCCGCGCTCCACGCGCCGCCCCAACGAGGTACCGCCGCCCCAATTACCGCAAGACCCCGCGCAGGCCCGCCAGCCGCGCGGATCGACTGCCGTTCCTCTTTCGCCGGCATCGCCGCCAAGTGAGGACCGTTTTCCGGTGCCGCAAGTTTTGCCGCCGGCCCACTTGCCGTGTGACATGCCCCCGCCTGCTGCTCCGCCTGCCGCACCCCCTTTGCAGGCCATCAAGCGCACCCGTCCGGCAGTAGCCTCTACCGTTTCGCCTCCGGCGAAGCGAATTGACCGCCAGGTGACTTACGCTGAGGTAAGTGCCGCCCCCCCTACAGCTGCCTCCCAGTCCTCGGCCTCTACACCGACACCGAAGGACATGGTAAGCACCCCCCTAGATGCTACCACAGCACCGGCGTGCGCCTCCCCGCCGCCGCCGCCCACCCCGAGATACCCGCCCTTGGTCGTGGAGAAATTAGACGACTGGGTGAGGCATTACCGGCGCCTCCGTGAGATCCTGGGTTACGCCCCGCATGCCAAGCCGCACGTAAATGGGGTCCGCTTCTCGCCTCATAGCGAGGGGGAATATAGGGCCATACAGAGATACCTTACTGAACTCGAGAAGACCGAGCACATCAGCTGGTTCTCGTATTCCCTGCCACAAGAACGAGCCATCAAGGTAGGTATTAGAGGCCTACCCAATAGCACCAGACCAGACGACATCATGGCTGGACTCGCCGAGCTTGGGTACGTAGCGGAGTACGTATCCAAAGTGTCGGCGAGACCGGATAAACCCGGATGTATTTTCTTTGCCCTCATCACCAGGGCCCCGGATGTTGTACCCGGCATATATAAGATAACCGAGATCCTAAATATGCCGGGCATTAAGATGCCTGGAGAGAAGAAGCCTGGAGGGGCAGCAAGAGCCCCGCCCAATGCCACCGCTGTCAGCAATTTAGGCACTCGAGCCAAAATTGCCACCGCAGGCTGGCATGCGTGCGATGTGCCGAAGAGCACCGCGCGCAGGACTGCCCCTACCCCCTGTCCGAGGAGCCCACTTGCGTTAACTGCAAGGGGGCTCACCCTGCGAACAGCCGACACTGCCCTGTGTTCCGCCAAGAGGCGAAGAACAAACACGCAGGTACTGTAGCCCGCACTGGACCCCCCCGTACTCGCGACCCGCCCATCCCGGAGCAAGAGGTCCTTCCCCCCCCCCCCCGAACTGCCACCTCACTTATGGCCGAGGCAAATGATCCTACTCCGCGGGTTGTTCCTGCCCTTCCACACAGCCTCCTAAGAGGAAGAGGAAGCCGCGGAAAAGGAGAAAAACGGCCACCTCTTCTGCCGCTGCTACCAACTCCTAATACGAGCCGCTCGCGCTCCCTTTGCCTCAGTCCATTCCTAGTCTGGCGGCACCTCCGAAGCCCCAGCGTGCTCCACGGCCCCCACGTACTCCACGCGCTTCTAGCGCTTCACAGATGGCCACTAATGCTATCGAAGTTGTCGAGGTAGCTACGGCACCCTCGGACCCCGCGGCTGCCACTGCACAGCCCTCTACAGGCGCGCCGCGTCCCCAACGCCACGCCCGCAGAGAGGCCCCTACCTCCACTGCTGAACTCCTCCAGTCCCTGTTCTCCCTGGCCATGAGCATTATACAAAAATTCAACCGGGGAGGACATTTTTACCACTCTTTTGCAGGCCCTCCCCGAAGGTGCCTCCTTAGTTTCTAAATTAGTTTCCAAATGGCTGCCCAACCCGCAAAATTAAACATTGTCCACTGGAATGCCCGGGGGGTCCGAGGTAAGGCAGCACTACTTCGCTACCTTCTACAAACGTACGAAGTAGATGTTGCCTTACTCAGTGAGACCCATTTGTCTCCCCAGGACCGCCTGTCCATCCCGGGTTTTCATACCTACCGTCAGGATTATCTGGGAGGTGGAAATGTGTGTCGAGGCCTCGCCGTCCTCGTTGGCAGACGACTGCTCCACCAACTCCTCCCCGCTCCCTCTGTGACCTCGCTCTACGCTCTCGGCGTAGAGTTGATGCTCGGCTCACACCGGACGCGCATTTATGCGTGTTACAAGCACCCGGGTTCGCGTTCAGATATCTCCGACATCCACGGGCTCCTATCAGAGGATCCCACTGTGATTGCCGGAGATCTAAACTGCAAGCACCCGGGTTGGGGCTCACGCACGTCAAACGCAGACGGAAACCGCCTGTTCGCGGATTCCGAGCGCGCCGGATATTCCGTGGTGGGCTCTTATGCCCCCACGCATTACCCCGAGTGTCCCACTTATACTCCCGATGTTCTGGACATTGCCATTATCCACCGCCTCCCTGGAGACTTCCAGCAAGAGGTTCTGGATGTGGCACCAGACTCGGACCACCTTCCAGTGCTGGCCACAATAAAAGCTGCTCCCTCCAGCATCCCCCCGTTGCCCCCTCGCCCGGTCTACGACTGGGAGGTCTTTGCCCTGCAGCTGCACGGCTCCACGCCCAACTTTCCGGTGGTCTCTGTGGATGACGTGGAGCGCATGACACAGCAGATCACCGCTGCTATCACCTCTGCGATGGAGGTGGCCACTCAGCAGTCGCCCAGTCCCCACCCAAAAAGATCCCCGCTGCCACGCCACATAGCCGAGCTGATCTCTAAAAAGAAGAAGCTACGGCGGTGTTGGCAGCTAAATAGATGCCCGCGACTGAAGAACGAGCTGAACCGCCTCACCGCAGAGGTGAAGCAGGCACTGCAGGATCACAACGCGGCCTTGTGGACGCGGCGCATCACGAATGCAGGTGAGGACTGGACCTCCCTGCACCGTACGTGTCGCAGTCTCACAGGTGCTACTGTCCCCACAAGGCCCCTGATCCATCCAGATGGCAACCTTAGGTACAGAGCTGAGGACCGTGTCGAGATCCACGCCGACCACCTGGAGCGGCAGTTCTCGCCCCTACCGTCTACGGCGACCGACCACGTAACAAGGGTATCCGAGGAGGTAAGAAAATTCTTATACTCCCCCCCCCCCCTCCCCCCTTAGAACGTCCAAATTTCTCCTTCTCCCCTAGAGAAGTTAAAAAAATACTCGCCCGTCTCAAGCCCCGCAAGGCCCCCGGCGCTGACGGGGTCACAAATGCTGCCTTGCGCCACCTACCTTTCCGGACAGTGGCCGCTCTTGCTCGCCTTTTCAATGGCATAGTGAGGACAGGCCACTTCCCTAAGTCCTGGAAAATGGGGCTCATAATTACCATCCCCAAGCCTCACAAAAACTTGAGACGGGCGGAGGGCTATCGCCCTATAACCCTTCTCTCTACCCTATCTAAATCCTTTGAAATCCTGTTCCTCAAACACCTCTCTCCTTTTCTTCCTCCTCGGCGCGAACAGTTTGGGTTCCGCTCCCAACTGAGCACTACCCTTCAGCTGGTTCGCGTGGTGCACCTCCTCACAGATGCTACCAACAGGAAAGCCTCTGGAATGGCCGTCTTTTTGGACATGGAGAAGGCCTTTGACAGCGTGTGGCACGAAGGCCTCCTCCACAAATTACTGCAGGCAAACGTCCCCAGCCACATGGTAAGACTCCTCTCCTCGTATCTTTCGGGCCGGACCTTCAGGGTCAAGGTCGACGGGGTCCTCTCGGAGGAACGCCCCATCACCGCAGGTGTCCCGCAGGGTGGAGTGTTGTCGCCCAGCCTCTACAATTTCTACGCCAGCGACGTGCCCACTGACGTTGGCACCACCGCGGCGTTGTATGCTGACGACACCGCTTTCATCTGCACCTCCCAAAACCTATCACACGCAGCCGTGAATCTCCAGAGGACCCTCGACCTCCTCCCGGTATGGCTGAGCAAATGGCGACTCGCCGTCAACCCCGGTAAGTCGCAGGCGCTCGCCGTTACCCGCAAGAGGGGATACCCGCCCGCCCTGAAGATAGGAGAGAAGGAGATACCATGGGGTAAGACCGCAAAATATCTAGGCGTTATTATAGATCGGCGGCTGACTATGTACCCCCAGTGCAACTCTGCGGTTGCTAGCGCCAGAGCCGCAGCAGCCAAACTGTCGCCGATCTATGCAGCTCCCCAGGTCCCGCTCAATATGAGGTTGGCCCTGTACAAAACGTACATCCGTTCGCGCCTCACGTACGCGGCTCCTGCTTGGCACCACCTGCTAGCTGCGTCCTTTCAAAAAAAGATGCAGCATACGCAGAATCGCGTGCTGCGCCGCATCGTCGGAGCACCGAGGTACGTGAGCAACGCCACAATATACAGAGACCTCCGCATAACGAGCGTGGAAGCTTTTGTTCGCAGGCTCGCCACCACTCTCTTCGAGCGAGCTGATGCTTCGGACCTGGTCGAACTTGCAGACCTGGCGCCTTGGCACGCCCGCCCGCCTGACTGCAGACTGCTGCCCCGCGACGCCATCAGAGCTGGGGACCCTGCAGAGCCACGCCGCTTGCCGCCTCGTCCCCGAAGAGGAGGAGCCACGGCGCGTTAGCGCGCTCTGCCACCCCGTCCACCGTTGGATCGTCTCCCCCCTGCACCCTACCCCCGCGCCAGTAATTAAAATGCTGGAGCATTTTTCTCGCACTCGCCCGGTGTCCGACGTGTGGCAGCCCTAATTCCACTCTGTCGGCATCGCAGCTTGTTTTTCCCCCCCGACATCAAAAGTCTGGGGTTCGGGACAAATTTTTCCCCCTACCTTTTTCCCAGGTCTGTGTGCTGTGTGCGAGTTTTTGTCACTACTCACCGTGAAGAAGTTAACTACAATTTGTATGGCATCGAACTAGTTACCATTGTTTGCCACTAGGGGCGCTGTTTCGATGCCATACAAATTGTAGTTAACTTCTTCACGGGGAGTAGTGACAAAAACTCGCACACAGCACACGGTTTGTGTCCGCATTCCGACAAATGCGGAGTGTGTGGGAGCGGCACCATACGCGTTTCCTTGGTCCCCGGACCGGGACCCACATGCTCCGCCGGAGTCGACTGCCGGTCTTGGCCGCCCTCGGCCGTCGCTTTTCCACTCCTAGCCACCTCGGGTTTCCCCCGCGTTCTGCCGCGGGGGGTCTTCCCAAAAAACTGACGTCTTGCGCCCAGTATTCGTACTGGGCGTGTCATCTTAAAAATAATTAAAAATAGAATTTCATATGCAGAGGAGCATAGCCCCTGATCATGTTTTCGCGTCCAAGGCCCCTTTCAAGGGTACGGCGCGCTTAGAAGACGCCTTCTTCTAATAAAATATAATAAGTATCCATGATGACGAAAAAGATTGAAATGTAACACTAATTAATAAACAAATGACTACTTTTGGAAAAATAATTCCATGTTTTTAAAATAAAATTAATTTGAAATTAGAATTCTTAGCCAAACAAAAATTATTTTGATTTGAAATGGCCAGTACTGCAGAACGGCAATTTCATAGGTAAAGACCTATTATAATAAAAGGGTCAGCTGACCCTGCAAACGTTGTTTTGCCATATATATAATTTTTATCATTTAGGGGTTGTAAAACATTTGCATTATTACGAGCGATTATCAGACCTACCGAATAATATGCAAAAAAATTTCATAAGAATTGGTCAAGCCGTTTCGGAGGAGTGTGACCCCAAACACTATGACACAATTTATTATTTTATATATTAGATACAATGACAATAAATTCACACTATAAAAATATCAACTACGGGGAACTTTATTCTTGCATACAGGGCAACACTGAATGGAGTTTTGAGTTCATGTAATTTTATGTTGAAATTTCGTAATTATACGATAGTGATGATATGTGATCCCAGTGTCCTTCATATTTCTTGTCGTGTTATTTTGACATAGTTTCACTACGCTACTTGGCATTCTTGTTCCGATTTTAACTAAAATAAAACAAAATATTCGGCCTGTCAATTTTTACCGGCAATTTTTATATTGTTTTGTAGCTTTGAGGTTATAAGAGGTATGTCCTTTTCACATAGTTTATGCGGGGTTTTGCTTTAGTTTTCTTGGCTGATGAGCTTTTAACTTTGCTCTGACCATTCTATGGTTTATGTTATAGTTGAATCTGCTTATCGTGTCACAGTCATCAAAGAAAGATCTTTTGTTTGACAATATATAGTCAATTTGGTTTTTGTACTTTCGGCCCGGCGAGATCCATGTCCATTTTTCATTTTCTTTTTTGTTGAATATGTTATTTATTATTGTTAGATTGCTTTCATAGCAAAAGTTTGGTCTAGTAGTAGTAGTATATATATTAAAATGTATATATTTTTTTATGTAATTTGGACGTAGCTTATAATGTTGTAGGAGAATAAAGTAAGAAGTTTTGGCTGCATTATTTAGCGTGCAGTGTTATGCAGTGCGTGCATTAACAATTAAATACAATAAGTTATTTATTTAATCGTATATATTATGTATCTAGTTTTACAGCACATCAATGCCGCATGTTACCGTATTAGTCGTGGTCGGGCGAAGACGGCGAAATTGAAACCAATGAAATGCTGGCGAAACGTTTCCCCCGCAGCGGGGGATCGTGAGGGATTTGACAGCAACGGTTAGACAGCTCGTCCAACTGTCATAAGACTTCTTATGCGTAATAATTGTGAGGGTTTGTTCTTTTCACCTAAAGGATTTTGGGATTTTCACTCAGGGCGAAGGGTGTTAATCCAAAAGGACGATGACAAATTCAAACATGTTTTCTATGTGAATTTCATGGGATTACTAAGATCATCTAACGTGGGAGAGCCATGCTTCGGGCAGGAATGGGCCGGCTCGACCGGATAAATACCACAGCTTCACAGAAAATCGGGGTGAAATAAGTACTGTGTTGTGTTTCGACGTGTTAGTGTGGTTACCGGAGGCTCAAGGGGTTGCGAATTTTAAGGACTAGGAACACGAGTGAGCCCATGCGCAGTTGTATGGTATTTACAAGTTACAAGTGTAACTCCTCTGGTGTTGCGAGCTTACCATCCGGCGATCCTTCGCTCGTTTTCTGGTCCATTTCATTTAGGGTCACGCGAGAAGCATTTTCTCTCGTGAAGTGTCTATGCGTCAGTTCGAGAAGCAGAAGTTCTTCGGGACTTCTCGGAAAGTCTGATAAGGCCAGAGGCCTTTGTGATATAAATGGGCAAACACACATTACGTAAAAGTGTAAATTTATACTTTGTGTAAGTACCACTGCACCGAGTAGAAAATATATATACTTACGTACAGAGAAACAGCTTTCATATAGAACGATCCAAATCAATCCAAATTTGAAAATTTTGACGTCCCCCTTAAAGGCTGACAATTTTTCCACACAATCGTGGAAACACTGTAGTGCAATCAAATCGAATGACAATTATGTAGCTGTTTATCTGTTCCTCTTTCTTTAATCTGTGCTTTCACTATACACAAACATTTGAGTAAGTATATAATTCTGATGGTGATGATGACGATGACTAAACCTGGCCCTGCTCCGTAATCACTATCGCGTTACTCGCCTGTCTGGCCGCGACTCACCGCATCTCACTGAGTGACATTCACAAAATGTGCCTAATAATACCTAATACCTACGCATCAACATCAGCTGTTATCTGGCGAAAATGAGAAAAATAGCTAGTCGTTTGTAGCAATATGACTTCAGAAATATTACCTAATCTATGGAGTAAAGAGAGCTAGAAATTAGAAGTGTTTCGTCAACGTTTCAATAGAATACTCGTATAACTATATAATATTATATTCGCGTGAAGTTTGCAGTAGTTAGTTCATATAATGTCAAAATTGACCAATGACGCCGTGTTCCTATTATCCAAGTACAGTAAACCATTTTGACATTTGCACGGATGATCCACTACAAATTTAACTCGAATAGACGCTTAGGGTCAGCTCACGTCGAAACGAGACGCGACGTGACGTGGCGCTGCATTTTTAAGATAACGATTCTAAATTGAACTTTATTCACTACACATTAAGTTACAGGTTTCATCGCAAAGGCGGCGCGGGCGCCGCGCTACGCATTCCGGTGCAGCTCGAAATCCGAACTCTTGCAATGAAACGTGTATCTTCTTTGTATATGTCGTGAATGAAGTTCAATTTTGAATAGCTATCGTTAAAATGCACAGCCGTGTCCAGTCGCGTCTCAGTGTGAACTGACGCTTACTAATCGAAATATTTACACAACGAACAGGCTATCCAATGAAAGTCTTTGTATGTCAAGTGACATTTCCGACTTATCAGACAAAGACAGCGACATTGAATCGCTAATCAATTGTGTCAATATTTTTATTAGTAAGGGGGTAAGTATAATCATTTTATTTCCGTAAGTATAAAATCAATATACTGCTCACATCAAGGTGGGTGGATCGTCCTGTCTCCTAGTTCGTGTGTGTGTCTCACTCCGCGTTAGTGTCGTCTCGCTCCAAACGCGTCGAGTGTCTCGCTCACTCCGCGTTTTCGTGCCGTCCCGCTCTATCCGTGTCGTAGTGATTCGCTCATTCCGCGGTAGTGCCGTCTCGCTCGAAAACGCGTCGAGTGTCGCGCTCACTCCGCGATCGTGCCGACCCTTACTAGTGCAGTGCCTATAGACTCCTAATAGCGACCGTAAATTCACACCTTATTCATTAGAATAAGTTGTGGATTTGCGCCTTGGGGAGTTGCCCTGCTCTTGGCCTCCCGTTGAGTTTCGGCTCAACGTTGGGTCACGAGGAGACAGCCCCCCTAAGTGTGTGTACCGTCCTCGTGTGCGTACACTTAGTGTTCCGTTTGCTCTCTCGTGTGAGTAGCTTGTGTTGGATGACGTACACTTGTTGCCGTCAGTGTTAACTGTTGTGTGGCTTGTGTGTTATATGTTGTGTTCCATTCGTGTCGAGCATGACGAACCATGACCCGCGGCTACACAGCCGTGACTACCAAGACTTCTGTGCGGACTCCGAGTCGTCGTGCAGCCTGGCCTCGTCGAGGTCCAGCTCACGCTCGATCCCGGACCGCGCGCACTACCGCCCGCTCGCCGAGCCTAGCTTTTGCGGACAGGACACCGCCCGCCCCGGGTCGCCCTCGGCATTCTCGCGGGGGTGTACTGGTACCCCCCCGCCCCAATGCCTCCCGATGGCGGCCTGCGGCGAGTCTGGGCCCCTGTCCCGCACAGCCGAACAGGGTTCGGCCAAAACCCGGCGCACATCGCGCCGCTCTGCGCAGGCGAGCGACTCCCGCTACCCTGCTGCCCACCCTGGACGCCACAACGTCCTGAAAGCGGACACACCCCGCGACACCGCGGGCTCAGCCCGCCTTTCGCTGGCTACCCAGCCGCGACACCATCATGCCGCGCTGGCTACTCAGCCGCACGGCTCACACCAGCCCACCGCGAGCACCCCGCGCTCGCCTGATGCCTCGCCGGCACCACAGCCGTGCGACAACCGCCGCACCCCGTGCGGCCACAGATACCCGCACAAGCACGCCGCGCGAGTACTGCCACCGCGCGCCTACTTTTCCGCCACCACTCATCGACCTGCCTACACCACAGTCGGCCAGGTACACCGGCCGTCAGCCTACCTACGCCGAGGTGAGTGCCACCAACTTACAGGTAGATATCTACCGACTCTCTGCTCCCACATCTGTGTCGACAAAAACGTCGCCACCCCCCAATACACCTCGCTACCCGCCTCTGGTCGTCGAGAAGATCGACGACTGGGTGCGTCACTTCCGTCGTCTCCGTGACATCCTGGGGCACACACCAAATGCCAAAAAAAGTGGCCCAGGTATTCGCTTCACGCCCCGAAGCGAACACGAATACCGGGTCACCAAATCCTATCTCACGGACCTGGAAAAGCAGGGACATGCCTCCTGGTTTTCTTTTTCTTTACCGCAAGACAGGGCTATTAAGGTAGGAATCAGAGGCCTACCTTCCGCCACTGACACCGAACATATCAAGGCCGGACTCGCCGAACTAGGATACGTGGCGGAGTACGTGTCCGAAGTCCCGGCGAGATCCGAACCCGGCGGATGCATTTATTTCGCCCGCATCGTCAGGGCTCCTGACGTCGTCCCCGGCATATATAAGGTCACTGAACTTCTGTATATGCCGGGTATTTACATCGAAGCCTGGCGGGGCCGCGGCGGCCCGGCCCAGTGCCATCGATGTCTCCGGTTCGGGCACTCCAGCCACAACTGCCACCGTAAGGCAGTCTGTGCCCAGTGTGCCGGTGAACACTCTGCGCGGGATTGCCCGCGTTCCTCCACCGAGCCGCCCTTCTGCGCAAACTGCAGTGGGGCCCACCCTGGAAACAGCAGGGACTGTCCAAAATTCCGCAGGGAGGCAAGGAAGCGACCAGAAAATGCTCCTCCCTCCCCCCCTGCGCTAAATCCGACCTGCCTCCCCCCGTGCGGGAGGCCCCACCTCCTCCGCCAACCTCAACTTCTTTGATGGCGGAGGCAAACGACTGCATCCCCAGAGTCGTTGCCCCCTCGGCCTCTATCTCCCCCGCACGGAGGGCAAAGAAGCCGAAAACCAGGAGGAAAGATGCCGCGTCTCCTGTGGCCGCCCCCTGTGATACCGTCTCTCCCACAGATAGCATCCAATTGGAGCTGGAGCCACTTATGCTCGCTCCACCGCAGCCTGACCTCACGCGGGACTCGCAGCGCTCTCCGCGCGCCTCGCGCTCTCCGCGCACCCCGCGCCCCTCGCGCTCCCCGCGCACCCAGCGCTCCTCGCGCACACCCAGTGCCACCTCCTCGGCCATCACAGTCGTGGAAAATATCATCGTCCCGGAGCCCGCAAATCACGTGGCCGCCCCGTACTCTCAGACTCCGGTATCCCCTCTGCTGCCCTGAGAGTCGGGGGAAAGCGATGCCCCCTTATCCACAGCAGAGCTGCTGCAGACCCTCCTCTCCCTGGCCATTGCCATTGACCTTGTTCAGAAGGTTCAGGCCGGGGAGGATATTCTCCCAACCCTTATTCAGGCCCTCTTAAAAGGCGCCCCCACCAACGCAGCCTTAATAAAAAATTGGAACCCCAGGCCCTAGCTCGGACCCGCGCCTGGATATCTCCGGCATCCAGAAGCTCTTATCAGAGGAGCCGACTGTGACTGCCGGAGATCCGAGCTGCGCGTACCGGACTCGGGACTCACGCGTGCTATGCACTGCCCCCTCCCCGCGTTCCTTGAACGCGTTAATTTTATTTTTAAGTTACAGGATCACCTGTTTCTCTGAGCGAGCGGTAGCCGCGTGCTCGGTCAACTGACCCGCTGCCGTGGCATGCCCGCTCGCCAACAGCAACCGCCCTGACGACACCAGACGCAGGGAGCATCCCGGAGCCACGCGTCCGAGACGCCCCCATGCGCGGTGCGCCCCCGACAATGCACCGTTGGATCGATGCCCCCGCCGCCCTTTACCCCGCGCCGGCTCAAACCGGCGCATATATTTCTTTTGTGCGCCCGGAGTATGACGTGGGGCAGCCCTATTGCCCACACGTCAGCCCCGTGGCAGCCCCTTTCCTCTGTCTGGGGCTCTGGAAATAACTTCCCCCCCCTCTCATTTCCCTGGTCGGTTGTGTCCGTGGTCGACAAAAGCGGCGCGTGTGGGAGTGGACCCATACACGCCGTCCACGGCCCTCGCCACCTTCTGATCCCTTGCTACCTCGGGTTTCCCCCGCGTTCTGCCGCGGGGGGTCTTCCCTAAAAACCGACGTCTTGCGCCCAGTATTCGTACTGGGCGCGTCTCTCATGATGCCCCTGATCATGTTTTCGCGCCCAATGCCCCTTTCAAGGGCCCGGCGCCTAGAAGACGCCTTCTTCTAATAAAAATCAAGGTGGAGTTTCTTCAATGAAGTAGCAATAGAAAAATATCTATGTGATATCTACTGAATACAACAACAATTTTATTCAATGATTTCATAACTGAGGATGGGCTATGACGTACATTTCACAGAAAAAATCTTCATTCAAGAAAACATAGCAAGAAAAAGTTACGCTATCTTGATTTCAGAAGATTTGTCAATTATATGCGGATTGCGGGCTGATTTTACTGCGGAATGCAAATGTCAAGATGACAAATCTCAAACCTCGACCGTCCCAAACCACCCCAAAAGGACAGTTTAAGTGTGGACACTATTTGCCTCGACACGCCTCGTGTACAATACATAGTTCTATGTTTTCATTACATTTTCCGCCCACTCTGTCTCCTTTAATATACGAATATTCTCACGACGCGTGGAGATGAATCTAAATCCTAGTAAACACACTGTAAATAAAATTCAAATTACTGTAAGAGTTCCAAGGATTCGGAGTTGAAATCTTTATCCGTCTTCGAAGAGCTTTCCTGTGTCCCGATTATCGGGCACTTGTATACAGATACTCATAGTATGCTCTTTGTTATTTTTACGCGATAAAAGCAAAATGTTTGTTCGTTTTTCGTACCTTTTTTTGGGTACGAAAAGACGTACGAAAAACGTACTAAGACTGTCTGTCACCAGGCTGTATCTCATGAACCGTGATAGCTACAGTCGAAATTTTCACATATGATGCATTTCTATTGCCGCTATAACAACAGATACTAAAAACGTAAGAAATATTAAAGTACCAACACACAACAAACGTGTTTTATCATAGTATGAAATGTGGTCGAATCCTGTCTTGTTCGCTTAGAACTTTTAAACTACTCAACGGATTTTAATGCAGTTTTCAGCAATAGATAGAGTTATTCAAGAGGAAGGCTTATTATGTTTATAATACATATTGCACCCGTGTGAAGCTGGGGCGCGTCGCTAGTATATAAAGCTAATATGTCCACCCGGCGATGCGCGTTGACGCGAACTCAACGGCATTAGGTCACAGGGGCGACACTCTCCACAGATGATAGCTCGAGCACATGCAGCAGCCATGTTGACGTAAGCCTAAGGTTGACACCAAAATATTTTTAAACGTCGTGTCAGACAAGTCTAAGAACCAGCCAAAGCCTGCCCCAAACGAAAATCGACTCAAGTGACTTGTGAGCGTTTGGTGGACTCACTAGTCCGTTGTCATTCACTACAGCTTTCTTAAATCTGGCCAGACTATTACGGCAGATGTCTATTGCTAGCAACTGCAAATCATGATGGACAAGCTAGCTGCTAAACAACCGAGGTTGGTCATTCGCTCTAGGTCACCACTGCTTCAGGACAACGCTAGACCACACACTGCACAACAGACGGCTACCAAATTAGAGGAGGATTTGGAATGTCTAAGACATCCACCGTACTCCCCGGACCTTGCTCCAACAGATTACCATTTTTTTCGAAATTTGTATAACTTCTTGCAAGGGAAAAAATTCAACTCCGATGGGGCAGTCCAAAGCGCCTTCAAAGATTTTATTGATACCTGTCCGAATGTTTTTTTTAGTACAGGAATCAATGAACTACCTATGAGATGGCAAAAGCGCATAGATAGCAATGGTATATACTTTGATTAAATAAATATATTATGTTTTAAAAAAATCGACTTTATGTTCCTCCTTTACAAAACGCCAATTTCATATGTAATGACCTAATATATATTCTTTGATTAGGCACGGGGCAGTAGCGCGCCGCGCCGCCAAACGTAATGTAGAACTTGATGATGGGAGTATCGGATGTTCGTAACTGTATTGTGATAGTTGTCTTGTGGTTAAACGATTAGACTAGAATTTATATAATAATATCTATGGACGCTTTCACACTACATCAATCTGATCCCGTGGTAAGTTCTCGAAAAACTTGTGTTACGGCCTTACGGATAGGTACCAAGCAACATAAATATATTTAATACTTTGTATACTATACTTATATTTGAGATTTTTATTGTATATAACACATATTAAACATATTAATACACATGTCTCGTCTATAATATAAGGTCCGGTAAAATCAATTATGGATACTTGGGGCATATGATCTACTGCTTATTTAGAGACGTTCAGGCAGAATAATTGTCATACTCGAAACAAGAAAAACTTCCTTTATATGGGCGAGTTTGCGTTGAGCGGAGAGTCCACCCATACAGGTGATTTTTGACATTTTGAGTATGATAGTATTTTTTGCCTAAACGTCTTTATAATAATCAGTAGATCGTATACCCAAAATGTCCGTAATTGATTTTACCAAACCTTATGTATGGACACAAAACAAACTGCTATAAAAATCAAAAATGAAATGAATAAAGTTATAATGCGTTAAAATTAAGATGACGTCAAACGTTCGAGATACGGACTTTTCATCCAATCATATTTATCAGTGTTATAAATCAACAATTTACCGTCGCCATTTCCATAATTCACACAATAACAAAATGGCGCGGAGAAAAATCCAATTTCCTCCGCTTGCGTTGCTTGACTTATGTATGTATGGCTCAATTTACATCTATTTGCCATTGTTGATTTGAATTTTATTAATACGTCGCCTATAAATTTATATTTCAAACTTTTCCGACAGTCAAACTTGGTGACATGTAATTTAGTTTAGAATATAAATATGCATAAAATAAATTTAGTTTGCAATATGAGTTTGCATAAAATAAACGGGAAAAACTTTAAATACTTCAGAAATTCCTCTTTATTGTAATAGGGAGATGCATCTATAAGTTAATTAAGTTAAAAGCTGCTGTCATTGCAAGGGTCCAGAGCTTAAAAATATACAAAATGCGCCGCTTGAAAATTTCAGTGAAATTCTATGTAAATATTGAAGGTGCATTTTAAATGCTAAAATCAATTTTGTATCTAATCCAACTTATATTATAAATGTGAAAGTTTGTGAGGATGGTATGTATGGATGGATGGGTGTTACTCTTTAACGCAAAAACGTGAATACTTAACATTAGTGCTAGTATATAACATTTTTTGTTAAGGCATCAACACATAAGCCCCTGTATTATTATTCTGATGATGATTACAAACCAAAAAAAAAAGAAATTGTATTGTTAAATTGGATAGTAATAAAAAAAAGCGATTTGCTTTATTTTGTGTTTACGGAAACATAGTACTAGAATGTGAAATTTTATTCATAACACTAGACATGTTTCTCGCGACTTCATGAGCGCTAAAAGAAAACTCGCGGGAACCGTTCATTTTGCCAAGATAAAAACTATGTAATGTCCTTCCTCGTGGTCTAGTCTATATCTGTGTAAAATTTCATCAAAATTAAACAAACAAACAAACAAATATACAAATATACAAATAAACAAACAATTATACAAGTAAACTTTCCTCTTTATAATATTAGTATAGGTATACGACTTGTTAGCTTATCAATGTTCCTGTCCTCGTCGGATATTTTTGAAACTTAGATTTTGACCGACGATTCGTGTGCGAAAAATGAAATCACACGGTAGCCGTACATTTAGCGGCGATGAAAAGTAGCCTCTGTCCTTCCCCGTAGTCTACCATATATATCAAATGTGTGTCAAATTTCATTAAAATTGGTCTAGTAGTTTCGGAGCATATACAATGCATTCAAACAAACAAATCGCTTCTCTTTATAATAATATTAATATAATTTACAAGTATCAGTAGCGAAGGCTGATTCTCCTACATAGGGAAAAAAAGGCCCTAGCCTGTATAATAGGTAGGGATTTGGATGAGGGTCTTCAAAAGGTAAGTGGGAAGTGAAGCCGATAAGAATGGAGCTATAGGAACCCCACGCCACTGACAAGTATAAAAATGAATAATATTAAGAAAGTAAAACGAAAATACTACGTTTTTAATACAAATTCATTATTATTGTGAGAACATTTTTTAATACACTAGAAGTCCTACTAATATAGAGTATATTACAAAAAAAAATACGATTTTTGTATCAAAGGGGTTGGGTTTTCGAACATGAGCGATTCGGAGGGTAATAAATTATGATCGATGTGTACCTTTCTGCACCCCATCAGCGTAATTCACATTACTTTGTGGTTACACTGACGTACCATATTTATAGGGACCTCGCACCCGTCAAATCGGCTAATGGCACACGAATCGTGGCATTGCAAATTCAGCAGTTTTCATACAATCATTAATTTCAAAACTAAGGATGGGCTATGAGTATGACGTACATTTGACAGAACAAATTTTCATACATGAAAAAGTTACGCCATCCTGATTTCACCATACCTCAAATGTCAAAATGGCCCCAAACAACCCCACAAGTGGTGCCATTAAAGTGGGGACAGTTTTCGCTTCGAAATGCCTCGTCTATAATATATACGTCTAGCTTAAAATCCAGCTTAACCAAGGTGTCTAGTCAACATAGCGCATTGCCGGCTACGTGACAAATCAATCCCAAACTTTAGTAGCTACTGAGTTGGTCACTGGGTTCTAGTGTAAGGTGCGGTAGTTAACGCAACTTCGCCTTTAAAAGTTGTTTCGGTTCGCTCAATGTGTGCCGGGGTGTTTAACTGTGTATTATTCTTTATCTCTTTACGTTAGGGTGGGTCATGTCACACGGAAACGAAACGATACGCGACGCGGCGCTTTAAGATTGCTATTCAAAAATGAACATTTTAATTATTATACACAAGAAGATACACGTTCGAAAGTCGAGTTGCACTGCGCTGTACAGCGCATGTTCAGTGTATGACTGATGTCATATGAAACGTGAATCATTTTGCGTAGTGAATAAACTTCAAAAGTAGCTATTTTAAAAATGCAGAATCGCGTCGCGTAGCGTCACGTTGTGAAGTGAGTGCTGAAATTCTTGCAGCCGATACTTCAATGGGTTATTGAATATCGTTGGGTGCGTTGCGTGATGCTTTCACCGATTAATATTGAACAATATTACAGGTATTGTTCGTTCCAGATCGTTGTAACAAAGTAAATTCTACCTCCATTTTATTATAAAAAATAAGATAAAAATATAAATATAAATATTATAAAAATGAAATTAATATTAGGGCGCTATTTTATTATAACGGCGTTTTAATTGAACTAATAATATAAATTATTTTATGAAATACCTACACGTATACATTTAAGTAAAAAATGTTAGGATACTTAACTAGTAAACAATTAAAATAGAACTTACTATTTTGATACCACGGATTTCTAGCAGGAAAATGATTCTCCTAGTCGTAAAATAAGGATTTACCTATGATTTTGTTGCGAATAATAAAATTTATTCGAATTGAGACGAATCTCAGTAAACTTAAACACTATAGGAGTTGTAAAACTAACAACCAAAGTTGTTAAGGTTCGAACGAATGTAAAAGTAAAAACAAATGTAAAGTCCGATACTGAACTGTAACAGCGGATACATTGCGTTGAGACTACAGTGATCACAAACATCATAGGGTCAGCTCACACCGAGAAAAAAAATTCGTACACGCGACTAGTTACAATTACTTAGCGTTTGCGACTCTATTACGACGTCTAGAAAAAATCGTAAGAAAACTTTTTAACACGCTTCACATTTTATACTGAATTCATCATAAACTTTTATATCCATTCTCACTATATTTTAGAGGTTCGAATAAAAGTTGAATCTCTTCGTTCCATAAAACCGATAAACACGATCGATAAATATTAATGGCCAATAACATGACTATCATATAACATAGAACTTTTTCAGAAAATCTTTATGAAAATGTGATTGATGTGAGAAGCTGGAGGATGCAATTTCAGTACAATGGCCGTTGACCGCAGCTCGCATTAGTCAAAGTCATGTATTGAAAGTAGGGGGAGCCGACCAGAGCTCATATTACTCATGTCGTTTATAGACAAAAGTTTCCCCGTTATTGAGTTTGTCCGTTTGCACTGAGGAGGGACTGAGCGTCTAATTAAATTACCTAGCTAAAAAAAAGTGATCTTACAACCATACTTCGGTATTTTAACGACCTCTGTGGCTCAGTGGTTGAGCGCGACAGTGCTCAAGCCGGAGGTCGCGGGTTCTAATTCCGCCAAAGAAACATAAAGTTAATAGATAACTTCCCGGGTCATGGATGTGTATTAAATATATGTATTATATCATAAAAATCCGATTAATATTATAAATGTGAAAGTTTGTGAGGACGGATGGATGTATGGATGGATGGATGTTTGTTACTCTTTCACGCTAGAACGGATTTCGATGAAATTTGGTATGGTAGTAGATTGGGCTCCGGATTAAAAAATAGGTTAGCTTTTATTCCGAAAAAGTACAGTGTTCCTTTGGGATACTGTGTTTTTGTGAGCGAAGCCGCGGGTAACAGCTAGTCTTAAATATGTGCATGTTTAGTATTAGGTCCTTATATGTGAAATTGGCGTTTTGTCGTACTGGCCACTTTGATCTTAAATATATCTTCTTTGGTTAGGAATTTTAAATTTATACCGCTATTTACTCATGCATTTATGTTTCGAAAACAGTATTTCATTTTTTTTTCCTCTTTTGGTTTTTTCTTTGCGTCACTCTGTTTACAAAATGGAAAACTTGAAATATCGTATTATTTTCGAGTACGAGTTCCACCGTGGCACCAGTGCTGCAGAAACGGCTCGAAGGATTAATGATGTGTATGGCGGCGGTGTCGCAAACTAGGTTGGTGGATTAGTGCCGGCGTCGTTCACTACAGTTGAAAACACAGCTTTCTTGAATCTGGCCAGACGATTCCGGTAGATGTCTATTGCTAGCAACTGCAAATCATGATGGAAAAGCTAGCTGCTAAACAACCGAGGTGGGTCATTCGCTCTAGGAAACTGCTGCTTCAGGATAACGCTAGACCACACACTACACAAAAGACGGCTACCAAATTAGAGGAGCTTCAATTGGAATGTCTAAAACATCCACCGTACTCCCTGGATCTTGCTCCAATATATTACCATTTTTTTCGAAATTTGGATAACTTCATGCAAGGAAAAATACAACTCCGATGGGGCAGTCCAAACGCCTCTAAAGATTTTATTGATACCTGTCCGAATGTTTTTTCTAGTAAAGGAATCAATGAACTACCTATGAGATGGCAAAAGTGCATAGATAGCAATATACTTTAATATACTTTGATTAAATAAATATATTATGTTTAAAAAAAAAACGACTTTATGTTCATCCTTTACAAAACGCCAATTTCTTATGTTGTCTGGTACCCGTAACACAAGTTCTTCGAGAAATTACCACGTTATTATATTTTCCTCAATACTCTACACAAGGTAGACTTACATACAAAAAAAAAAAAAATAAAAGCCGAACGTCTAACGTCTAACCGACTTCCAAAAAAGGAGGCTTTTTGGAAGTCGGTTAAAATACTGAACAAGGTGATAGAGAGAAGTGTTTCTCCATCATGATATTATTCAATGTTAAGTACTTCCCACGATATTATAATATAATAATAATATGGACGCTTTCACACCACGTCTATCTGGTCCCTGTAACAGGTTCCCAGATAACGGAAATATATTTAATACCTTGATACTAATAATACTCATGCTTAAGATATATTATATACACATATTTAAAACACATCCATGACCCAGGAACATAGAAAATTTTTTGTTCCTTTGGCGGGATTCGAACCTGCGAGCCACAAAGGTCGTCAATAATATAAATGTGAAAGTTTGCGAGGATGAATGGATCTATGGATAGGTGGAGTTTTGTTACTCTTTCACGCAAAAAATACTGAACGGATTTTGATGATATTTGGTCGTAGCTTAAGCTCTGGAACGCTCTTAAAAGTACAGTGTTCCCGTTGTCAGTCGGCAAAAGCTGGTTATCTATATTTTCTTTAATAAATAAGGTTGTACAAAGTGCGCCTGATCTCTCGCCAGTCGTGTCGGTTATCCGTCCCACTGAGTTATGAGAGTAAAGGAGGAGAGAGTGCTCTTGTGTACTACGCACAGACTTGGGCACTATAAAATTACTCCTGCGTAACTGGCCTGTTTTCAATGAAACCGGCCATCGTCAGTGAAATCGGTGTGGGGGAGTTACTAAGGTTGTTCAAATCAACTACGGATATTTTGTTCATAGAACTACTGCTAATGTAAAAACGCTTGGGCAGAAAAATAATAAAATTAAAAAAATAAAATATTATACTAAATAAACTTAAATTGCGCTCTCTAAGGCGTTGAGTTTAGACATTAACCTCACAGAAATAGCTGATTTTAAGGGGTAGCAAAGACTTTGCCCAAATAACATCAATACAGACAAATGTATGAGGTCGATGACCTTAACAGCGCCGTAAAGAGCGTACTGTAATTTTATTTAGTAATTTGTTTTCGATTTTATTCAATTATTTTTAGCCTAAAAGTCTTTAGCATTTTACATAAGCAGAAGTTCAAATATCCAAAATATCCGTAATATAAGGTTTTTAGAGAGTAAATTAGTAGTATCTAATCTCTATAATATTATGTATGAGAGCTGACGAAGAGAATGGAAACTATTCCGCTGGCTTTTAAAGGTCTCTGAAACTTCTACTGATACTTATAATAAATGTTTCTTAGTTCTGTTTGTTTAACTTATTCTATTGACGCAGATTCATATTTCACAAAATTAATTCATTTGAATCTTCATAATAGTGTTATATTTTATGTTAAATGAAATTTCTGAAAAACTTTTGGGGTGTTTGAAGCCATGATTACGAACGAAAAGAAAATTACTAAGATCAAACTTATCCTGAAATTTATGCGGACCGAGATTGTTACACCACAACAAAAAAATCGCAATTTTAAGCCTTAACGAGACTCGAAACTTTGGGGAAAACTTCGAGAAAGTTGGAGGATTTTTCCCAAAGAAAATCTAATTGAAATTAAGCGGTATATAAAAATGGAAGTTTTCCATACAACTTGCAGTTTCATTTTAAATGAAAACCGGCCAAGTGCGACTTGGAATCGAGCACCGACTTCCGTACAAACTTAATTTAAGAAGATTTTATTTATATTTATATTTCCTTTACTTGAGCTACATAACATTTCTTTATGCCAAATTTCAGTTTGATTCCTTCACGTGTTTCTGAGAAAATGGTCTTGACAGACAGAGACACACAACAAAATTATCCTATTAGGATTTAATTTAATTTTATACTTCTGTTTTTGCTACGGAGTACGAAACTCTAAAAATGAACAGCAATATTTCGGCGCTATCGCGGTTTTACTTGGGCAATTAAAACTTATACTCGTTAGTGACACTTGTTTTTACCGTAACGTGTAAAGTTATTAGCTGGTTTACAATTTGGTGATAGTTTTTGATGTCACTTATAAAATGTTGAACAAAGTTTTAAACAGTTTTTCCGTGCGGTAACTACTGGTGTTTTTTCTGAATAATTTTATGACCTTTCATGTTGTTTCTCATATATTTTGTAAAATTGTAATTATGAACATTTAACGGTTCCCTGTGCCATTAAGGTACAGATTTTTTTTATGAAATAGGAAGCAAATAAGCAGACGGATAACCTGATAGAAAGCGATAGCCGTTGCCCATGGACACCAACATCAGATAAGTCGCAAGTGCGTTGGTCGCGCTGGTGACAGTTCATTTCCGAGTTTATGGTTATAATGATTTAGTCACATATACAAAATCACGAATATAAATTTAACATATATATGTACTTTTGCATCTTAAAATAATATGTATCATAAAATAATTAGGTTTAAATTGTTTACCTAATAACTTAGGAATCATTAATTCCGATTTCAAAATTCAAACATAATTGAACTCGTGTTAAGCTTAAAACAATTAAAACATTTGAATAGCAGCTTTAAACCACGGAAAAATGGCACCTAATGTAATGGAATAGACGTTAATGTCCCATGGGAATACGGGCGCTTTGTCCAAATGTCAATAGCGAGGGTCTGGGTTCAGGAATTTTTCATAACTCCACGAAAATAATACGAATAATTGGATCAAAACGAAACGCACAGTGAATTAAATTTGACAATCCATCGCGTTCCCTTTTACATGGCCACAAATTCGGGGTTCACAGGCTTTTATGTTGTAGGCTTGTAGCCCATGAAGGGATTTTTTTTCTATAAACTTTCTTGCTTCTTCACAGAATACCAGATATTCATCAAAACAGGACCATTTCTCACCATCAAAATGTTTAAAAACGGTTGTCAAGTAGTTTATTTACCAGTATCGAAGATGTAAATACATCACAGTGTAAATATCGCGTTTATTCGAACGAAAAATTCATTAAATCAATACGAAGCAACGGTAATTGGGCCGTAATAAAGAAATAACAAACAATAAGGAGGAAATTGAATTTTTCATGGATGTTTACTGATTCGTTCTGTATCGAGTAGGCCACGGGGTCTTTTGTCTGCGGCAGCGACTGTAAATACAGCGAAACGAAAATCAACAGCAATCCACGGCGTCGAGTACCGACACACAGTACGCATTACGCATACGTCAGAAATTTTCTATCAAATATAGATATATAGAGATACCTATGGCATTCATTTTAATTAATTTATAAATAATATTATTTTTTAATAAGTCACACATCGCAATATGCGTACGCTTGTTAATATTTCTATTATATTAACGTATATGTTGTAGTTTTATAACATCAACTTTGATGACTGACTCGTATTTTATCACAGCGCGATATATTACGAGTATAAAACTTTCGTGGGCTCGAATTTTGAAACGGCGACGTTTTACTGTAGACGGTGTTTTACTGTAAACAATCGCGAACTCCCAAGCTCGTGGCCGCACCGCACCGTCTCTGGAGCGTGAAGATTGTCGCACTCGTGTCAACTCGCAACCGGGAAACGGAGTGACAGACAATAATGTCGAATTCGGTTCCGGTGGTCGGTTCTTTTTTCAGATCTGATTCGACATATCGCTCCTGCCAGGTGACGTTTCACCAAGGGGGAATATTTAGAGTGTTTGCCAGGAAATAGTTTGGTTTTTACGTCAAATTTACTTACTATTTTCAAGTGTGAATTTCTTTTCTTTTAGCACAGATTAAATACATAGGACCAGATCGACATCTACATAGTGAAATGTCGATTGGATTGCACTACTACAAGCATACGACGTGTGCACAATTCTCCTATCGCGTACACGGCAATAGTGTCAAAAATCCGGTTAAGATTGTGCCCTCTCGAAGGGACGTCTAAATTTCCAAATTTCGTGTTTGAGTTTTATGTCATGTGAGATTGAAAATTTTGATATTGTGTTGTTGGTTGGTGGTCATGACGACAAATAACAAGTGTTTAATATAAATTTGTGTCCAATGAAAGTTAAGACTTTATAATATTACAATATTCAATACAAATAATATTAAACAAAAAAGTGGTTATGTATTGTTATAATAGCTCCCCACACCGATTTCGGTGACGGTGGCCGGTTTCATTGAAACCAGGCCAGCTAAGCAGGAGTAACTTTATAGTGCCCAAGTTTGTGCGCAGTACACAAGAGCACTTTCTCTTCCTTTTTACCCTAGTAACCCAGTGGGACGGATAACCGACACGACTGGCGAGAGATCAGACCTGCATTGTCCTAACCAAACTTGGAAACAACATTTTTTTGTTGTTCCAATGCGGGAATGCGAAGAGCGTCTAATGAATAGACCCCTTGAATCACATTCGTGATCGTGCAGGTTCGATCCTTGGTTGGGGGTGAACCAATCATACTTTCTCAATAACCGTATACTGCCGCTAGACTTAGTTTAATTTACCCATAGACTAATCATTGGTCTCGCTTCGCATTCTACCAGACCGAGCTGACGTGCTTGTCAAATACTGCAATAAACACTCAGCTGAGGTCGGCTTATCCGAGCCAGTATAAGATATTTTTCCCATTAAATCGGACAAAAGTTGAGTAGCTGGCATGACAATTTTTCACGCACACTAGAATTTGTCACAATATGTAAGTCAATTACGACTTTACACACTACAATGATGAGTTGCCGCATTGACGAATCTCTTGTTGTTAGGTAAAGCTCTATCTTGTCGAGCGCCCAGCGAGACTAATGATTTATTTATGAATTTACCCCCATTTTCTGTAACAACTTAATTATTTCGCGCGAACTGCACACATAGTTTAATACATTACCATTTATATTATATCTGTTAAGTAATATAATTATATTACGAAACGTAATTAAATATTTAAATAGGACCGTTGCCCTTAGGGGCTGGAATTAAACTTTGCAATTCTTTTCCATATCTGCCCCTGACGTCTGTAATTACGTCGCATTTCGTCGCATTAAAACAAAACAAAGAAAAATAAGGCGACAAAACAATAAAAACAATTGACAGTAATTAAAAAGTTGCGTTAGTCGGTTACTCTGATTGTGAGTAGTTTAACTGAGTAAAGGAGGTTAATTTTTTTTTAATTCATAAAAAGGAGGTTTTATGAATTTAAAAAAAAATCCTAGTAAAGCTATGAAATATAACAAGTTCACGGTATCAAATTGGAATAGCTCAAAAATGTGCTTATTGTGCGCAGCCCATGAAAGACGATATTAAGAAGCATACAATTAGTGTAAAATGATGTAATTTAAGTATAACTTTTTAGTGTTCTGTAATACTCAAGGAACCCTATAGTTTCGCTCTGTCCGTCCATCCGTCTGTCTGTATGTCAGTAATTTTACACTCTACTCCATCGTGTGAGGTATCGTTTTACATAGTATTTTAAAACAAAGGCAAGGCAATACATGACTTTTTTGGAAAAAGTCAACCATTTTCGAGTAATCGGCCTCCAAAGTGCTTTAAAAGGGTGGAAGTGGCATTTCTAAATTATGAGACTTAGAAGCTTGCAATTTTACAGGCGGGTAGATCATGCTAAATACTCTTTAGTAAGCAATTTTTAACAAAATCGGACAGTAACTTTTGAAGTAATTTGAAGAAAACCTATTACGCGTTGATAGTTACGGAACCCACCTTAAACATGTCCTGACATGCTCTTGGTTAGGTTATTAAAGTACCTGTAACTAGACTCGATCTGTGATCGGAATATATAATAATAATTCACATAATTATTATGTTTAATAATAAACTTTATAAGGGTTCTTTTGCCTCTTCCATAGAACAAACAATATAAATGCTGTGGCAGATTGACAAACGTCAATGTGTAATATGGAGATACAATTGTATCTATCACTCGCACGGTGCCTAGTTTTTTTTTATTTAATCTGAGGTTAGTGTATGTGGTGTATAAATTTTATTAATTTCATGTATTTCTAAGCACTTTTTGTTTTCTAGCTTTCTGCACACCTTTTTCCACATAAACTTTAATTTACCGGCCAAATTTCATACACCTCCATCACAGTTTATTTTTTACAATATCATATATATATCAGGAAAAATATTCACCATTATGACAGAAAAGCCGGCACCCACTCTTTTAATACGAGGAATAATAACAAGTTAGCTACTAATTATTCATGGCCTCATAAGGTTCAAAACACATTTTTGGGACTCGGTATACGCTTTTAATAACAGGTTGCCTGTTGATATCCTAAACTTACCATTAACAAATTTAAGGAACGTGTCAAAAATCATTTATTGACAAAGGGTCACTACACAATTAATGATTATTTTAATGACATTCGACCATGGAAATAATAATAGTAATAACATTTTGTAAATTGAAATTGACATATTTTGAATTTAATTAACAATTTTGCATGTTTAAAGTATGACAATAAATTGTATAAAACTGACAAACTACACTAAATATTAGGTCATTACATATGAAATTGGCGTTTTGTAAAGTAGGAACATAAAGATGATTTTTTTAAACATGAAATATTTATTTAATCAAAGTATTATACCATTGCTATCTACGCACATTTGCCATTTCATAGATTCCTCTACTAAAAAAACCATTCGGACAGGAATCAATAAAATCTTTGAGGGCGCTTTGGACTTTAATAATGACATCGGAGTTAAATTTTTCCCTTGCAAGAAGTTATCCAAATTTTGAAGAAAATGGTAATCTATTGGAGCAAGGTCCGGGGAGTACGGTGGATGTCTTAGACATTCTAATTGAAGCTCCTCTAATTTGGTAGCCGTCTGTTGTGCAGTGTGTGGTCTAGCGTTGTCCTGAAGCAGCAGTGGCCTAGAGCGAATGACCAACCTCGGTTGTTTAGCGGCTAGCTTTTCCATCATGATTTATAGTTGCTGGCAATAGACATCTGCCGTAATCGTCTAGCCAGATTTAAGAAAGCTGTAGTGAACGACACCGACACTAGTCCACCAAACGCTTACAAGTAACTTTTTTTTACTGTTTTGGCTGGTTCGCCAGGGTTCAGCCATTGCGATGAGCGTTTCCGATTATCGTACAGGATCCACTTTTCATCACAGGTGATTCGATTTAAAATCCCTTCATTATTGTGCCGGTTGAGTAATGTAACGCCTACTAACTAATGACGACGCGCGTTTGTCGGTTTGCTGCACTCAATTCTCATGTATTAGTACTCATCTTTCAAGCTTTTTCACCTTCCCAATTTGCTTCAAGTAGATTAAAACTTTAACGTAGATTAAAAATTTTATCACTAACACCGCAGTCTGCTTCCATAATAGCCTTCAATTCTTCATTATCAACTTTGGTCTCCGGCTGTCCACGGAACTTGTTCTGAAGGTCGAAATTTCCAGAACGAAAACGTTTGGAACCAAAAACGTACTGTGTTTTCTTTTGCGACACCGCCGCCATACACATCATTAATCTTTCGAGCCGTAGCCGCAGCCGCAGCACTGGTGCCACGGTGGAACTCGTACTCGAAAATAATACGATATTTCAAGTTTTCCATTTTGTAAACAGAGTGACGCAAAGAAAAAACCAAAAGAGGAAAAAACAAACGAATTACTGTTTTCTAAATACAAATACATGAGTAAATAGCGGTATAAATTGGAATTCCTAACCAAACAAGATATATTTGAGATCAAATTGCCCAGTACGACAAAACGCCAATTTCATATGTAAGGACCTAATTTAAAAGACGATAATTCAACTATTATAGATTTTCATAAGAAAATAAATTGTTTAAATAATATAATTTTAACATGGTTAGAGGTGTTAAATTGTTTTGTAATATCTATATTTGTTTTGTTATATCGATATAATGTAATAATTTGTTAATTGTATTGAATTCTAATAATCTTGACGTTCATAAGTGTTACTGTGTGACCTATGTGAATAAATGTTTTTGATTTGATTTGATACCGGCTGGACATTTCTAAATTTGTACTGAAAGCTTTTGCTTTACGTGTAGCATAATAATAGTGGTAACAAATTCTGAGAATTATTTCTGATTAATATTTTTTAGTATTAATGAAACACAAAAAAAACAAATTTTAGCTGAGCCAATGTTGAAGCTGAAACAAAAAAATAGTCGATTGATTATTGATTGATATTAAATAGTAAAAATTGAAGTTTCTGGGCCTTTAGTTTACGAAGTAACTACACACAGCGGCATATTTAGCGGAACATAAAATAAAGGTTTGATATCAGTATCATATAAGGTTGCTGGCTGGTTTATACGTCATTTAATTTAAAAAGAAATATTTTCAAATTAAGAAAACAACTGAACATCACATTTTATGCAATTGTTTTAATTTTATTCAAATACACCTTATCTGGAGCGAACTTCGAGTATTTCTTCCTTCTGAGTTTGATTTAAAATTTCATTGAAATACTGTGTTTTGATAGTTTTTTTTTAATCGCGTATCTTTTTGGAGTTGGGGACTGAATTATGCCTGACTTAGCCCCAACGGAGATTGCCGAGTGCCCTCGAAATGCGAAAAAATGGTCAAACCTACAGAGTGATATCCAGAGATCTTCGTCGACCAGTTGCAACGATCCATCGCAGTATCCAACGGTTCAGGGAGACCGGTACTTATGTGAGAAGAGCAGGACAAGGCAGAAAAAAACGCACTTCGAGAAAGGATGATCGTTTCATTCGGCTTCGTGTACGTAGGAACCCCCGTTTGACGGCCGTCCAAGCCCGACATAAGTTAGAAGCAGTGCGGGGTGTAACCGTAAGTGAGCGTACGGTACGAAGAAGGTTCGAAGAAGCTGGTTTGGGTTCATTTGTGCCCGCCAAGGCTCCAAGGCTCGAGGTAAATCATCGTAGAAACAGGTTAACTTTTGCTCAGGAACATCGACTTTGGAACGCGGACCAATTTAGTAAGGTATTGTTTAGTGATGAGTGCAAAATTCTCTTAAATCAAATTGACGGCAGGCAAAGAATATACAGACGCAAAGGAGAACGATACATTCAGACAAATTTTGAAAATACAGTTGCATACGGTGGTGGATCAATAATGGTTTGGGCGGGCATTTGTTTGGGAGCTCGCACAGACTTGGTAGTGATTGACAGAGGGAGTCTCTGCAGACCGCTATATCAGAGAAGTTTTAGAAGAAAATGTCGTACCGTTTGCCCCATATATCGGTGACGATTTTGTTTTTATGCAGGATAATGCTCGGCCGCATACCGCTCGGGTAACTCAAGCTTATCTTAATGATATGAATATCACTGTTATGGAGTGGCCGGCGAGATCATCGGATATGAACCCAATAGAGCACGTTTGGGACTTGCTGAAAAGAAAAGTTAAGTCCAGAATTCCAGCTCCTGCCAACGTGGGTGAACTGCGAATCGCCGCAAAGTTGAGGAATGGCGGAGACTATCCCAGGAGACCATCGATAACATCATTTACAGTATGCCTAGACGGGTAGAACTTTAATAACAGCACGTGGAGGAAATACGCGATATTAATCACCATTTTTCCAATTTCATTAATTGTTATTTTAATATTAATTTTCACTTTTCCCGGTTACATGAAAAGTTCAAAAATGTACAATTTTTCACAAATAGCCTTTACTCGCAAAATGTGTTCTTAATGTGATCTCATTTTAAGTAAAACAAATGAAACTTTAAATAACAAAAGAAGTGTAGTAAGTAGATTTTAAAATAAAAACATATTTTTTTAATTATGGACCTTTTCTTGTGTTCCGCTAAATATGCCGGTGTGTTTATTTATTAATCTGTGCTATAGTCAAGACGCATTCGAAAATTTCGACGCCGAAGTACAAAATCAAAAATGTATGGGATTTGACATAAGTCATCGCTAAGTAAACAGGTCGCTTGCAATGCCTTATGTCAAATCCCATACATTTTGTTTTCGAACTTCACCGTCGAAATTATCGAATGCATCTTGACTAAAGGCCCTGACGTTAGAAAAATATACTTAGATATTATATTTTGTTTAGGTACTACAAATTCCTAAAAATATGTGTTGAAACTGGGGAAATACAGAATTTTAATGCCACTTTTCGCAGTATTATAAAGTACAAATCACGCCCTATCGAGTTACATTCGTAATATTAACAAATAAAATGGGTGTGCTACAGAATAATCGTGTTCATACACGACATTAGATTAGCACTTTGCTAATTACAGAACAAGGCTACATCACATTCTCCGTTCTGCAGAAAATTCTGAAAAATCAATCTTTCCTTGCTCGTGGTCATAAAAATAAATTTAGGACTTTTAAAATTTAAGGTGCATACAAACCTTTAAATATATATTATGTGTTATGTTAACACAAAAGGAAGATGGGCAAAAATGTATGGAATCTCAGACCACCCTCGACTCATATAGAATATTAAGATATATTATGTCGTTGCATAGGTCCCAATCTGCCCATTCTGCTTTTACGTAAAATTGATATTGAACTAAGCATTGGTAATAAATTATAATACATGCTTTCCTATTTGGCTGGTCACGAATCCACTTGGTCAGATTTTGATTCAAGAATAATAACTAATTTTTACATAATATAAAATGAAGCCGCTTCCGCAGTCTTATTCGCTTAGATCTATTAAACTCATAGACGTATATGTTATGATTTGAGTGTTGTCGCTCATTTCATTAAATTTAAACTAAATTATTTATAAATAATAAATTGATAAATGGTAGTTTTATATATTTTATTCTGGTCACACTGACAACGTGCAATTCCTTCTACTATCATCCCCACCTAGAATGGGGTAGGTAGATAAAATAAGGTATTTGTACCGCAGGAGCTCAGTGGAGAGCCAATTTTTACGGAGGAAAGATCACAAGAGGGATTATGCCCAAAAGTGTAAAAGTGTACAGTGTCTAGTAAATAAAAGTATTGTGAACAAGTTGTGTAGTTTTTGTCATCTCAGAAGTGGGATACACCCAAAGGTATGTACTTTTATTTTATTTATAACAATTCTATAGCACGATTGTTTTTAAACAAGATTTTGTTTTAAGATTTAATTAAAATAAGAATTATTATTTTCTCTCTTCAAGTTTTAAATTTACACAATCACCGTCTATTGTAGTGAAGTTGCATATCATATGGTCGGGGCTACTCTCTGATGATGCGCAATGTCATTACAATCGGCAAATATAAGGTGTGCATGCATTGGACTTGTTGGACGTTTGATTAGGGCTACTCTCTGATAGCTCCGCAAGTCCGTTGCAAACATGTAGGATTGTGTGAATTATTCTGAAATCATTTTATTACATAATGTATTCGTAGTTGACGACTAATTATTTATGCTTGTTATACAATTGACTATTAAGATTTGTCTTTTGAACAAACACAAATCTCAACGTTACCTGACTAACTTACCAATTTAAAGTACTTTTGGGAATGAATCACGTAAGTAAATAAAGCTTTGATATGATTTAATTTTCTTTGCTGTATAATATTATATTGCTGATAATTGCTGTGGAGTAAACCACTGAGTAAACGAAGTCGCTGTGGAGCGTGGAGTGAACCACTGAGTAGACAAAATTGCTGTGGAGTGAACCATTGTATTAGTAAGGTTTCGGTGGAAGGAATTACTGAGATAATTAACTTTCTGTGGAGTGAATCACTTCATTGCTTATATTTGGGGATTAAACTTTTTATTTGGATTTTTGTGTAGTGAACCACATTATTTGGGTTCATTGCCCTAATTGCTATTTATAAAAATCTCGTGTATTATTAGTGACAATTTAATTGTTATTGCTTTTATTAAATTATTATTCTCAATTAATCAAATTTCTGAAGTAATTCAACTGTATTTTCGCTTAACCTGTGATTAGATTTTGACGAATGGTTTATGTCGAAAACACGTTAAATTCCAGAATAAAATGAGGAGTGTGGAGGATGATGGTAATGGTGCACAAGTCGCAACTCCACCAGGCACTCCCCCTGAGCCAACCCCGAGACGACGACACAACATCCTCGAGTGACGAGGATGTACCTCGTAAGAAACGCAAAAGGTCAGTGCGATTGTCTACTAAGGAGTTGTTAAAAATGTTTAGCAACTGGAAGGGAGAGTCAAGCAAAAATACGTTATTTAGCAATAGTAATTATAATAATGTACCCCGAGTTTGATCCTTCCAACAAAGCTCAAACCATCAAGTCATGGCTACGTAAGGTCAACGAGTGCTCTGTGATTTATGGATGGGACGATAAGCAGACCATTCATTTCTCATTGCAAAAATTAGTTGGCTTGGCGAAGAGATGGTTCGAGTCTTTGCCTACTGTGATTTATACATGGAGCGAGTGGCAAGAAAAACTTCTCAAGGCTTTCCCTACTGAGGAAAATTTTGGCCGGCTCTTAGAGGAAATGTTACATCGCACTTCAAGGACGGAGGAGAGCCTTAAGGAGTATTTCTATGATAAACTAGGCTTAGTAAACAGGTGTGAATTTGTAGGAAAAAAGGCAGTTGACTGTATTATCTATGAAATTAGCGATAAATCAATTAGGAACGGTGCTCAGGCCCTCAATTGTAAAGAACCTGAGGATCTACTCAACTTTTTATCCTCTCAAAAGCAGCAAACGTTAACAAATGTCAAACCCCGGGAGCGTTCTTGGAATAGGGCTAGCTACAGCAACTCCAACGCTTCCGCAGGCAGCTCCAATTCATCTGTCGTTTGCTATAATTGTCAATCTAAAGGTCACCCATTTTATAAATGCCTTAAACCACTAATAAAATGCAACACTGCAAAAGGATAGGACATGATCACGATGATTGTAAATTAGATGCGTTACGATCAATGAATGCTAGTGCGAATAAGTCGGAGAGCAACTTAGAAAAAAATACTTTAAAAATTGATACGGTTAATAACGGTAATGATAAATATTTGAAATCTGTACTGGTCAATGATAAAACATTTCAAGCATACATAGACTTCGGTAGTGAATGTACCCTTCTGAAGAAATCTGACGCGGATATACTGCAATTAGTTAAAAAGTTTGAAAATGTCCCAGTAGTGAGAGGGTTTGGCCAATCATCGGTGGTACCGTTATATCGATCGGTTGCTAATGTAAGGGTAGATGAAGTTGAATCGTGTGTAGAGGTTTTAGTTGTCGATGATGTACAAATGCAAAACTCTGTCATTATTGGACAAAATTTCACTGAGTTAGCTTGCGTCACTGTGCTAAAAAACTGCCATAAATTAACTTTTTATGAAACTCCTTACCAAAATCCCTTCGTTAATAGCACTGGAAATGAAAGTATAAAACTTTATATTACCAATTCTATCGAAGTTTCTAATATTAGCATAATTCCCGTACATACCGACACCAATTACACCGGCGATGTTATTATCGAGGGCTTCAAGGCGACTGAACTGAGCAGAGAGTATAGTTTGTTCAAAGGCGCTTATCGAATCACTGATGGGAAAGGTGAAGTCGTTATATCTAATTTATCACATCGCCCCATATCGTTAGAGAAAAATACTTTAATAGCAAGGTCAACTCCTTTTGATGAGCATAAAATCCGCCAAGTGAATAGAATTACCAAGGATATAACATCTTTAGAACCATTAAGTAAATGCGAAATAAAGACTGCATCTGATTTACAAGGGGAGCATTTGGACAGACTATTCTCTCTCTTACAAAGTTACCGGGACTGTTTTGCCACAAAATTAGAAGAGGTAGGCTGTACAAGAGATGTCGAAATGAAGATAGATCTCATTGATAATAAACCGATCGTCTACCGACCATACCGTTTGTCCCACTTCGAGCGCGAGCAAGTTCGCGAAACTTTTGACGAATTACTGCGGAATGATATCAATCAAATCAAATCAAATCAAAAATTTTTTATTCAAAATTGGTATTTTTAAATACTCTTTTTGAACGTCGATACTACGTGATGCCTACCACCGGTTCGAGAACTAACCCAGCGAGAAGAGCCGGCAAGAAACTCGTCTGGGGCCATCTTTTACCAAATACCATATCATCCAGGAATCCAGGTCAGATTATGCTAGTCCGATTTTGATGGTCAAAAAGAAGAACGGGGAACAAAGGCTGTGCGTTGACTTCAGGGCATTAAATAATAAAACCGTTAAAGATCGATTCCCTCTTCCGCTTATCGAAAATCAAATTTCAAATCTCAGTGGAAATAACTTTTTTACGACACTTGACCTGGCTTCCGGGTATTATCAAATCCCGATGGCTGCCGAGAGCCAACATCTGACGGGGTTTGTCACGCCCAATGGGCATTACGAGTTCAAAAGGATGCCATTCGGGCTGGCAAACGCACCAGCTGTATTTCAGCGAATGATTAATAGAATGTTAGGTAACAGGCGTTTCGAATATGCTTTGGCATATTTGGATGATGTGCTTATACCCTCGAAAACGATCGAAGCAATGTTTTCTAGGTTAGAAGAAATATTGAAGCTTTTTAGAGTACGCGGTTTGACACTAAAATTATCCAAATGTCGTTTCTTTGATACTACAGTAAATTATCTTGGTTATGATATTTCTTCGATCGGTATTCAACCAGGCGAAGCTAAAATGCAGGCAGTTAAAAAAGAGTTTCCTATACCTAGTAATGTCAGAGAGATCCAACAATTTCTCGGGTTGACCAATTACTTCCGTAAGTTTATACAAAGCTACGGCGAAATAGCTCTACCTTTAACTGAATTGTTGCGAAAGGAAGCTTTGTGGAAGTGGACCAACATAGAGCAACAAGCCTTCTCACTTTTGAAGGATAAACTAGTGAGTAGACCAGTTCTAGCGCTTTATGACCCCACCCTTGAGACCGAATTACATACAGACGCAAGCTCTTTAGGCGTAGGAGGTATATTAATGCAATGGCAGAAGGATAACAGAGTATTAAAACCCGTTGCTTACTTTAGCCGTCAAACAACACCGAAAGAAAAACACCTTCACTCCTACGAGCTAGAGACATTGGCCGTTGTATGATCACTTCATAAATTTCGAGTATATCTCTTAGGTATTCACTTCAAAATTTATACAGATTGTGCAGCATTACGTACTACTTTAACAAAGAGAGATCTGGTTTCACAGATAGCAAGGTGGTAGTTGCAAATAACTGAATATACTTTTGATATTGAATATAGGCCAGGCGTTCAAATGTCGCACGTGGATGCCCTAAGCCGACACACAAAACTATCCGCTGAGCCAGCTGACAATTTATCTGTCAACATATACAATATAGAAATAGAGAATTGGCTCCTTACCTTACAAGTGGCAGACCCAGATATTTCGCGAATCCATAAGATTCTTAAACCAGAAGATGATCCTGAGTGTAAAGAAATACGCCAAAACTATGTCGTTAAGAATCAGGCGGTCTACAGAAAAGTTGATGATAGGTTGTGTTTGGCTATCCCTCGTAGTGCCCGCTGGCAAATCTGTCGAGCCAATCATGATGAGATTGGCCACTTAGGATACGCCAAGACACTTGAGAGGATCCAACAACAATATTGGTTTCCAAAATTAAGGAAATTTGTTAAAAAATATGTCGCAGCTTGTTTGGAGTGTGCTTATAACAAAGATACCGCGGCAAAACAAAAGACTGGATTCCTACACCCCATTCAAAAAATTGACATTCCTTTTCACACGGTCCATATGGACCACCTTGGTCCTTTTGTGAAGAGTAAGAATGGTAACTCCTACATTCTTACCGTAGTGGATGCGTTCACTAAATATACATTCGCTAAACCAGTCAAAGACCTTAAAACAAGAACGACCATTAAAGTCCTAGAAAATATATTCTTTGACTTCGGGATTCCAGCTAGGATTGTGTCTGACCGTGGTACTAGTTTTACGTCGGCAGCATTCAAAAGCTTTTGTGACACACACGGTATCAAACATGTTCTAAACGCAGTCGCTTGTCCCAGAGCGAATGGCCAGGTTGAAAGATTCAATCAAACTATTCTCAATTCCTTGGCTGCACAGAATGCTACTGGCCATGAACGTGAATGGGACAAGTGTCTGGGTAAAGTTCAGTGGGGCATTAACAACACTGTTAATGCCTCTACTCGGAAAACTCCAACCTTAGCCCTATTTGGTGTAAACATGCGTGACAGCCTATCTAATAAACTTAATAGTGAAATTAATCCTGTAACTGACACTTCAATGATATAAGAAGTGAAATTTGTGAAAACATAAGTAGAATGCAAACCAGAGAAAAAGCTAGGCATGATGCTAAACGAGCCCCTGCTGCAGAATATGGAGTAGATGACTTAGTTAAAGTTTTGCGCAATAATTATGACAACGATAAAAAAAGTACAAAACTCCTTTCAAAATTCATAGGTCCATATAAAGTTACTGAAGTTTTAGGGAATGATAGATACAGGATTGACGAAGTGCCTGGTTTTAATAAAAAGGGAAAACCTTATAGTACAGTCATTGCCTTTGATAGAATGAGACCCTGGATACATGTAAGATCATTGGAAGTACATGACACTGATTCAAGTGCTTCCAGTGATCACAATAACGAAGATGAGTAAAATATCTATGTAATAGATTCATATTGATTAATTATGTTTAATTAACAGTTCTAATTATTATAATACAATATTTGTTGCTTACGCAATTTTGATTGTGAATCATACTTTTAATCAATAATGGTTAAAATAATGGAAATAATGTAATCATAATATTATCAAATTTATAGAATTCTATTTCATTTTACACTTTAATAGTATACATAAAAAAATATGTCTTTATTTTTTAAAATATATTTATATAATTATAAAAAATGAATTGTTTTTCTTGAACAATTAACATTTAATTTAATTAGTGTCTTTAATATAAATTATACTACTTTATACTAAATAGTTAAAGACAATTGCTTAATTATATATATGTAGAGTGCATCGGGACGCTGCACGTTGTCGGATGGCCGAATGTTATGATTTGAGTGTTGTCGCTCATTTCATTAAATTTAAACTAAATTATTTATAAATAATAAATTGATAAATGGTAGTTACTATCATCCCCACCTAGAATGGGGTAGGTAGATAAAATAAGGTATTTGTACCGCAGGAGCTCAGTGGAGAGCCAATTTTTACGGAGGAAAGATCACAAGTGGGATCTATGCCCAAAAGTGTAAAAGTGTACAGTGTCTAGTAAATAAAAGTATTGTGAACAAGTTGTGTAGTTTTTGTCATATATAGACGTATTTATTTATGTGGAGACGACGACGTCTGTCTCCACTTAAATGTTTTTGCGGGCACTTTTGGAGTTTTTGGGACCATTTGTACATTTAAAGTATGGTAAAATCAAGATGGCGTAACTTATTCTTGTAAGAAGATTGGTTCTGTCAAATGTACGTCATAGCCTATGTTTAGTTTTGAAATCTTTGTTGAAACTACTCAACGGATTTGGATGCAGTTTCCAGCAATAGATAGCGATTCAAGAGAAAAGTTTATTAATATGAATTACAAATGTTTTCGTAATATTTGCATTTGTGCTATGGATGGATGTAGGTATGGATGGATGTTTGTGACTCTTTGGCACAAAAACTGCTGAACGTGGTAGTTCAGCTATCTAGATTAATACATAGGCTACTTTGTATCCTGAAATACTACAAGTATTCTTGTGGGATACCGTATTTATGTGGGTATGTTTGACTGTCTTTCACGCTTAAAGTGCTGAACTGGTTTAAATGAAAATTGGTAAATATGATAGTGGTTTAGGCTTTGGATTCACACATACTACTTTTACTTTTTATCACGACAAAATGTAGAGACATGTCGCTAGCGACATCTTGTTTATAATAATTTAAATACTCTGGTTTCAATATTGAAGTAAAATAAAAGCCAAAACATAACTCTCCTAAATAATAATTAAATAAAGATGAAGTAAATAAAATTCGACCAATCTTTATTGAGATACGGCTGCCTACAGGTTGCTGTAATCGGTGCTTAATACAAATGATCCTAAAGTTATGTGAGCGATGTTAATGAAACAGGGGCGGCATACGAATGAGACAGAATCGTAAGCGATCCTACGATATCGTTATTGTTAATGTATGTAAAAGCGGTATTTACTTGGAATAGTTAATTTTATGTCACACAAAATCAATGATCATCATCTTGGACCACGATGCCTAAAACTAGGGCCAGAGATTCCTCTCAATTTGGGAGTAAGACTATTTGCGAAGTCAGTAAATATAAATTAATCACATGTACTTATAATGTAAAAATATGGCTTACTATGATTAGTTAATGTCAACATGGCTTATGCGTCATTGGTCAATTTTGATTATTAAGTTCGATTCACACCATATCGGTTCGGATCGGATCAGTATCGAATTAGTTAATACTAAGACTGCAGTAACATAATATTTTCAATCGTTTAGAAAGTTTATAATAATTACATTTTAATACTATAAGGATTCATGAAAACTCATCTTAAATTATTGTTCTCTAAAACCTACGTGTTTTCCCACTACGGGCCCTCCCAAGAGAAACTACCGATCGACTCAACAGATTTATTGAAACACACACACTATATACACTTTAAATATAAAATACAGACGCAACAAAACGGCGCAACACTACGTCTGCGAAGAAATATAATAATAGTATCACAACATAATGTCCTTCATTTAATGTACTTAAATGGGATCGTATTTTCTACCAATAACTTAGTAAATACGTTTTAACTCTATTGTCCCTTTTTTCCGTACGTTTTTACGAAATCAAATTCACAAATCACAATACATTCGACATTATAGGATTTCAAAAGGGAATTCGGATATACAGGCCGCTCCTATTTCTTATTGTGTATTTATATAAAAGGTAAGTGTCAGTTCACACCGTGACGACACGTGACGCTACGCAGCGCTGCATTTTTAAGTCCTTTAGATCTTCAAAATTGAACTTTATTCACTATACAAAAAGATGCAAGATTCATATGACATCAATCATACACTGACATTCGAACTCTTACAATGAAACGTGTATCTTCTTATAAATTGAATAAAGTTCAATTTTGAATAGCTATTTTATAAATGCAGCACCTTTTAAGATAGCTATAGCATCTTTTTTTTTTTGGTGTGAATGATCCTAAAAAAGCTTTTCTATAAATTAGTAAGTGAAAACGTTATATATAGTATGTAACATTTCTATGTTACTTTTATTGTAGTTTTCCTTGTCACACAAATAATTGTGTGATAATCATATCAAAGTCACATCTCATTAAGAACTGTATCTCTTGTAATAGTGGGTAGGTATTATTCGATAAAGTTGTAGTTTACTTTTATAATAAAATTTGATCTGAAATTTTTACATCGGATATTATAAGATACCCTTTCATCACGTTGAATGCATAATACTTACGTGTATCTTTTTCTAATTGCATTTGCAATTGAAATATCTTTTAAATACATTCTTGAGGCGTTATATTATTCAAATTACATAAAATAATATAAAATAAAATTGTATTTCCTCAATAAGTCCACGGACATTTCTGATACGTTTTAAATTTGTTTGTTGATTGCAATAATTCTTCCCTCTTTTGTCTTGAGTGGATAAATCGTTAGTTATTTGCCAATTATTATTTTTAATCTGAATTATCGCTCAAGTTTCTAACACTACAGTATTTGTTAGTACACCTACACGAATATCTTTAATCCCTGTTGTCCATCTCATCAACAGAAGATTGACTGGCAGAGATTGCTCAGTAACAATAAGTTCGCCTTTGTACAGCGCATTTTATTAGTATTAGAATAATATTGGTGTATATTGTGTTGTAGTGTTGTTTTTGGTATGCAATAAAGTGTTATTTTATTGTAAAATAAAAACATTCAACTATTGGTTGTATAACACCCTTTACACTAAAACCGGTATGCGGCTTAAGAAAAAGGGCCGAGTTATGTACTATTTTTGAAAGCCTTTAGCTATATCCCTATCATAATATAGAAAATCGATTAAATATAGCCTGAGGCGCGAACTATCATTTATAATATGAATGTATAAACTCATTATAATATCATTTAACCTAATTATTTATGATGGCATTACATCAAAATGCATAATATTTTCATATTAGTGTTCATTATGTTAATTTGTAGAAAATTGTTTTATGTGATTTATATACAGCGTGCTACAAAAAGGTGTGATTGTTTATTGTTGGTATGTCTTTAGGGTTCCGTACCCAAAGGTTAAAAACGAGACCCTATTAATGAGACTTCGCTGTCCATCTGTCTGTCACCAGGCTGTACCTCATGAACCGTAATGTTACTAGACAGTTGAAATTGTCACAGATGATGTATATCCAAAAATTCTGAAAACAGAAATAAATTATTGTATATTGAAGATTGGTTCCCATAGAACAAATGTGATTTTTTCCTGTTTTATACCCTTCCTTCCGGTTAGAACCCTTCCGGTTCTATTCTATCTTCTATTATATTCTGACCGGTTTTATTTTGTTTACTAAATTTCTGGATTTTTTGTTTTGAAAGATGTAGTTCTGTATACGTCTACTGTGACCCAACTGGTGTGTAGCGGGCATTAGTATGTGTGCATGCGCCGATTCGGGCGGTCTAGTATGAAGATAATATAGTACTATATACAACATACGTCTACTGTGACCGAACTGAGCAGTTTTATCGTTGTGGTGTGTAGCGGGCATTAGTATGTGTGCATGCGCCGATTCGGGCGGTCTAGTATGAAGATAATATAGTACTATATACAACATACGTCTACTGTGACCGAACTGAGCAGTTTTATCGTTGTGGTGTGTAGCGGGCATTAGTATGTGTGCATGCGCCGATTCGGGCGGTCTAGTATGAAGATAATATAGTACTATATACAACATACGTCTACTGTGACCGAACTGAGCAGTTTTATCGTTGTGGTGTGTAGCGGGCATTAGTATGTGTGCATGCGCCGATTCGGGCGGTCTAGTATGAAGATAATATAGTACTGTATACGACATACGTCTACTGTGACCGAACTGAGCAGTTTTATCGTTGTAGTGTAGCGGGCATTAGTATGTGTGCGTGCGCCGATTCGGGCGGTCTAGTATGAACATAATATAGTACTGTATATGACATACGTCTACTGTGACCGAACTGAGCAGTTTTATCGTTGTGGTGTGTAGCGGGCATTAGTGCATGCGCCGATTCGGACGGTCTAGTATGAAGATAATATAGTACTATATACGACATACGTCTACTGTGACCCAACTGAGCAGTTTTATCGTTGTGGTGTGTAGCGGGCATTAGTGCATGCGCCGATTCGGGCGGTCTAGTATGAAGATAATATAGTACTATATACGACATACGTCTACTGTGACCGAACTGAGCAGTTTTATCGTTGTGGTGTGTAGCGGGCATTAGTATGTGTGCATGCGCCGATTCGGGCGGTCTAGTATGAAGATAATATAGTACTGTATACGACATACGTCTACTGTGACCCAACTGAGCAGTTTTATCGTTGTGGTGTGTAGCGGGCATTAGTATGTGTGCATGCGCCGATTCGGGCGGTCTAGTATGAAGATAATATAGTACTGTATACGACATACGTCTACTGTGACCCAACTGAGCAGTTTTATCGTTGTGGTGTGTAGCGGGCATTAGTATGTGTGCATGCGCCGATTCGGGCGGTCTAGTATGAAGATAATATAGTAATATATACGACATACGTCTACTGTGATCGAACTGAGCAGTTTTATCATTGTGGTGTGTAGCGGGCATTAGTATGTGTGCATGCGCCGATTCGGGCGGTCTAGTATGAAGATAATATAGTACTGTATACGACATACGTCTACTGTGACCCAACTGAGCAGTTTTATCGTTGTGGTGTGTAGCGGGCATTAGTATATGTGCATGCGCCGATTCGGGCGGTCTAGTATGAAGATAATATAGTACTGTATACGACATACGTCTACTGTGACCCAACTGAGCAGTTTTATCGTTGTGGTGTGTAGCGGGCATTAGTATGTGTGCATGCGCCGATTCGGGCGGTCTAGTATGAAGATAATATAGTACTATATACGACATACGTCTACTGTGATCGAACTGAGCAGTTTTATCGTTGTGGTGTGTAGCGGGCATTAGTATGTGTGCATGCGTCGATTCGGGCGGTCCAGTATGAAGATAATATAGTACTATATACGACATACGTCTACTGTGATTTTTTTTTTTTTTTTTTTTCGAACGGGTCTATGCTAAGGGTCGGGTTAAGACCGCTGTAGCTAAGTCGGACTATAACTAGCCTGGTGGCTAGTTTGTTTGGTGGTAGACGATGGGAGGGTTTGACCCTCCCTAACATCACCCGGGTGATGTTCAAACCGGATATTGGGGACAGCTACGGATTAGAAGCTATTATTTTGACAGGGGAGACGCGGGTCTCTCCTGCTGAGGGGTCCGACCCCTTCCTCACTCGCTGATGAGTGAGGTTGCTCGCGCGCGGTAGCAGAGACTAGCGGCGTGCGAGTTATCGCGATAGAGGAGCTCTCGATTTGGTCGATATCGGTACTGAGAGGGCCGTCCCTCTCCCCTTCCGCGTACGGTCGGGATGACTCGCGCGCGTAAGTCCTAATGTCGATGAGGTTCGCGGTATTGGTAGAGCTCTCTATATCAATATCGCGGTCGCGGACACTATTTAGGAGTGTACCTAGACTACTGGGATGCGAACTCGAACTCGGGTTCGGGTCCGGTCCCGTGTTAGGGTCGGTCTGTACGTCTGTACGTGTTGTCGTGTCGGATGTGGGACCTCGGGGTAGGCGCCGGCGTCGACCCCGGTGCAATGCTAGCGACGCGGGTGCGTGTGATTTGTGTTTACGTAACTGTACACAGTACGTTACGTATTTTGTGATCGGGTCAACGGGATCGGCTAAGATATGCTTAGGCCGTTTGTGCGGGTGTCGGAAAGTCAGTGCGTCGTGGTTGTAGTCCAGTGCCTTTTTTATAAGGGGGTTTGGGTGGTTTTTGCCTTTATCAAAGAATCTCTCTACGAGTTCCTTGATATAGGCTTTAATGGTGACTAGTTCGCAGTCCCTATGCAAGTCGATGTTACGCATGTACCAGGGGGCGCCTGTTGCCATGCGTAGAAACCGGTTCTGGACTTTTTGCAAGCGGTCCATTTGAGACTCGCTTATCTGTGCGAAGGAGACGCACGCATAAGTGAGTATCGTTCTGATGCAAACCTTATACAATGTAAGCTTATGTCTTAAGGACATTTTGCTTCGCGAATTAAGTAGCGGATATAATTTGTAGAGTACAAATTTCGCTTTACGCAGTGTGTTACTGATGTGACTCGAAAACGTCATCGACTTGCCTAGTACTACGCCTAAATATTTGACCTGAGAGACCTCAGGGATAATGTTGCCGTGCAGGCTAATAGGGCTCATTACTTTACGGGGGCACTTACGCCCCGCTGATTTATTACCATTGAATTGAATGGCGTGACTTTTATCGGGATTGACTTCTATTCTCCACTTGGAGAACCAATTACCGAGAGCGGTAACTGACTCCTGGAGGACTTTAGACGCGGTACGGGCTCGTGTGTTTGAATAATAAAGGGCTGTGTCGTCCGCGAACATAGCTAATTGCACCTTAGCGTGTTTGGGGATGTCACTAGTGTACAGGTTATATAGGGAGGGCGAGAGGACCGAGCCCTGCGGTACTCCCGCCTCCATATATCTTGGCGACGACAGTGCGCCTTCTACGCGGAAATGAAATTTACGATTTTTTAAAAAGTTACTAATTAGTAAGACGAGATAATCGGGTATTTCCATTTGATAGAGTTTGTATAACAGTCCGTTATGCCAAATTTTATCAAAAGCTTTTGCAATGTCAAAGAATACGGCGCATGTCGGTTTCCTGTCGTTTTTGCTAGATAATATGTACTCCGTTAAGCGGTGTACTTGAGCGGGACAGCTGTGCATTTCGCGGAAGGCGAACTGCTCGTCTGGAAGGAGTTTTTTGTCGGTTATGACGTCATTAAGGCGCCTTTTAATAACTCTTTCGTAGACTTTACCTAGGGAGCTAATGAGACTTATTGGACGGTAGCTACCAGGCACCTTCCGGGGTTTCCCCGGTTTGTGGATACCTATGACAATAGCTACTTTCCAAATGTCTGGAAATGAACATCCTACTAAGAGGGCGTTAAAGATGTTCACTAGGAGTTGAATTAGCTCGGACGGTAACATTTTAAGTGTTTTGTTTGAAATACCGTCGAGGCCTGGGGCCTTTTTGGCATTCATACACTTAATAATGTCACTGACCTCCTCCGAGTCCACCATCCTCACCCTGTCTACGTCAGGTGGCCTCGAGAGTCGGCTGTTGACCTCGCTATTAACTAAGCTAAGGTGCACGGGATCAATCGGGAGAGTACTCGGCCGGCACTGTTGTTCGAAATTATCAGCTAGGCACTCGGCCTTGTCAATGTCTTCGAATGCAGGAGGACGGTTAGGTCTATCTAACGGAGGCATGTCGCTCTCCGTGTTGTTTTTGAGGGCCTTCGCGAGTGGCCAGTACGCCACGTGAGACGGTTCTAAATCACTGAGAAGTCGATCCCAACTCTCGGCTTTGTGCTGTTTGATTTTAAACTTAACTTCCCTCTCGTAGTGACGGAGGGCTTTCCTCCATTCTTCCGACGGGTAGCGATCATATGTGCGCTTAGCCGCATTTCGGAGTCTGATGGACTCCCTTATGTCCTCAGGGAGGGGCCAACGGCCCTTGGGGGTCGTTGGCACCTCCCTAGATGAGTTCTCTATGGTCGCTACCAGGTGATCGGTCAAGTGGGAGGCGGCCTCTATGGCTGTCTCTTTACTATCTATAATATCGGGGATTTTGTCTAAGTGGCTAGAATGAAGGACTTTAATGTTCTCCGCTAGTGATTTATAATCTATTATCTTCCTAGTACTAGAATTATTGGGGTTAAGACTACCAAGTGTAATCATAACCGGTCTGTGGTCTGAGTTAAGCTCGTGGAGAGTCTCAATATTGATATTGAGAGAAACATTTTTAACTAAGGCTATGTCTATCGTACTAGGATCGCGTATGACACCGTTGATGTTTTCATTGGTGTCATAGCGAGTGGGGTCGGTGGGGGCTAATAGTGCAAAATTTAAAGTGTCGGTTAAATTACAAAGGATGGTGCCGTTTCTATTGTTATGAACATTGCCCCACTCGGTGTGTTTGCAATTAAAGTCGCCGGCAATGATGACAGCGTTACCTAAATTGAATAGCGCCTGTAGGTCGCTTGAATGGAGTTCTTTGTTGCACGCTAAGTACGCGCTTACTATAACAATGGGTCCGTGACCGGACATACTAATATGGCAAACAGATGTTTCTAAAGTTAACAATGACGGTGGCTCTAGTGGAATACAATGTAGTGATTTTTTATAGTAGATAAGAGTACCTCCGAGTCGGGATCGAGTTCTATCGTTTCTGACTATTTTGTAGTTAGCTATTTTAGGGCTCCTCATGCTAGGTTTTAAGAAAGTCTCCTGCACTAGAAGAATATCGACATTTTGGCTACTTACAAAATCGCGAATTTCGCTAATGTTATTCCTAATGCCGTTCGTATTGAACGACACTACGCGTAACGAGTGCGGCTTTGTCCTTCCCGAGGGCTCCATTAATTACCGTTTGTGGAGAGGGCCTTGATCTGACGGATCAAGACCTGATGGTCTGACAAAGCTTGGATGCGGTCTGTGGCCGAACCTTTTAGCTTTGTCGCTAAAATAGAAAGCTCCATCGGGTCAATAGGCCCGATGTTGCTTAAAAACTGCTGGACGAAAGAGAGGTCTGCAGTGAAGCTGGGAGTCGGAGGGGGCGTGGCCTTAGGCGCTACGGGCGCGGAGGGCATGGCCTTACTGGGGAGAGCGGGGAAAACCGCTAGCTCCGAACTACGTTTCTGCGCGGGCTTGAACCATGCAGATTGGGAGGGTAGGGGGGCAGCGACGAATCTCTGTTTGGGGGGGGCACTTTTAGTCTGCGGTGCACTACGCTTTTTTACTTTGGGTGCTTTTTTGCACCCTTTATAATTGGCGGGGTGTCCTTTAGACTTACAGAGAACACAGCTGGGGGGTTCAGACTCCTCAGCTGGGCTCTTACGGAGACAGTCAGAGGTGCCGTGGTCACCGAGGCACTTAACGCAACGCGGCCTAGCTTGGCAATTCCGTGCCGAGTGCCCGTAAAGTTGGCATCGGTGGCACTGGCCAGGGATGCCCCTTTTACGGGGGGGCTCGACGCGGATGCCCGTAATATGACAGACGGCTCGGATATTGAAGATATCCTTGCCCTCTGGTGTAAGAGGGAGGGTTACTAGTACCATATTGTACTCGTGTTTTTTGATAGGGTGGTACATGCGATGTACCTCTAAGGCGGGAAAACCTTGGGACTGGATGTCCATGAGTACCTCTTTTGTGGAGAGGCACTTATCGACTCCTGTAATGACGACGCGCAGAAGGCGCTCGTCTTCAAGGGCATAGGTATGGTAGCCTATGTTCTTTGCGCGTAAGAACGCGGTGAGGAGGCGGTGGTCCTCCGACGATTTTACCTGCACTTTGATCCCTATGGGGGTCGTGTGCGCAGAAGAGTATCGAAGCTTTTGCTCGTTTATTGCCGCAGAAATTATATTCCATTTGGCCTTCTCCTGTATGATTACAGGAGGAGGCATTTTTGGCGTACGGACGGCCTGAGGGGCCTGGGAGGCCTGAGGGGCCTGGGAGGCCTGAGGGGCCTGGGAGGCCTGAGATGCCAGGGAGGCCTGAGATGCCGGAAGGGCCTGGGAGGCCAGCGGAGCCTGGGTGGCCAGAGGGGCCTGGGAGGCCAGAGGGGCCGTCGAGGTAACGGGGGTCGCGGAGCCATGAGCCTGCACGGTTTTCCTATTTTTTCGGACCGATTTGGTCGGGGAAGATAAGACTGGAGAGGAGGTGCCTTCTGGGCGCTTCCTCTTCTTCGTCTTCTTGTATCTGACGGTAGTGAACTCGCCTTGTTCACTACGGTCGGTTTCTTGCTCTGAGCAAGACATCTCTGAAGGAGATGATAAGGCCTCTGTTTCGGCCGGGATTAGCGGGGCGTCGCAATCGGGCGACGCCGGTGAGTCTGCTTCATGGGCGCTCGCGAAGCGTTCCCATTTCTTAGCGGCATCAGGGAATTCGTTCTGAAGGAACGTCAGGAACTTCCTGATTAAGGCGTCAGCCATAATTAGGAAGTTTTATCCTGGTTGTGAAAAGAAATTCTGCTCTCTAATTAATATTGGGGGATACAGCCCCTCCCGGCGACCGGGAGGGGAGGTGTGTAGTGAGGAAAACTCCTCGTGTAGTGTGCCTAACCGTGTCACGGTACTTACAATTGTTCCTTGGGCGGCTGGAACTCACTCACACACTAACGTTGCGCTAAACACTAGGGCGCTAGTGTTCGCGAACGAGACGCGGCGGAGCGCGAGCAGAAGGCTCGCGCTAAGAACGAGACGGACGATGCGACCGGTCGCACGCTCGTCCTAACACGGCGATAACTTCGCGGCGGGTGTGCGAGCAGAAGGCTCGCACTAAAAAGCGAGACGGACGATGCGAGCGGTCGCACGAATCGTCCGGTAGGCGGCGATCGCGGCGCGGCGCGAGACACGGTACGGCACGGGTCGGGCGGCAAAGGCGGTTGGGTGGCGCCTTGTCTCTTCTGTCTTGAGTCTTGCCTCTTGAGTCTTCTTTCTTCCAGTGGTGCACTATTGTGAGCAATGACACTCGGATAGAGCGAGAGCGCAAATAGAGAGCGCGGGACGACGGCAACGATCGTAGCGAGCGGAGCTGTTCATCGGACGGTGTCCGAGAGCAGAATGAGTCTACTGTGACCGAACTGAGCAGTTTTATCGTTGTGGTGTGTAGCGGGCATTAGTATGTGTGCGTGCGCCGATTCGGGCGGTCTAGTATCGTTGTGTATAGCAGGCAGAAGTGAATTTCTAAATCTTTAATCATCAGTCTCGACTTTTTCTATTCTTGTAGGTCAGATGTATAAAAATTCTGTTTCATAGTAAGGAAATTATTTTCTTTCAATTTCCTAGTGTTGTAATGGTTATGTAACCATTACAACACTAGGTTAGAAAAACACAACAATGTTGGGTAGGCTCAAACATTATTTTAAACACTTATGGATTGTGTCGCAGTGCACTTTTCTTTTTCCCGACCTTTCGGCTACTTTCCAGCAGCCGTGGTCAAGGGAGGACTGAGGTGTCAATTGTCATATTTGTTGAAGTTGTTCAAACTACCCGAAGATTCTTCAATTATTACTTGTGTTCCGATCCACGCAAAACATACTAAACCTTGAAGCCGCGGTGATTTTAAATTAAATTTTATTTTGTTAATTATTGGATTCCAACTAGATGGCATCACCCAGGCTGGCAGTGGCTGGTTTCACTCGGTCACTGTAATGCAAGCGTGGGACTCGAAGCTTATTGTCACGTAGAACTTGTGTGACATGATGAAGCTCGGTTTCCAAATGCTGCTGATCACAGATTCCTCGTGCTCTTCTAAACAAAGTTTTGCCAACGGTAGATAGCTGTGAAGGATGGTGGTGGGACTCACCATTTAAATATCTATTAGTATATGTAGGTTTGCGGTACACAGTGTGACCTAAGGTGCCATTGGGATTTTTTATTACTAATACGTCGCGCGACACAATCCGTAAGTGTTTAAAACAATGAACAATATTCGCGTAAACATAAGAAATCAATAGGCTTCAACAAATTGCTGAATGCTGATGATGATACTATCGAAGCTTCTTGTCGGTATTTTGTTTAAAACTTTTCAGTCTTATCCGGCGCATCCATGTATTTCCACGCGTGAACCATTACCATAGACCAAGCCAAAAACAAAATAGATATGTCATAATAAAAAATACTGTACTAAGTAGTAAGTAACAGTTAAACATTGTGTTTCTTTTTACTAAAAATAGTAAATACGTTTACTATTTTTCTATATAATATGTACCTATTTTATTCTCAGATCTTCATATTACTAATGTCGGTGGAGAATGGAGCTGATGATGTGACAATTTTAATTTTTATGCGACATGATAATATTGCAGCGACTGTTTTGGTTCCCTTGTCCTTGGGCACAAGGGCTGTCTCTTTTTCAAAGTGAGTGAGTTAGTGAGAAATACACGTCGAATGCTATGTTATTTTAAACTTTTCTAAATTATTGTTTACGTTCATGCAGCTAAAATACCGAGCCCTCTATACCTTTTTACCAATAATCTTCGTGTCCTAGTGGGTAGACCGTTTGATTCGCACTCGAGAGAGTGCAGGTTCGATTCCCAGGCTGTGGCGTGGACCAATGAGACTTTTTCAGATCTCAAGTACATTATACGGACGCTCCAGCGGTGAAGGAAAACATCGTGAGGAAACCCGCACATGGTTGACCCCAGGCGTATCGACCAGTCATTCCTCTGGACAAGGCTGACTGTGAGAATGTCGTATGTGCTTGGGCAATCATACGACATTTAAAAACCATCTGTCCCAGGCACTACAGTATTGCAAGAGTGGTTACTTCGTTCGGCGAATACTGTATAAACCATCCAATAACGGACGAAAAGGCCTCTACCATTTTCTACGATCTACGAGCGATTTTGTGTAACAAGTCACAACAATATCGTACAATAAATATTGAGACGCCATTTTCTATACCAATAGGGGGATAGCGAATAACATTTACAATATTTTCTGATAAAAAACAAAACCCCACGCCGTCAAAACCAGCCGATAGTCTATGAACGGCGTCAAAACATAGAGCAACATAGAGCATATGACCGAAGAAACACCATGGGCTTACAGAAACTCGGCGTGAATTATGTCTTGCTTTCTGTGTCGCGGAGGATAGCGAAGGTCGGACAGGGGTTTTAAAGACCAGAACTTGTAACCCTGTTAAAACACAACAGTGTTATGTGTACCATTGGCGATGGTAATCGCTTACCATAATCATCTTCTTTTCCAATCTCATTTCATAAAGAGCTTCATATAGCTGGGACTATATGATCCGGAATCCCGCGGGCCCGGATTCAGAGCATTGAAAAGAAAACTCTGCGCTAATACAATAGAGCTGAAAATCGAACACACAAGTGTCGAGTCAAATGTCAATGTCATATATGACAGCTCGGCACTCGATACATCGATTTTCAAAACTATTCAATCATACACACACCCCGTAGAGGACCTGCTCTTCACAAGAAGCAGTGACCATTCCAAGATACCTCAAAAGGCTAGGGTCACTCTCATACACACACACACACGACCTACTGACAACCAAAATACTATTTTACCTAACTAAAACAAAGAGCATTCAGCAACTCTATTGTATTAGCGCAAAAATCTATTTTCAGTGCACTGAATTTCCCCGGGCCCGCCGGATTCCGGATCATATAGTCCCAGCCTAAGACCCTCTAAACGCAGTCTAATTCCAACAAACGCCAGCAAAAGACCGCCGAGTCTACGTGACCGGATATGAAGCCTTACTCTCAACAAACTACGCTAAGTAATTTCATGTTTTCACAAACATTTCATTTACATTTCAAATTCTTCTGTGGCTATGATTTTTTATGTTTGTTAGGTTTTGACAAATCCGATTTATGTTATAACACGATCGGAATATTTTAGCGAAAATCAATTTATATGCTAATCAAACGTGTTTCTTTCGCTAAGGAAAATATTGAAATTTCGAAACTTTAATCTGGTGAAAAACATTCTACTACTATTATATATGTGAAAGTTTGTGTGGATGGATGGATGGATGTTTGTTAATCTTTCACGCAAACTACTGAACGGATTTTTTAGGAATTTGGTATGGTTAGTAGCTTAGGTAAACAACATAATGAGCCATTGTGTTTCTTCATTGCACGGTGACATTGAAATTGGTAGCTTAAAGCATTACCCAGTACTTGGGTAACCGAGATTTGCTCGGAGTTGTGAAAAAAAAAAAAAAAGAATTACATAAATATTTTTTTTTACACTGTACTTAGTTTACGCTAAATAACTGTACACTGTTTTTTTTCTTTCTGAAAGACAAAAAAAAAATAGGCTGCCTAGGCTTCAGCCTACTCAGTCTTCTGGTAAATCCGCCCCTGGATATTTACTGCTATTTAAGTAAGACAGATAAGAAGTAAAAGGATGTAAACAAATTATTGGCAGGTTGCTGGATTTGCAGTCAGGACCGTGAGGATGGCCCTTAAAATAGGTGCAAAACCTTGAAAACGTGACTTTTCTCCCCAAAATCTCCCCGCGTACTAAATTTCATGATAATACCTACTTGCTGCAGTTTTGGAGAAACGATTATACCTATATAAACAAGATTGTCTCGTTTAAAATATAAGATAGGGCGCTATCATAAGTTTTGTTTACGTTTAAATTAAATTGTATTTGAACAGAGTATATTATCACGAACATGTTTTATTGGTTTATGTATGAGTCGTCAATAAAGGCATAAAATCTGTCGCAGCTGGCGACACCATGATTGGCTCTAAAGTTAGCAGTTATTTTTTAACTAGAAGTTACTTGTAGTCCTATAAATTTGTGACACTAAAAACTTAAGCTTCCACGACATAAACCATCAAGAGAGTTTCGCGTTAGCAATAAAATATGAACCCCTTAGGAGGTAGGAAACATAAAAACTGGAGGGGCAATATACGGGTGCAGACAGGATGTTTACCTTCCGGCCTCGACAGATAAATGTCCCTACAGGGGAACAGGAGCACGCAGGGGCACGCAGGGGCACGCAGGAGCTCGGGGTAAAGTGAAAGATTTGTATCAATTGAGTGGTTACAGTGATTTAAACTGCGTTTCAAGTTAGTTAATTAAGATCATAATCTTAAGACCATAATGTTATAGTGAGCGCTACAGAATATATCTATATTAAATGCTATAGTTAAAAAATAAACCATTTAATTTCACAACAAAGTAAAAAAAACTGTACCCCCAAGCGAGGTGGCCATGATAAGCTTTAAATAAGATCCATCTCGATTGCATTAGCTTTTAACTAGAAAAAACATATCATCGCCATCATAATTTTTATATTAATGCGTGAAGCAAAAACTCACTGAACAGTTTTACGAGAATTGGGCGAAAGGAGTTTAGGTACAGTAAAAAAAAAGTTTAACTTTTTTTTTCAACTGTGTTTAAATACTTTTGTTTAAAAGTTTATGCGGAGGAAGGTGTGCATACATAAAATTAATACAAAAACAACAACACGTCACACTACCTCAGATCATTAACACACACTACCGTGCGTTAGGTATATACAATTTAATTAGACGTTGATGTTTGCCAATCTATCTGTCACAACATTTAGATTTTTATTATTTTTTCTAAGAGACAAAAGAACCCTTAAAACTTGAAACTTACAAATTATATGAATTATGAAGCGGCTTTCAGACTACACTATAATATAATAGCATACCAATAGTATATAGCACATAGCACAACATTATCGCGCACCATACAATGTTATAGACACGTTCACACTGTACTGTACTATATATTATTGGCTTACTATACGCTATAAAATAGTGCGATACGCTGAGTTCATGCTGTGCTATATCGCGCGTTGCCCTCTTCCTTCCTCCCTCACCCCCGGCCGTCCCGCAAGCGAAACGAGCGACACAACCATACAGAGCTTGCTATATACTATAAATGCTTGAGATAATATCGCGTAATGTGAACGCCATGTTATATAGTATATAGCATTAGGTCCTTCTTTGCTATACTATATAACACGATAGTATAGCGTAGTCTGAAATGAGCTTTATGGGCGAATTTCGAATACAGGGCGACCTCAGGTAATTATTTATTGTGTTTATTTATTTGCATTCGTTGAGAAGCTACGCAGCCACAGACATGTCAAACTTATAACACCACTCTTTTGGCGTGTATTTTGATTTACTACTATATAAATAAAATAAAATAAAACATACCATATCCACGCTTTCTCTTAAAAATTCATTCTTTCCGTATTGTTTATATCCGTATATTGTTTGGGTCAAGTTAGCTCTTTTAAAAAATATACAATTTGTATGAAAAAAATTGTAAGCTGTCGTACCACCCCCTATACAATTAAATATGCTTTAATAGAAAAATACGAGCTAACTTATAGTTTTAAGTTATGCAAGCACCTGTGTAACCGAGCTATGCTCGGATTTCTGATAGTTAAAAAAATGAAAATATTAATCTGACCGGGATTCGAACCCACCTCATGCTGAAATAAGCAAAAATTATACATAAGCATACCAAACTGCCAATCGGACTGACACATTAGAGTCCAAATTATTGATATATTGTTGCACGACGAAAGAATAAACATGTTTAGCTTAAAATGCACAGTTTCCCAGGTATAAGATCCTAGCTAGATTGATTTTTCTCCCCCAAAGACCCTGCATACTAAATTTCATTGTTGATATTATTATGAACATGAAATTCCACCAAGACGCAACAGAAAACACAACCAGTTATATAGAAGATTGTCTCGTTTAAATAGATTCAACGAGCGGAAAACTATAATAGTGATCATAGTAAACTCTCATGTAAGAGACAATTTTGATGTAGACTTTTTTTTTAAATAAAATAAGGGGGCAAACGAGCATCACCTGACTGAATGCGATTACCGTCGCCCATGGACACCCAGATGGCACAGATGAGTTGCAAATGCGTTGCCGGCCTTTTAGGAGGGAATACTATTCTTGAACGTTTGCAGGTGGTAATGGTCCAGAAATACCGCTGGCGACAGTTCAGAATTTTACTGTGCGCGGCAGAAAGCTTCGGGTAAAGCGCACAGCGGAGGACTGCCACTCATCAAGGCGATGAGGATGATAAATATTTTGTCGCTTGGAACGGTGGCGTAAAGTTGCAGCAGGTACGAGTCCAAACAATTCCGCGGAGCACTCCCCGTAATATAACCGATAGAGGATGCAGAGCGATGCTACATCTCTATGTAGCTCTAAGGAGTCAAGCCTGTTTGAAACACTATGGAGTCGACAATTCGAGCGGCCCTTCGTTGGGTACGATCCAGAGGGAGAAGCTTGTACTTTGGCGCCCCTGCCCAGAGATCTTTTGTTCTGAGTCTGTTGTTATCGGTCTGTAACATCGGTAAAATATATTTTAGGTTTCAAAAGGTACCTGATAAAGCTAAGAAATAGCAAACATTTTGTAACTTTTAAAAACTATATTCCAGTGCACGAATTATAAAATTAATAGGAAACAATAAACCTAACGTTACATTTTTTACAAGTGAATTTACAGCCGTGATAGTTCGTACCATAGAGATAGGAATAGCACGGATAGTCCGTGATTGCAAAATAAAATTAACTAGATTTTTACATGACATTAATTATATAATTTGACAGTCTGAATATGTTAATTACTTCAATCGAAAAGTAACTGACATACTAAAAATATAACAATATTTATTTCGGAACAAAGATTCAGACGTTTTTTATTTATGTAATTATTTATTTTGATGATGTAAATGACATCTCAATTAATTTTTTAATATATTACCCGTTAAAAATCTACCTAATTATGGGAGAGCTCCGCTTCGGCATAAATGGGCCGGCTCGACCGGGTAAATACCACGGCGTCAAAGTAAAACGGCGTAAAATAACGCTTGTGTTGTGTTTCACTGAGTGAGTTACTGGAGGCCCAAGAGGGGTTGGAGATCTTAAGGACTGGGAACGCAAGTCGCAACACCAAAGGAGTGTAACTCCTCTGGTGTTGAGAGTGTCCATGATCGGCGGTTATCGCTTACCATCAGGCGATCCGTCTGCTCGTTTCCTGGTTAATTTCATAACAATAAAAAAATATATAATTGAACAGGTATGTACAGTCTTTATTTTTAACACATGCGTTTTTTGTGAAACCGGCGCGGCAGGCGCTTTTTTATCTGGCACATCTGCGCATTTTTTGTGCCTACATCAGCTACCCTTTCACAGTGAAATACGGGACGTTTATTACTTGTTTACGAGCCAACTCTCTACCAAACAGACAATAACGCTTGTGTTTTTATACCCCGGCTCATATTTTTGTGTGTGACGGATGAGCGAAAATATATTTGCAGCCACAGATTAGGAACGTACAGACATGACTTCCATGTAACTTACAAAGATAATTATTATAAGCATTATTTATATGTAGAGAGTTCCGTGGCCTAGTGGGTAGATAGTTTGATTCGCACTCGAGAGAGTGCAGGTTCGATTTCCAGGCTGGCGTGTACCAATGAGACTTTTTTACATCTCAAGGACATTATACGGATGGAAAACATCGTGAGGAAACCCGCACATGGTTGGCCCCAGACGTATTGACCAGTCATTCCTCTGGACTAGGCTGACTGTGTTGTGAGAATGCCGTAAGTGCTTGGGCAACCATACGACATTTAAAAACCAACTGTCCCAGGCACTACAGTATTTCAAGAGTGATTACTTCGCTCGGAGAATACTGTATAAATCATCCAATAACGGATGAAACGCCAGGAGAACACCTCTTGCCCACGGTTGTTAAATAAATATGTAAAACTAAACCTTAAATAACTAAATGTTTTAGAGTTTTGAACTAACGGGCATTTCCACCTACTTATGTATTATATTACAACTGTTGTACATACATGAAGTGTGGCTAATTATGTTGTACATTTTAGTAAAATATTGCTAAAAATTTTATACAATTTAATTAATATTATATCTAGTAATATCGCGAAAAAATACCTACAACCTGCAAGCAGATGTGTGAGTGCACGCATAAGCATGCGTAAAGCACCTCCCTCCTCCCACACTGCTTATGCGTACACTCAGAAACAAGATCGTGCAAACACCACCACCACACAAGCAACAGTGACAGCAAGATCGTGCAATGCCCCACACAACCATGCAGGTTGCAAAACTCGACGCACGTTTCGCCCCGAACCCGGGAGCATCCTCAGGAAGTGGACCTGCTAACAAATTTAATTTAAATATTATGTTTATTTTTATACCAAATAAATTTTCTTTTCTTTAAATAGCTACATAATTTTAAATTATTTTTAGGGTTCCGTACCAAAATATTAAAAACATGCATACTGAGAGTTCGCTGTCTATCCTTCCGTCTGTCAGCAGGCTGTATCTCACGAACCGTGATACCCAGACAGTTGAAGTTTTCACATTATATAATGGCAGGTGTATTTATTTTGCTGCTATATAACAGCAAAAACTAAAAGCAGAATAAAAATTAATATTTTAGGAGGGCTCCCATACAACAAACGTGATTTTTTGCCGATTTGTACGGAACCCTTCGTGCGCGAGTCCGACTCGCCGGTTTTTTCATATTTGTAATCTAGCTTTAGGAATGATACCAATTCTGAATGCACATGTGCTCTCGTCACGTCTATCCTCTAGCTAATCTATGGCTAAAGCCTACTTATAAAACCGTCAAAAGCCAACCGACAAATGTAAATACAGCATTATGAAACACTTTAGACTTTTCAGTTGAAATTAATAAGGAAACAGCTTTTGCCCGCAGCTCCGCCCGCATAAATACAGCCACCACACCACACCACACCATACCACATTTAATCTAAATCCGTTCTGAAGTTTTTGCGTGAAGGGGTAACAAACATCCATCCATCCTCGCAAACTTTCACATTCATAATAGTAGTAGGATGAACAAATGAATTTTTATATCACTTAGATTACTCGCAAACGCAATACACTTTTCCTACATACAATTTATTGTAGTAACAGCGAAATACAAAAAATGTGATCGAAAATTTTCAATTTGTTCTCGCACCAGAAATTGGAAGGAAAAAGTTCAGTATTTTTTTTATTAGTGGGAATATACCTTCTACTTCAATAAGTAACAATATAAGAAGTACAAAAAGGAAAGCTATTTCACTTTTAAATAATCTACCATAGGCTTGGATGGAAAAAACGAAATCAAAATTCATCCTGATCCAGGGGTCGGGAGTAATTTTCCCGAAACTATTTCTATTCAGAAGGGAACATCATAGGGCTACCAACTTCTTAAAAGTTTATATTTTTCTAGTCTCTCGAGAAGTGGATTAATTTATCTAGTTAGTTTTAGCCTCGATTTCACCATATTTCTTTATACGCGCTTATCGCTAAGCTCATTCGATGTTAGAATGGGACAGAAAGATCTTAAACCGAATCTCAGCATTAAATACGTTGGTGAAATTGGTGTGGTGTAATAATCGTCATGCTCTAGTTTCAAATAATATTAAAAGAGAAAAGGTTATTTTATCATTGCTATAAAAATAATTATTAATTCTATTCTCTACTAAAGTATAAAGCACAAATAGTTATAAAAAGCGTATAATATATCAATCCCAAGTTTTGGGTGAATATAGAGCTGTTTGTGCAAACCTACATCGAGTGCAGCGTTGGCTGTGTACAAATTGACGATTGAAGTTTATGAGTGAATTTCTTTACGGTGGATACGATGGGGTTGTCATATCTTATAGACGAAAACCTTTACAAAAAATTAGATTAAAAAAAAATCAAGTTCACCCATTTTGTAAATGAAATATTGGTTTTCTTTTTTATCCTTTGGCAACCCTAGAGCCACCCCTGGGGCACGCATTCGGATGTTACTAAACACTCACTATACCATACAAACGTAATTTTAAACGACCTTTCGCGAAATTAAATATTTTGTATGTGTGTCAATATGTTACCTGTTTTAGACGAAATATGTTTTTGTGAACCCAGCAACGGGAAATGGACATTATTGAAGTTTCGTAAATAGATTTTCAAGTAAGCAAAAGTAAATTAGGCGAAATATCTTTCTACTTTTTGTCTACTTTATCAATTGAACTAAGTGAATGTTTGGTTCTGTGCTTAGAAGACATTGTAGGCAAGGTGACTGATAAGTGTTTTTGTATGACATCCAAAAATGGTCTACTAAATGTGAAAGTTTACGAGTTTGGATGGATGTTCGTGACTCTTTCATGCAAACATTTCTAAATTAATTTCGATGAGGTATGGTAGTAGTTTAGGTTGGGTTAAGGTAGCCTTCCGATGCACGCGAACCGCGTCGCGCGACCACGACCCGCGACTGAACTAGGGTCGCGGAGCCACTGCTTAGTATGAATTTATATGGAGCACTAAACAATCCCTGCGACCCGCGTCGTGCAACCAGTGAGCGTGGCCAGAGAACCTGATTTGCTGACCGGTCGCGGTCACGGATCGCGGCCGCATACATCGGAAGGCTTTAGATTCGACGCGACGCTGCCTGCATTTTTAAGATAGCGATTAAAAATTAAACTTTATTCACTACAAAAGAAGATGCACGTTTATTTGCAAGAGTTCGGATTTCGAGCTGCCCCGAGCTACTTAGCGCTGATTTGGATTTGGCGCGGCCGTTCCGGCGGAGTCGCGGTTGTATATATCACGTATTCCGTAACTCCGCCAATAGCGGGGAGAGGAGCACCATGAGGTTTTAGTGGGTAACCCCGGGTGCGCCCCTCACCTCGCACCCGAGTGAGTCCCACATAAAAAAAAGGTGGAGCAGCCGTCGGTATACATTTATTAATTCTGAAACGAAGTTCGTAACGTCTGCTAGTCTATACTAATATTATAAAGAGGAAAAGTTTGTTGAAATAGGTTCCCAAACTACTGGATCGATTTTGATAAAATTTGGCGCAGATATAACGTAGACTACGGGGAAAGACATAGGCTACTTTGTACGGTTTCTGCGATATTACCTTTTGCGCGAACGAAGTCTATGGATGCTTCACATCACGTCAATCTGGGCCTGTGCTAAGCTGTACTCGAAGAACTTGTGTTACGTAAACCAGACAACGGGAAGTATATTTAACACTTTTATATATAAGTATACATTAGTTGCGAAGGCTGGTTCTCTTTCATACGGAAGCCCTAGCCTGTATAATAGGTAGGGATTTGGATGAGGGTCTTCAAAAGGCAAGTGGTAAGTGAAGCCGATAGGAATGGAGTTATAAGAACCCCACGCCACTGATATATCATTGGCGTGGGGTTCCTATAACTCCATTCCTATCGGCTTCACTTACCACTTACCACTATTATTATTACATATATTTAAGATTTTTAGCATATTATACACATATTGAATACACATCCATGACCCAGGAACACAGAAAAACTTCTTGTCCCTTCGGCGGGATTCGAACCCGCGACTCCCGGATTTAGCACCAACACGCTCAACCACTGAGCCACAGAGGTCGTCGCGGGCAACATCTTGGCGCGTATTAATAAAGCGTTCTCATCTCTATGACAATTCACAAGAAAGTACTAAAGATGTTGTTTTAATTAATAGACCGTACTTAAGTACAGCTGCAATCTTGAGAAGCTAATCGTTACTTGAGACCGTCTCAGCCAAGAAAGGTCTTGAGAACGAGTTTGAGAACGGTTTATTAATACGGGCCCTAGTAGGTATAGTATACAAATAATCAACCCCCAGATTACGAGAGTGGTCACTGGTCAGTATCGCCGCCATCGCATCTCCGGCGTCATTAGTTAATGCCCAGATTTAATCAGTTCCAGGCCAGCCGATGCTATCAAAGTCATTACCGTCCGCCGCCACCCTTACATACAACGTCCATACATACAGACTTCATATACGTCATAAAATCTCATCGTGGGGTAAGCGTTCGAGCGTAATGAAATGTTAATATCGCTTTTAAAATCGTTATTTTTACTTGAGTTTAAACTTTAAAAACTTTCAGTATAGTTTTACGAATTAACTCTATGGTGGAGTATTCGTGCTGCCCAAGGTACCTGTTTCTGTTCTGTTGAAGTGCTGGACAGTCGAGGAGAAGGTGGTGGCGTGTCTCGTCCTACTCCCCGCAGAAGCTGCAAGTCGTTGTGTCACCAACTCCTATTCTGTTGAGGTGTTTGTGGAGCTTGGAGTGCCCAGTTAGGGTTTTGGTATGGGTCTGGTATGAGTCGGAATCAACTAAGAGTCCTTACTCTTAGTTGATTCCTACTCATTGAAAGCGCCAATTCCGCACGCATTTTGTTAAAGGCCGCAATTAACGCTTTGGAATGCACAAGGCCCGGGATTGCAGCCCATTGATTTATGCTTAGGCTGCGGCCCCATTCCTTGAGTGCTCTCTTGGTAGTACTGGGAGATATTCGGCAGACTGGTTCTGGTCCGTAAATGAGACGTTCGGCCCCTAGCCTAGCGAGCTCAACTACCGTACGTTTGATAGATATACCTTTTAGTTACAGGTTGACGATCTCTAGTATCTATTATGACACCAGAATGAGAGCTGCAGAAGACCTATTTGAGCGGCCAGCAGCAAAATAGTTACTAATTGATTTGTTTGTATTATTTAGTCTGGCTATAAATAATGTTACAATTAAAAATAAACAAAATAATAATACAATATTTTGCTATATTAAAATGGAGTGAGGTGATAAAGAGAACCGAATCGCTGTGATTGCATTACACAAAGTAGGTATGGAGCCAAATGCAATTTTTAAAACTCTCCATACGCTTGGTATTAGTAAAATGTTTGTGTACCGGGCTATTAATAGGTACAATGAGACCTCTCTGCTTGGGACAGAAAAAGATCTGTCCGTCCACGTAGTGTTCGGACGAAAAAGGTGATCAAAGCAGTAAGGGTCTTTTTCCCTTACTGCTTTGACCACCTTTCGATTTCGATTCGAAGAAATCCTGTCCGAAAGCAAAAGATTTTATCTCGGGAGATGAAGATAGCACCTAGAACCATGATAGCAAAGATGACTTAGAACTTGCAGCCTTTAGGAGACGTACTGGTCATTTCTTAACTGATAATTTAAAAAAGAATAGGGTGGTTAAATAGAAACAACTACTGAAGCGGTATGCAAATTGAGGTCACAGAAAAATTTTGTTTACGGATGAGAAATTTTTTACAATTGGGCAACATTTTAACAAAGAAAATGACCGTATTTATGCTCAAAGCTCTAAGGAAGCTTCCCGATTAGTCGACAGAGTGCAACGTGGGCACTATCTGACTTCAGTGATAGTTTGGTGGGGTATTAGGTATGAAGGAGTAACTGAGCCATACTTTTGTGAAAAAGGTATCAAAACATCGGCACAAGTGTATCAAGATACCATTCATGAGAAGGTAGTGAAGCTCCTTAACAACACCATGTTCAATAACCAAGAATGGTCCTTCCAGCAAGACTCGGCGCCGGGTCATAAAGCTCGGTCTACGCAGTCTTGGTTGGAAACGAACGTTTCGGACTTCATCAGAGCTGAAGACTGGCCGTCGTTTCGTCCCGATCTTAATCCGCTAGATTATGATTTATGGTGGAAAGAGTGCGTGCTTCTATTGATAACTGGCCTCAACGTTTAAAGGACTGTATTGTAGCCAATGGAGACTTCGAATAAGCTTTTTATATTTTAAATTGTTTTATATTTATGTATTAAACTAACACACTGTAAAAGTAATAAATGTTATTTGCAATAGATTTTTTTTTTGTTGAATTTCTTTGTTTCAGTATTTATGGCAAGACTAGGTATAATATCTTACCCAGTTACTGTCTTACTGCTGGACAAAGGCCTCCCCCAAGGACTTGCATTTATCACGCTCCTGCGCCACTTGACCAGCCTGGCAGTAAGCATCCAGTTCGTTACGCCATCTTTGCCTAGGCTGGCCATGACAGCGTTGTCCATCGTCGGGTACCCAAACTGATGATACTTACCTGAAATTAAAATGTATATATAAGTTAATAAGTACTATTTAAAAATTATGATAGTTTTAAGGAATTACGCAAAATCCTATAAAGACATTTAATAATTGTTATTTTTGGTATCTGTAATCAAACAATGATAAAATAAAATATATTTATTATAAAATTTTGGTCTTTTGAAACACACCTAGCAGGCCTAGCATCACCACTGCGTAGAAATGAGTTCCTTAATAATAATAGGCAAGGCAATGTTTTTATAATCTGTCATTTTCTCTGTTGTTCCGTAGTCTAGGGCGGTCATGCCAGACCTGCTAGACCATCGCACCGCAGGGCCCTGGGCACCTGCCCAATGTGCCCAGTAGTAAAGAAGAGCCTTAAACCGCCTATGTCATCGTAAATAACACGGTGGCAGTCCAAACCTTTTAGTCGCATTCGTGCTTATTACGACTAAACGCATTTTAGTCGTAATTAGCACGTTAGTTCGAACAACATTCGCATTCGAACGCAGTCCGATCCGCGGTACGAATTTACGTGCGCGGGGTGCTAGACCAGCTGTTTATTAATATCGCAAAATATGTTCTATATTTTTGTAAAAAATTAAAATAATCGCCATTTAATTCACTACCCTTTGTCGGATTCACAATAGACATCCGTGACTTGAATAGGAATTAGTGCAAAATTTAATATTCCTGAAAGCGTAACAAATAATAAAACGCCATAAAAATGCCAGTTATACCGCGAATTATGACGCCATTTTCACGCAAAATACTGTAATATAAATCTAATTATGATATAATTCAATGAGCTATATTCTTATGAACGAATATCTTATAAACGATTCGCACCACGTCCTCTTAGTCCCCGGGCAAGACATGCTCTTTGCCCGAGGTAAGATACTTATACCCTCAGAAGGGTACAAAGTACAAACAAGGAAATCAAATTATGGGATTATGGTGGAATGTTTGTAACGTTTAGAAATCGTGTTCAGTTTTATTCTGTCAGAGAGGTTTAAAGTTGAACATTTTTAAATAGTTAGGAAAGTAGACAATCCTATTACTATTATAAATGTGAAAGTCGTGTGAGGATGGATGGTTGGATGTTTGTTACTCTTTCACCCAAAAATTTGGTATGGTAGTAGTTTAAGCTTTAGAATAACACGTACTACTTTTTATCCCGAAATAGTACAGTGTTCCCGTCGGATACTGTATTTACGCGGACGGAGTCGCGGGCAAAAGCTAGTAATCTTTTACTTTAAACGAGACAATATTGTGTATATAATCGGTTTCTCGAAAACGGCTGCAAGTATTACCATGAATTTTAGTATGCAGGGAGTTTTGGGGGAGAAAAATCGATCTAGCTAGGTCTTATCCCTGGGAAACTGCGCATTTTTAAGCAATATGTTTTTTTTTTCGCCGTGCAACAATATATCAATACTCGTAATATCGATTTTATTATGTCAGTCCGATTGGCAGTTTGGAATGCAAATGTATAATTTTTGCTTTGTTTGAAAATGCGGAATGTGGTGGGTTCTTAAGTTCTTAAACACTTTATCGTGTTTGCCATCCACAATATTCGCCTATTCATTTAGTTCTACTTCCATATTCTATGGGGACTCCCCATAATCTTGTCTATGATAGATCGATGATGCATCGTTTATTTGCTGACGGGAGCTGATCAGGACAAATCGCCCCTATATCTGACCACTTCGAGTTCAGTCCCCTGCGCTCAAAGTTCCTCCCCTGGCACACAAAGTAGTCCCCTGACAAGTTGATCATTTGTTTTTCTGCACTCAGTGCTTGAATATGTTATTTATTCCAGGGAGATGGTTTCTGGAGGTTTTTATACTCGTAAGTAATATTGAATTGATTTTTGTATTAATCTGATTAATGATATCATCATGGTTTAAGCCATGGCAACGATCTAAGTTTCTAGGTTAAGTTGCATTAAAGATGCAAATCCTATTACTGTTACAAATGTGACGGATGGATGGATGTTTGTTACTCTTGCACACAAAAGCTACTAAACAGATTCTGAGGAAATTTGGTATGGTAGTAGTTTAATCACTAGATGAACATATAGGCTACATTTTATCCCGAAAAAGTACAGTGTAATACTGAATTTACGCGGGCAGAGTAAAGGCTAGTAATACTAATTTATCGGAAACTTTATGAAATCAAAAAATCTCAAACATTTAGGTACGTTAGCAAGCATTAAAGTTTGCATTAATTTTAATGAAACCCATTTAAATTAGTTACATTACATGCATGCGGAGCATGAGCATCATGCAAAGTCGTGACAACTTGCAGTTTCTACTTTTCAGTAATTTTGGTGTGTTTATGCTTTGGAAAACAGCACGCTAATTGTAGACTTGTAAATAACTTGAATAAGTAACATGGTTTCAAATTGAATTTGAAAGGGTTATAATACTAGTTTTTAACCATGTATTTTATAGGATTCCGTAGTACTCAAAGAACCATTACAGTTTCGCTCTGTCTGTCCGTCCATTTTTAGGGTTCCGTAATATTCAAGAAACCCTTAAAGTTTCGCTCAGTCCGTCCGTCTGTCTGTCTGTAATTATGAATATAAATGGACGAAATTTGGGATAGTTATATAATTTGTATAGATCTCGGTTTTGGCATCATAAAATAACAATAATTTTAAATCTAAGGGGTGGCTCTCCATACATGTGAAGTGGAGATGAACAATATTTTTAATCTTACCTCATCGTACGCAATATCGTTGAATAGGTCTTTTGAAATAAAGGCATGGTTTCATACATTATAATATGTAACTTTATAGGTTGGTCCTTCCCCCCCCCCCCTGATATTTCTGAACCATAGGAAATACTATCTATCTTTCTATATTCTATCTATTAATATATCTGCAGATAGATCATGCTGAAAACTCTTTAGGATGATTATTTTGAGCGATATTTTGAAGTAATTTAAATAAAACCTATTGCGCGTTGATACTTAGTGAACCCTCGTTAGACATGTCCTGACATGTTTTGAACCCACAGTAACCCTACATGGCATTACCATCCTCACAATGAAGACCTAGCAGTGGGAACATAATAGTCGATGATGGTGATATTAGAAACAATTATTGAACTAGCAAAGAGGTCCATTTGGCAATAGTCTCAGGTCCGGATCGCGGCGGGGCCTGGGCCCGGGGCGAGGGGTGCGGGGCACTGAGCGCGTAAATTAATCCATTCAATATCGGCCGCTAATGGACTTTTGTTGTGATTTCTCCCGGTGTCTATCCCGGGCGTAGAGCGCGGAGAAATAGACTTGCCCCCGTTGACAATACGTTCGTCTAAGATTCCATAATGTATAGAAAACCGCGGTAAATTTTCGAATTGAACAGAAATTGTGAATAGCCACGCTGGCGTAAAATTTTTATAAAAATATGGAACTATATTATTATTATTAGTGTAGCGTTTATTTTTTATTTTTCTTCCTTTTTCTATTTTTCAGGACGTCCGATCGATCATAATATAGTCCCAGCCTTATTAGAATTAAACACAGATTGTAAACAGACATACGACTCTTTTAGCCTCAGTTCACACCGAGACTCGACGCGACGCGACATTTTTATGATAGCGTTTCAAAATAGAACTTTATTCACTACACAGAACGATACACGTTTCGTTGCAAGAGTACAGATAACGTGTTCCATTTGCTTATAATTTTAATGTTTATGAATATACGGCTGAAATATTTTAAAACTCCCAACATAATACCAAAAAAATTTTTATAGTACTATCAGCTTTTACACTCATTGTACATTTTTATTAGCATATCTAACAGTTCTTAGGTCTGTGGTCTCGGCATTTGTCCCTAACACAACTAAAAACAGAAGGGAGGTCCGGTTGGAGCTCTGTATAGTGTTTCTACTAATTTATTTATAAACCTCCTCACTTTACTGTTATTCAATTAAATTGTTAGAATTTATCGAGATAAAATGTGTTCATACGCGCGGCAAACAAGCACACGGATCGCATGATGGTAAATGATACCCGCAACCTGCAACACCATAAGAGTTTCAACCTATAAGTTAGAATGTGTATCCTAACCCCCAATCTAACGGATGCCTTATTTTACGCCGGGTTTTTGATAAACCTTGCTATCATCTCGGCCCGGACGTAATAAAATAGAAACCTACAATAAAAATAAAAATAAAAGATAAACAGCTACATAGTAAGATTTAATGGCACTACTATAAGCATACGATGTGTCCAGGAATGTGTGGACAAATTGTAGGCCGTTGAAGAGGACGCCAAAATTTTCAAATTTGGTTCGATTTAGATCGTTCTATAAAAGCTGTTTCTCTGTTATACGTAAGTATATAATACATTTTCTACTCTGTGCCTACACTGTCACGAGTAAGTAAGTAATTTAGCGCGTCAATAATTAGTTTTATTCCACAAAGTCACAAACATGCCGTTAATTCTTTCTTATCAGAGCCCATTAACAACGGCATGACTACGGCCCTGTATCTTTTGTTTTTGTCCTAATTATTTCCGAGGCGTTATTGTGTTATGAATTATGACGTTTATTCGTCTGCTGTGTACCATGTTTTTAATATCCCTCGGCGATCATCGTTTTTCTATGGAAATACCTACAGACGTATGAAAAACTATGTTTCTCGAAAGACACTTAGAACGTGGTTGCACCTACGTGAATACGTTTTCGCAAAGGATGACAGCCCGTGTGAAACTTAAAGTGATGCACAGCAAAATAACCTCAAAATGGCGACTCTAACGGCACGCAAACGTCACAGTCCTCACTAAAGGTAGCCTTCCGATCTATGCGACCACGACGAGAGACCGCGAACCGCGAGCTAGAGCACCAAATCAGCCAATCAGGTTCTCTGGCCACGCTCACCAATCACGAGACGCGGGTCGCGGCCGATGCCAATGACCGCGCTTTGCCCTATAGCACTTTATGCTAATCATATAGAAGAAGCGCCTTCCAACCCGCATCAAATGCGTGCGAACGTTGCTAATCAAAAACTGCTATAGGGCGAAGTGCGGCCTTCGACGCTCTATTTATAGGCACGCGCCACCGACTCACTGCTATGTCCCTGAATTTTAAATCTGTAATATCTTCGAAAATATTCATTTAAATTACATGCTGAAAAGGGCGATATTGATTTATATATAAAAACGTCGGTATTAAGGTTAATTTTTAAACCGCACTTATAGTAGTTAGATAAGATTAGATTAATAATAATAATAATAATAATAATAATAATAATAATAATAATAATAATAATAATAATAATAATAATAATAATAATAATAATAATAATAATAATAATAATAATAATAATAATAATAAGGGGGTGAAGCCGGTCCCTCCTAGTTGGTGTCCCCGGGCAACACTTGGGTGCGCCACCCCACTCTCTTCGGGGTGAGGTACTCACGTGGCTGATCGTCGGCTCTTTCTTTCTTTCTTTCTCGTCACTATCTTTTCATCACCTTTTTGGTTTGTTTAATTTTCACCACCTTTATTTCTTCTCTTCCTATATTTCCTTTCTCGTTAACTCTTCCTATTTTTGTTCTAATATATTAAAAGAAAAATGCGACTACGTAATAGAAATATACTACCCCAGGCGGGTACCGGCGCGAAAAGCAATGGAGAATCCCGCCCCGGGCTTTCGGGCCCGGGCTGTCCCTCGTATTCTGGGGGGGGACACCGTATCGCATCCTACTGCCCAGTCTAGTACTGCTGCAGAGAATACTAATATCCAAACAATAAGCAACACATACTCATATCCTTCATCACCTACCTCATATGTCAGCTTGTTTCCATCGCTTCACTCTTCACCGCAGTCATTCATCCTCAATAACTCATTCTCATCACGATCCACCACATTATCACCATTGTCAGACGATGTTACACAGGAAGCAATAGCTACTAATCCGGTGCCCATTCCTGACACCAGTCTGTCTACGAGAAATTCTGAATACATTAATCCGAATATCGTAGATCATAATACTCATACGCAGCCTCATCTCACAAACACTCCAGTAAGAAGTGTTTTGCAGGAAATGCTTCCTCCAACCACTCTCGCTGGAAAAAGTAGACAACGGATGAAATGGACTGATCAAATAAACAGAGAACTTCTCCGTTGCTACTACATTATAACATCATGCGAATCTAACCTCACAGCATTCAGACCATCACTCCATAAAAAATTCACAGAGTCCTACCCTGAACTAAGCCACATATCCGAGCAACGATTAGCAGATCAAATCCGAGTTATACATCGCAATAACAGAATACCAAGTCATGAAAGAGACAAGATAAAAAATACAGTAGCGCATACGTTCGATTATTCCAACGACCAGAACAATACAATATGTAGCATAGACACACAGCTTAGCCCCTGCGATATTCTTACCATCCCACATAATGCAACGAACGACCCGAATCTACAACATTCTACAATTCAACCCACAAATAATAATCAACCCATAACTCTATCAAACTCTTCTGAAACTGTAGAAAATCTAATAGCACCAGAGACAAACAACGCTGAAATACTCACAACTGATGCCGATCAAACACAGAATCACAAAATTAGACAAGTATTTACAGAAATGTTAATCAAATACGCCGATACAGGTCCAACACTTAGACCGGTAATACCAAAACTCCACATTACACGCAACATAATAAAGACGGTAAATTCACTTAACAAGTTAATAGGAGAACATCTAGAAGCGAAAGAAACGCCAGATTTAACTGAAATCCACAGTGCTATTTATTGCGCTGCAATATCAACTACAGCTCTACACACTAAACTAAATAACCCCCCTGAAAAAGATATATCAAATAAAACAGGAGACCCGAAAATGCCAAAATGGCAACTACGAATTGAAAATAGAGTCAAGAAACTACGAAAAGAAATTGGACAACTTACACAGTACCTTAAAAGAAATCTTAGCCACACAAAACAACGAAAATTAAACCCCAACAATCTCACTGAAAATCAAATAGTAGAATTATTAGATACTCTGAAACAAAAACTGCAAGCACAATTAAAAAGAACGGATAATTTATTTTTTACTAACAATCAAAAACTCTTTTATCAAAATTTAAACTCCGAAAATATTAAAATCATACAACCGCCTAGTACAGATACAATTAAGGACTATTGGGAAAACCTATGGTCCAAACCAGCCCATCACAACGTACACGCTTCATGGCTTGATACCGAAATAAGTGAATGTCACAATATTAATCCAATGCCTGAAGTTATAATAGATGATAACGATGTCACATACGCCATAAAGAAGACTTTGAACTGGAAGGCACCAGGGCCAGATAAAATTCAAAATTATTGGATAAAATATTTTACTTCAACACATCACTACATCGCCAAAGCATTCAATTCAGCCCTTAAGGATCCCAAATTAGTGCCACTATTTATGATGCAAGGAATAACATATCTAAAGCCTAAAGATAAAAACGATACTAAAAATCCGACTAAATACCGTCCAATCACCTGCCTTCCAACTCTTTACAAACTACTTACGTCAATAATCACACAAAAACTAAATACTCACATTACTGATAATAAAATAATCCCTGAAGAACAAAAAGGCTGCGCTAAAGGATCAATGGGCTGTAAAGAACAACTTATCATTGACGCCCAAATACATAATCAAACTAAAAAAGATCATAAGAACCTTTATTACGCATACATAGATTACCAAAAAGCCTTTGATAGTGTCCCGCATTCTTGGTTGATACATGTACTAAAAATATATAAGATTCATAATACTTTAATTCAATTTCTACAATATATAATGCATAACTGGTCTACTAAACTCAATCTAAGAACAGTCAGTACCACCGTCAGTACCTCACCAATCAAAATTAAGCGTGGCATTTTCCAAGGCGACTCACTTAGCCCCTTATGGTTTTGCTTAGCTTTAAACCCTCTATCTAAAACTCTTAATAGGTCAAACTTAGGATATATTATAGATAAAGTCAATAAAATCAAAATCACTCACCTTCTTTACATGGACGACATAAAACTCTTCGCACCTGACAGGCAACAACTGGAACAACTATTAAAATTAACGGAAAAATTTAGCGCTGATATTTACATGACATTCGGAACTGATAAATGTAAAATTAATTGCATTCTTAAGGGCAAACATACACAAACAGGACCACTCAACTTAGAACTACAAGAAGGAACAATAGACAGCATGCAAGCGAAAGACACATATAAGTACCTAGGTTATATATAAAATACAGCTATAGATCTTAAAGAAATAAAAAATACATTAAAAAATAAATACAAACAGAGACTAAATAAAATTTTAAAAACGCAATTGTCAGGCCAAACAAAACAAAACAAAATTAAAGCTGTAAATACCTATGCGATCCCTATATTAACTTATTCATTTGGAATTATCAGGTGGTCTGACACTGATTTGGAAACCCTCAACACCGCAACCCGAACCGCTTGTTACAAACACAATATTCACCACATCCATTCAGCAGTTGAAAGATTTACAATAAAGAGGAAGCAGGGAGGGCGTGGTTTTATAGACATAAAAAATCTACATTACACCCAAATAGATAACCTCCGAAATTATTTCAAGACAAAAGCTAACACAAGCCCACTTCATAAAGCCATTGTAAATTTACCTCATTCTGGAACACCGCTACAGTTAAATAATGACAAATTTAACCCTAAAAATAAAATAATTAATGATGAAAACAAAATAGAAAAATGGAAAAGTAAGGCTCTACATGGTAAATTTCCGTACCAGTTAAGTCAGGACCATATCGATCAAGCCGCGTCATTCAGTTGATTAACTAAGGGCCACATTTATAGTGAAACAGAAGGGTTCTTAATAGCTATACAGGACCAAATTATCAAAACTCGCAATTACTCCAAATTTATCCTCAAAGAAGCCATAGAAACTGATAAGTGTAGATTATGCCACCAAACCACTGAGACAATAGACCATATTACCGGAGGATGCAGTGCACTAGCAAATAAAGAATATACTCACCGTCACGATAACGTAGCCAAACATATACATCAATTAATAGCAATCAAGTTTAACCTTATAGATACACATACACCGTACTACAAATACAAATCATCTAACGTTCTAGAAAATGACTCCGTAAAGCTCTACTGGGATCGCGATATCGTCACAGACCGTACCATCCTAAGCAATAGACCAGACATAACCCTCACAATTAAATCTGAAAAAACAACTTACCTTATAGACATCGCCGTTCTAAACACCAACAACCTGAAACAGAAACACACAGAAAAAATCCAAAAATACATACCGCTTGCAGATGAGATCAAACAAATGTGGCATCAAAACACAGTAAAAATAATCCCGATAGTCATCTCCTCAACGGGCGTTATTCCAAAAACGCTTGCCGTTGCACTTAAATCCCTTAACCTTCACAAAAACACATATATACAGTTACAGAAGTCAATCGTTATAGATACCTGCTCTATAGTCCGCCGCTTCCTTAATTCATCTTCATCCTTCCCTACAACTCACACCAATTAAACTTCTTTCACGCTACATGAACAGGATACTTGGCAATCGCCCGTACCTGCTTCATTCTACCGGTTAAGCCGAGACAAATATATGTTAAATAATAATAATAATAATAATAATATACTTTATTTCAGATCATAGATCCATAGTTGTGATAGTATTGTACAAATGTTCTTACAACTATGTTAGTAAAGTGAAAGTACATAATATGAAATTCTTTTAATATTATAATTACATAATATGGAGATTAGTCCAGTGTCTTCATATAGGACTTTCTAGTTTAATAGCAATTTCCTTCAGGTATCTGTTGGAACTGTCTCGCACTCTTCGCATCATAGACGCGGATCGCTTACGCAGTATAGCCGCGAGACTGTCGATGTTAGCGGATGTGAACATCGCGGATGCGCTACAGTACCGAGGCAGTCGCATCAGAAACCTGAAGGCATTGTTATACTGCACTCTAAGCGCATTGATCGCTCGCTGCGTATAACTGGTCCACAGGCTGCATGTATGTGTAGAATGTTGGCGCGAAAGCTCGAAACAGTGTACGCTTAACACCGGCAGAACATTTAGCAAACCTGCGTGCCAGCATATTACATCGAACCGCCATCCCTCTGCGCTCACGTTCAATGTCGGGATCATCGCTGAGGTTTTCGTCTACAGTATGCCCTAGATATTTAAATTGTGTAACTCTCCTGAGCGGTATACCATTTAATGACACTGGTGGTACACTATCAGGAGTGAATGATCGTGCTGTGAAAACTATAAATTCATTTTTCCCTACATTCTACACGAGCCCGTAAAAAAAAAACAACATTAAAACCATAATCGCTATTTATTATTAAAACCCAATTTCACGCGGGCGAAGCCGCGTGCAAAAACTAGCTTACTCAGCGAACTTCGCACCGCCATATTTTTTTATCAATTTAAAAAAAAAAAAAATATTTATACCTTCTGACAATAACGAAAACATAAAAGAAATACTTATACAATTTGGTGCAGTCGCTTGGAAGTTATGCGTGTACAAACATTTCGGTAATTCATTTTTATATATATATAGATTGACATGCGAAAGGATGAAATGGTTGCTTATAACAAATAAAGGAATTATTTTAATCAGCTACTTTAAAATAGTTATAAGCTAGAAAACAGAAGCGACTGGAACACAAACTACAGTAACAGTAATATCGGATAACTAGTAAATGAAATCCGCTTTAAGTCCAATACTATTGTTGGAAATTAACGTTTCCCTTAGATTTGCGTTGCGATTGTTCAACTTCTGTTGTTATTACATTGTTCCAGGCGGTTTGTTCCAGTATTCATCATCATTGATAATAATATGTTAATCGTCATTATCGTCACAATTATAATCTTAACATACTTAGACGAAGATTACGAACCATTATTTTTCAGTAACTTTGTCCTTGGTTAAAGCAAAGTAGGTATGAGGAGTGAAGACTTATTTGTAATAAGGGTACACATTAATTATTCTGTGTTCACTTAGTAAAATTAAATTTTTGACAAGTTTTGATCCGATCCATCACGAAACTTTGTAACCAATACATAGTTGGTTTTCATCATAATCGTATAAAATTATATTATTATTATCTAATTTGCGTAAAGCAAAAACTGTAAAGAGAATTTTGTAAACGGAGGAGTATGATTTGGCACTGTACAAGTTTATATGGAGGAGGAGTGAACTGCACTGATCTTTATATATATAATTCTACTGTATGTGTGTATGTCACTGAACTCAGGCTAAACGGCTGAACTGATTTCAATGATTTTTATTGTATGCGTTTGGGTGGCGCCCTGGATGGTTTAGATTCACAAATCAGGGCAGGACAACGTCTATCGGGTTCGCTCGTACTTTATAATAATCCTTAAGAAATAAATTTAATCAATTATTAAAGTAACGTCACACAGATTAATAATTTACACTACCGAGCGTTTGACGTTTTGTCACAAGTTGACGTCTGTGAATCTGTTTTTCGCATTTAAAAGGCAACATTTACATTTATTTTATTTTTTATACCTATCTAAAAGATAAAATAACCCATATAGAGTCGAGACTTAAAAATTAGAACAATATGAATTATGGGCGAATTTCGACTACTGGCCGACCACTATTTAATATGGATAGGCTTTTGATGAAAATCAGCCTGTTACTTATTATTTGGTTTAGGGTCTGTTATACAATTTTTTGACGTCCGAGAGTTCTTGTGGTTAACACAAGTTTTCTCTCTCTCACTTGACATAATGTAAGAAAGTGACAAAACATCTCAATTAGCTGTCCTACATTTATCCGAATAATGTGGAAAGCCCTTAAGAATATACCTGTTAAAAAGTATATAATATGAAAACACCATGACTTTTCTGAAAATCATGACTCGTGAAAAGCGCGGGTCACCGACCTGTGGGTGTGTTTGGGGACGATTAAAATGTTTACACGGCTAATGAAAACAGTGACGTGACAATGGTGGCCATTACCAATATGGGACGGGTCTGGATGGGGACGGGTCGGGAAGAGGACGGGTCGAAATGGGGACGGGTCGAAACGGGAACGGTGCGACTTAATTAATTCCCGTTAAGTGCTTCTTAATTACCTACCCTCTTATTTTGACGTTTCTGGATCCAGTTGATATGAAGACAATCCTACGTGCTTATAATCCTGCGTGGGTGTTTTTTTTAAATTATTGCTGGGATACGTCTGATGTTTTTTTGTATGTTTTCCGACTTTAGTAGGTTTTGTAGGTAACAAATTATTTAGTATACAAAACGTTTCATAAAAAAGAAACAGAACAATAAATACGTAGGCTGTAAAAACCACTCATAACAGTTTTAACTTGCAGAAAGAGATTTATTTCCCTTTTGTCGTTATTACTCTTTATTAACAATAATAAATAAAAGGAATAAAAGTTATTTTAGTAAGCAATAAATGTTAGATGGTTATTATTGCAGTTATTATAACATCCGATTTATTGAACCCGCACCTGCGCCGTCGATAATAAACACTATTTACGATCGAAAGACACTTTACTAATTAGCTGTTTCATAATGTTTTGTTGAAGGTTCAGTTTCACTGATCAGATTTCAGAGTTTTGAAGTAGGGTAATTACACTAATTGCTACACTTGTGTTAATAATAATAATTTAACAAGAACTTAAGAGTAGCCGGGGATAACATTTAATAAATTATGATTCGTTTTTATTAACTTATTACATAATTCCTGGTACCAGCGATAGCTTCACCAGTCGTGACACCAGTAAAATGTATTACATTGGTAATATACATAATGTCGCCTAAGCCAAAATAGATATTCATACACATGTTACCTTAAATTTTTGTACTGATTATCCTATAAAATACTTAAATTTTATTCATAACGCGTTGCTGATTACGATACTGCGGACACGTGACCTTTAAAGCCGGCGCGTTGTATTGCAGTGTTAGGCTGTCCACTGTCCATGCGTAGTGCGACTTGTTAGGAAATGTTAATCATGTTATATATCTATAAATTGACCTCAAGATGTGACACCCACCCAAAATGTCTCAGGTATCACCATCATTATAACATATTTTTACTAACCACACACTTTTTAGTAGCCTAGTAGTTTTGTCGGTAAACTTCGTTTTTAATTCGTCTGAGAGACTGACACTACCATAGAGACACGATAACACCCGAGGGATATTAGGAAATTATATATCTGTAGTGTATAAATATTAAAATGTATATAGTATTTGAGCTCGATGAAGAGGAATGATTTATCTAACATTCTAGACCTTATAGATATTGAAATTAGTTTTGCAAAGATTATAAACTACTGCGACAAACTTGCCCCGAGGCGTTCGCAGGCCATTTCGTCTGGAACTTAGTGAATAAACCGACTACTAGTTTATTAAATTGCAATATTTGCTCTGGAATTTCTGATAGGTAATATACAATATAAATCAGATCTTATATTAAGATTCATCGTCATAAGTCATAACCGACGTCTAACATTTCCAGTGCTGGGGTGTACTTAGGCCTTTTTCATCCGTTATTGGATGAATTATACAGTATTCTCCGAGCGACGTACCCACTCTTGAAATACTGTAGTGCTTGAGACAGTTGGTTTCAAATGTCGTATGGTTGCCCAAGCACATACGGCATTTCCTCACGATGTTTTCCTTCACCGTTGGAGCGTCCGTACAATGTACTTGAGATATGAAAAAGTCTCATTGGTACACGCCCCAACGTAGGAATCGAACCTGCACTCTCTCGAGTGCGAATCAAACGGTTTGACCACTAGACCACGGGGCTCACTGGACCTGGGTTATAGTAGATACCCTATAGGGTATCTCCTTAATGTGAGTATTTGGATGCACTACGCTAGCCCACTGTGAGTTTACAGACACAAGTTAGAGTGGGATTATATTGTCCGGAATCCGTAAGGCTGGGGAAAATTCAGAGCACTGATAATAGAACTATGCACTAATACAATAGAGTTGAAAATGGAAGTGACGAGTGTCGAGCTGTCATATATGATATTGACATTTGACTCGACACTTGTGAGTGCTATCTTAGCGTACTTTTAAATATACAAAATAAGCTACATAAAAGCAAATGATCTTTAACACGAGCTCTTTTTGTAAATGTTGGGTGAAGTGGTTCTGGAAAATTCATTTGATTATATTAAAAACTAACTTTTATTTTATTAGTTAAGAGGTTGTGCGCTCGAAAGAACTGAAAATTGGAGTTCTTTGAAACCTTTTTTATCAGTCATGGTCGTATTGAAAAATCAAAAAATGTTTATCTGCATTATATTTAGCCGAGGACTGTCTTTTTATAAATTGGAATTTTTATTTAAATATTGATTTAAAAATATGCTTAGTTTTGCGTTTTTTAAGTTAAAACCTTCTATAAGTCCCACGAGTGTGAAAATTATTTCAGTATTTTAAGGCCGTTTTAGTTTTTGCAAATTTTGTCTCAAATATTTATAACGATTTTTGATCTGATTTCAATACTCTCCGGTCGGCGCGATACGGCCTTGTCGCCTACAAAATTAGTATGGGACTTGACGCGCAAGGTCACTGGCGTTATACAGAGACTTGACCAATTTTGAGATAAGGAAGTACTGTATTTGTTACAATTGTTAGTTTTGTAGGAGTTTCATTTGGTCGCAAAATGTACCGAAAAAAGCTTATTTATGTCGAATTCGTAAACGCCCAATTTGATACAAAATATTTCATTGTCGTACATCACAACTCGGGATCGAATCTGCTTCCTCTGGAGTGCAGCTCAAGCACTACCACTGCTACCACCATCCCAAGGATAATGGTTAAAAAATTAATTGCTTTTATCGAAAATAATTATTGAATAATGAATAAGTACGTACATCAAAATTATAACCCAACTTTTTTTACGAATAAAAATGTATTACAATTAAAATGTGAAATGTAATTAATTTCACTGCTCATTCACTCACATGAAATACAATTATAACTTTGGCCTGCGGTTTCGGTCCATTATTCCGGTACCAAGTTTAAGTGGGCAGCCCTTTGGGACTGATTCGATCTGCTCTGCTCTTTGACGTTCCCACTGTTAGCTGCGACCACGTACATACTAATGCAATTATAACACAGTTCAAGATTTGGGTTTCGCAAAATTACGGGCACATTGAGCAGATACTCTTCACTGTAAAAATTTCAACCGTGATAGCTGGTAATAGGGGTCTCGTTGTTACCCTTTGAGTACGGAACCCTAAAAAAGTGAAGACAGAAGCCAAACTCTCGTAACTATTTATGGTACAACGGGCATTAGGCTGGGACTATATGATCCGGAATCCGGAAAGCCGTAGATAATTCTGAGCATTTAAAATAGAACTCTCCGCTAATACAATAAAGTTTAAAATCGAAGTGTCAAGGGTCGATCTGTCATAAATGACATTGACATTTGACTCGACACTTTTGTGTGCTCGATTTTCAGCTCTATTGTTTAATATGCACAGAGTTATATTTTCAATACTCTGAATTTTCACCGGCGTTCCGGATTCCGGAGCATGTACGAGTAGTCCCAGCCTTAGTGTCATATAATCGCTTTCTCGCTATGTAATTTTGTATTTTTTTTCGAGTTATACTAACATTTTTCTGCCTAAGCGGCTTTACATAAGCAGTAAATCATGTGCCCGAAGTTTCCGTAATTAATTTTACGAAACGTTTTATGTAAGTATTCGGATTTGCTAGACAAACTCAAGATATCGTTGATTAAATTAAATTAAATTACGTTTATTAGCGTCGCGCGTCGCGTGCATCGGAAGGCTACCTTTAAGCTGGAAGTTGGGACTATATGATCCGGAGTCCGGCGGGCCGGTTAAAATTCAGAGCACTGAAAATAGAACTCTGGGCTAATACATTAGAGTTGAAACTCGAAGTGTCGAGCTGTCATTTATGACATTTACTCGACACTAATCGTGTGTTTGATTTTCAGCCCAGCCGTACGTTTACTTCGAGTGATATACGAACGAATAAATCAGTGGCCATATTTTGTTAGTAAATTCATTGTTTAATCACATCGAGCAAAACTTGCCTCTACCCCGCCTTTTTCTAGAACAAAAGTGTGCCGATTTCATTTCTCCCAGACAGTCTTCTCTTCTCGAAAGTTCTTCTAAATAAGACACCCTTCAATACGTGTAAAGGAAATCAAAAAGGATTATATACACGAGGTTTCCTTCAATTACATTACGAGTGCACTCGCATCCCGACTGCTCTCATATTGTAAAAGGATTGAACGAACTCTCAATATAATAGTAAGTGCTGTCACTATTGAGTGTATGTTTTGGTTACAGTTTTATGAAAATGCTAAATTTCTTGTATATTATGTAGATATTCCTACATGAGATTTTATATTATAGTTCATCTCTTTGTGGACATGAACTAAATTTGTTTTAGGCTAACTTTAAGCTTACGGTACAGATTTTGTACTTTTTACTAGATATGTATTAATCTAGTTAAACTATAATGTCCTACTAATATTATAAATGGGAAAGTTTGCAGGGATGGATGGATGTTTGTTACTCTTTCACGCAAAACTACTGAACGGATTTTGATCAAATTTGCTATGGTAGTAGTTTAGGCTCTGGATTAAAATATAGTCTACATGTTATCCTGAAAAAGTACATGATTCCCGTGGGATACTGTATTTACGCGGGCGGAGCCGCGGGAAAAAGCTAGTTATGTCTATCAGATCCATTTAGAGATTTGGCGTAAAAATTTATCCACAATTCCCGACAAACTTTCACATTTATAATGTTAGTTTAGTAAGATTTAGGGTCAATTCACACCGAAACGTAACAATACGCGACATAGAGCTGCGTCGCGTCATCGCGGTATGAACTGACCCTTATGTGAGATCATAGATTATACAGATATATCATATATAAGAGTACTAGTATGTAATATGATCGCTGACTTAAATATTGCACGGATACCAACTAAACATGGTTCAGATCAAATAGAATCGATTCCACCCATTAACTGTGTCGTTGTATTTCTGGTGTAAATAGGTAACATTTAAAATCGAAGCAATATGGGTCAGTTCACACCGAAACTATGTGATTCACGACGCGGCGCGAAATAGCGATTCAAAATTGAACTTTATTCACTACAGAAAAAGATACACGTTTAATATGACATCAGTCATACACTGCACATACGCTGTGCAAATTGACATTCGAACTCTTACAATGAAACGTGTATCTTCTCGTGTAATCAATAAATTTAAATTTTGTTTGAGTATGGTTACGTTTCGGTGTGAATTGATCCAGAAGCTATTGTTTCTTTACGTCACGATTTAAATTTATAAAACACGGAATATAAGCACAGATTAAAGAGGAACAGATAAACCGCTACAAAGTTAGCTCTCGATTTGATTGCACTACTACTCGTACAAGCATACGGTGTGTCCACGATTGTGTTGAAAAATTGTGGGCCGTTGAAGGGGACGTCAAATTTTTCAAAATTGGATCAATTTGGATTGTTTTTGAAAGCTGTTTGATGTTGATGTGTTTGTTTCGAGTTTCTATTAACTTATTGTAGCGATATTAATATTAATAATGCCGCGACCAAGACGATCGAATAGACAGATATACAGACAGACGGACGGAGAGAGCGAAACTATAAGGGATCCTTAAGTATTACGGAACTGTAAAAAAGGATTGCAATTCCAATGGCTCGCTACAACTCGAGAACGGCTGGACTGATTTGGTTAATTTTGCTCTTGAAATATTGATGAAGTTCAGGGAAGGTTTAAACGGTGGGAAATATTTTAAAAGAAATACGGAGAAAATACTGTACATATAGGTGTAGGTTGTAGGTGTAGATGTTGGAGTAGTTATTTCTTTATTCCAGTTATATATATTTGTACTGTATATACTGATAATGTATTTGTAATGCTTGTTAGTACTTCGCCCACATATCTACAACTAGAATAACCATATAGTGCTTGTTATACAGAATTTCATGTTGGGATTGCATCTGAATTCGAATCCAATCTCACCGGCTGTTTGCTATCGGATACGGTCTACGTCAGTAATTACTTATTCTACGATGTAAACTATTATGATCGATGACGTCATCGTGCGGTTTCCGTTGCGTCGCGTCGTTATATAGCCAGTAAGGCTACGTTCATCCGTCATCAAACTCAACGTAAATAAATTAACAATGGTTACTTATAATTCCACCAACTTATGTCATCAATTTACAGTGAAATAAATAAATACAGTAAAAGATTAATTATTTGGTCTGATCTAATTTTGGTTTATGTACGATTGGGTTCGAAAATAGTATATATATATATATAGTTTCCTGGTTAATTTTATTTAGCACCGATGACATTTTTCTCGAGAACATTTAACTACGGTGAAGGAAAACATCACGAGGAAACTTTCGTGTCTTCGAAGATATATTAAACTAGATGCTGGCCGCGACTTCGGGCGCGCAAAAATAAATATCGCATAAAAAGCGCATAAAAATCGGTTGAGTAGTTTCGGAGCGTATTCAATGCAAACAAACATACAAACAAACAAATCATTTCTCTTTATCCTATATGGATCTACCGACTCACAGTACTAGCGTGTGAACTACGGTTATAGTTCACAACTTGTATTCTTATGTATAAAATTCTCGTGTCATAGCGTTTGTAAGGGAACTCTACCGAAACGGCTTGACCGATTTTGATGAACTTTTAATGGTGTATTCGGTAGGTATAAGAAGAGGTTTTAAACTGTTTTTCTCATTCTTCCTTCTTCTTTAATTTAAGGGCAGGTCCCTTGTCGGTGCAGCTTCCTCCACTTTTCTCTATCCTCCACTAATAGGTACCTTCAGCTCTCTATAGGACATGACATTTACATTCTCAACAAGTTGACTAATATAGTTTTTCCTTGGCCTTTCCCTATCCCTCTTTCATTCTATCTTTTCTTCTAATGTTGTCCTCATGAATGTGTAATGACTTATAAGATGCCCGATCATCTTTCCTCTTCTATTTTCAAGAGTTTTAATGCGTTAAACTATTTTTATCTCTAAGTAATACATTTTTAAAGGCTCACTCCAAAATTTATGATTTGGCTATGAAAAATACATATTTTAAACCTTAAATTACACCCGTCTAACATCAACCTCCATTGTTTATTAGCAATATTGGTACTGAAATAATCTTCAACCCTCAGTGGTCGATAACTCTTTTACACATTACGTGTAGGTTGTAGGGGTAGGTGTAGGTAATAGACGTAGGTGTAGGTACTAGCTGTAGGTGTAGGTGTCGATTGTAGTTTGAAGCCGGCTTCGAATTATTAGGTATGTAATTATTTCCTACATGGTAATTTTTATAATTTGCCTCATTGATTAGTTGTTTAAATAAATGCCAAATAAAAAAGTACCAAACTGTATTGTAATTTAAATTATCTAAACTCTAAGTATTTTTTTCGTAGGACAGATATAGATGTATCCAAGATGTATGTATGTATATGTATGTATACTTGCCATTTCTAAATACCGTTTCAAATTCAGTCCACTGTCCTATTAATATTTCCCGCGGAGTGCGTCATACGTTACCCCGACAGCCACTTAGCGGGCTCCCATTGTAGATTTCACTAAGAGCTTGTCAGCGACAGGGGGACATTGATATTTTTCTTTAAATGGATCTAAAAAAGTTGTCTGTGGCGATTTTAAACTGAGTATGGGTATAAAATAAATCGATTCTCACACATACCATGTGTCTTGGGGCTTGGATTCCTATGTTATGTCGTTATAAAGACGAGGGGGAAAAAATCTAGGCGTTGAACACGCTCCTAAGATGCTGGTAATCTGCGAGGCGTTGAATATTGTAAAATTGTATGCAAGTAAGAAAAGCCACGTTTTTTAATGTCTTTCGGGAACCGATTTTATTTTAAAGTGCCCGGATACGAAACTCAATAATATTATGATGTTTGTTAGATTAATAGTTTAATAGAAATGTGAGTGTATTTTAGGACCAAACCATAAAGCTTTCAAGCCATCAAATATTCAATACATAAATGTTGCATGGCGATATATTTCATACGTAGAACAGCATGAAAATACAGTGAAATAAAAATAATATTATATTTTATTGAGTTTTAATGTTATTGCTTAGCTTTGCGCATTTGTGGGTTTTTCTAATCATCTTTATTTTTAACCCCTCACCGTGTGTGACCGATTTTGATCTAGCGTTTTTTGTTTGAAAGCTGACGTGACCAAGAGTATTCTAAGGGTCAGTTCAGACCGCAATGCAGCGCTACGCGACGCGACGCAACGACACTTGAAGAAACCAGTGACTGTTCGCTGGGCAGCGCATCGCCGCAAAGCGCATTCGACAGCAGTACGCCGCCGCGAGGTGCCGCGCGTGCAGCCGAACGTGTATCTATGTGGCGACAATAAAAAACCTTCTCTTTGGTTTCGTTACGACGTTTCTTTGACATGGGATACGGCGGGCGGTGACCTCAAGTTGCGTCGCGTGGCGTCGAGTTATGTTGCGCCGCTCATCACGCGGGTGACGGCGCGCATATACCGCTGCTTAACGATGCACCGCTCCACGCCGAGAGGTGCAGCGCTACGTGATGCAATGTATTCTGAATTATTGTCACAATGAAATATGTATATTTTCGTGTAGTGAATAAAGTTTAATTTAAATAATTTTAAAAATGCATCCCCGCGCAGCTCCGCATCGCGTTGCGGTCTGAGCTGACCCTTAGCTATAATTCATCATCATCAGCTCGCTTACTGCTTAACAATGATGGGGTTTTTAATTTTTAATTTAGTTTTTTAGTCGTGTAGTAGCGTATTATTTTCGTAATAAAATAATTATTTAATTGTATTAGTTGTACTTTATATTTAAGTGATGGTATAAGAAAAATAAGGTATGTATTATATTTTTTCTTTTATTACAAAAATAAACTTAATAGTCTTTCAGAGTAATGGACAAACGTGAATTTTTATTTGAACAAGCAAAGGTTCTCGCTGGTGTATTTTTTCAATTGTTCCAAGTTTTTTAAATTCCTTGTTTTTTTGTAATAAATCCATTGTATATTATTTTAAAGTATAAGGGATGGAATTTAACCCTTGCCCTGAATAAAGTGACCATTTGACGCTTGGGTTTTAACATCGTACCTATTACAGCAGCGTTATTTACGTAATAAAAATACCTTGTACTTTATTTTAAATCCTCTATGTTAAAGTTGTGTGGGGCTTCATACTTTTATTTCAGCTTATAATAGGTCTTTACCTTTGAAATTGCCGTTCTGCAGTACTGGCCATTTCAAATCAAAATAATTTTTGTTTGGCTAAGAATTCTAATTTCAAATTAATTTTATTTTAAAAACATGGAATTCTTTTTCCAAAAAGTAGTCATTTGTTTATTGATTAGTGTTACATTTTCATCGCATTTCAATCTTTTTCATCATCATGGATACGTTAAAAATTCGAGTAATTATGGAATATGAGTACCGTCGTGGCAGCAACGCGGCACAAGCGGCACGCAACATCAACGACGTTTACGGAGCTAACACTACAAACCAACGCACCGCCTGTTCTTGGTTTGCTCGCTTCCGTTCTCCTCAAAATTAGTGTTTTATTATCACCCCGGCTCTGCCCAAATCGGTGTAACCTTGCTATCTTCGAGTCTAATCTGAGCCGGCGGTTGAAACCCTGTGGAATAATACAGTCTCCTACAGTAGTGCGTGATTAACAGCAAACGCTTTCCGTTCTGGAAATTTCGACTGAATTTTTGGATCAATCATTCGAAAAACGAACCTCGCGGTCGTCCGAAGACTTTGGTCGACAATGACGAATTAAAGGCGATTGTGGAAGCTGATGATACACAATCTACGGCTGAATTAGCAGCAGCTTTCGACATTAGCGTCAAAACAATATTGGTTCATTTGCGTCAAATTGGCAAGGTAAAAAAGTTTGACAAATGGGTGCCCCACGAACTCAATGATCGCCAGCGCGAAGTACGCGACGAGACGTGCCTTGCACTGCTCAACAGACACACAAATGAAGGAATTTTGAACCGCATTGTTACCTGCGATGAAAAATGGATTCTGTTTGATAGCCGCAAGCTCAGCAAGTTGGTTGGAACCTGGTTCAGCACCTAAACAATTCCCTAAACGAAAACTTACCCCTAGAAAAGTGATGGTCACTGTTTGGTGGTCTAGCGCCGGTGTGATTCATCACAGCTTCTTACCAAACAGGGTGAGCGTTACTGCAGATGTGTACTGTGAAGAACTGAACACAATGATGGAGAAGCTGGCACATCTCCAACCAGCATTGGTCAATCGCTCGTCTCCGCTGCTCCTGCACGACAACGCGCGACCTCATACTGCACATCAGACGGTCCAAGTTGCAAGAACTGGGGTTGGAAGCTCTCCGTCATCCGCCCTATTCACCAGACCTTGCGCCTACTTTTTCCAGAATTTGGATAACTTCTTGGCGGGAAAAAAATTCAATACCCGAGAGGCAATACAAAATGCCTTTGAAGAATTTGTTGCCTCCCGTCCATCTGATTTCTTTAAAAAGAAAGCATCAATAAACTGCCACTACGTTGGCAAAGATGCATTGATTGCATGGGTGATTACTTCGATTAATAAAAATAAAAAAAACATGAAAAAAAAATCGATTCGTTTAAATTTTTTCATACAAAACGGCAATTTCTTAGGTAAAGACGTAATATTAGATGATTCCCGTGATTACGTGCGCGCAAAAATTAATTGTGCAGAAACTGTACATTATTCCGCGATAAAAAGTAACCTATGCCCACAAATTTGGCACAAATATATAGCAGCTGGCAGTCTACTAAATATTTGTGCCAAATTTCATAAAAAATCGTTTTCCTTTAAATCACAGATACTAATGTTTAAAAACGCGAAGAATTGAAAAACAACCGGTCAAACTCGTGCACGAAAGGTTCCGGCATAAAACGGCAAAGAAATCGTGTTGTATGGGAGATCCACCATCCAGAAGTTTCAATTCTCGTATTTAAAGTATACTTTCATTTTACTTTGATTGTATTATAAGCGAAGCGACTTTTTTTTTGTGACGTTTGGACTAATCAGAATGCGTTTGACGCTGGTTTAACGTTTACGAGAATAATAATAGAGAGAATATTGTAATTGTATTATTGGAGGTTTTATTTAGCAGAATTGACCCTCTGTGGGTCTTTCTTGCCATTATGTATTTAGTATTTGTTGCCATAGCAGAACTACGCCTGTACGTCACTACGAGTACACCTTACGTGAAAAGTTTAAGTTAAAATTTTAGCACAATTTAAAAGGGGAATTATTTAGAAAATATATGAAATATTTCATACTTTTTTGTGCATTCCTAATTCGGAAGTCGGTTTTCATATTTACCCGACTGCGACGAAGACAAAAGGAAGGGTAATGATTTTAGCAGTCTATGTAGGTAGAGTAGCGCCTAAAGTACTTGTCCGATTTTAATAAATGAGGTATCAATAGGTACGTAATAATAGCCCGGGTAACACAGGTTTCTCTATAATTTACGTAGTCGGGTTATAGTTTTTGTTAAAAATTGTAGTAGTTTGTTTCAAAATTATTCACTTTATCCATTAAATAGGTTCTGAACGCACTGTAATACGTGAGGTCTGCTAACTCGCTAGCATATGACTTCATCCTCCTCATATTGAGTAGAGGCCTTAGCCAATGTCGCCAGCGTGATGATGATGTTGAACAGATATTTTGATCTGAGTTCTTTGTAACTTGTCGGATATCCGAGCGACGATATAATATTATGTTTATGTTTTGCTCTTAAAGTTCATTTTATTGATGTTCCTAAAGTAGCTCCTGTCATGTTCGACTATCAGAAAACTTTTCTCCGTTATTTTGAGAGTTAAATAATAGAACTCTTTATAATTTATCTAGCTGTTGCCCGCAGCTCCCTCCACATAAATACAGTAACCCACGGGATCACTGTAATTTTTTGGGATAAAAAGTAGCCTATGTTTTAATCCAGAGCTCAAGCTACTACCGTGCCAAATTTCATAAAAATCCGTTCAGTAGTTTTTTGCGTGAAAGAGTAACAAACATCCATCCATCAATCCATACATACATCCATACATCTATTCTCACAAACTTTAACATTTATAATATTAGTAGGATTAAAGAGACTAACGGCCGAATACTGGAATGATTGTTAAATTAAGTGAGGCTCAAGTCACATGCTGTCCTTGTCATGTCGGCTAGAAGAGACAGCGACAGCCTGCGAATAGGAGAGCTCTTCTTAAAATACTCTTAATTTTGATTAGCGTTTCAGTATTCCACTGTAAGTAGTGGTCGTCTAGTGCTCGAAATTCGATCATAATTCATTAAGTTCATTATTCATTTCACATTAAAAAACTCAGAATCGACGTAAATAAAATGGTTGCCAATGAGTTCACTTTGAATCATATATAAGGGTATAGAACTTATGAGCAAGTATATAATCCAAAATCATAGTAGTAGTAATCATATTATACAGATTTTTTTTTTTAACGGGCTATTGGCCCACCACACTTACCCACCACTGCAACTCCTGTGTAGCCAGGAGAGACAGTGGTAACCAACCGCAAAAACCCTTTGATATGATCTCAGGGGTGCCCGGGGGACATGCTAAATCTGTCTTGGAACCCGCAACGAAATGAAATGAAACGAAATATTATAGAGATTGTAGGTGTAGATGTATTTGTTGGTGTATGAACTGTAGGAGTATGTAGTTATGTTGCTGTTGTAGGTGGGTAGGTGTAGGTATAGATCCGAGTTATAACGGAGCTTCGTTTCCGCCTCCACATTTGCGGAACTTCCGCAAGAAATTTCATTCAAATGTAAATTTGACACGTACAGAATTTAAACCTATGATTTTTTTAAATAATATATAATTATAATTTACTGAATATGTAATTTTCTAATATTTAAATCTATTTTAAGTATGAAAGCTATTTAGATTGTAAATATCTGTAAATTTATATTTATAACAAGTTATGTTCAAAATTATTATTAAAATTGAGTATTACTACGTATTCATATAATTACATCATACTCGTAGACTAATCATTGGTGTCGCTGGGCGTCGAGCGAGCGAGACCAATCAAATATCTTTGAATTACAGATTCAGTCTAATTCCTTTATTATAAGTATATACATTATATGTTTTAGTTAAAACCTATTTTTCTAATGAATGGTAATCTCTGTGTAAGCTGCACACGCACCTATAATTGACTATTGTGTTAGTATTAAATAAAACTGGACTAGATTTAAGATATGAATGTTATAGCAATATGTTGTTGGTGCGTCGTGTCAATAAAATAAAATAAAAATAAAATCGTCTCATGTCTGTCATTACCATACAATAACTGATTTTATTCTTGCTCACAACTTCTATACCCGGCGTTTTTCGAGTTTGCCCTTTTGGTGACATCAGATTATATGATTCAAAGTGAATCTTTTTTTTTTTGGCAATCATTTCGTTTCTGTCGACTCTGGGTCAATTTTGGATCAAGTCCTTTTTATTAAGTTTGACCTTATCAACGAAATAAAAACAATGATGTCTGTAGGTGTGAAAGGCATAAAGACAAACCTGACGTGTGACGATATTGTATAATTCACGTCATGGTAGTGTGAGTACCTAATTAATCTAAGGTGGTGTGTATAACGTTACTTTAAGGGTTCCGTCGTACTCAAGGAACCATAAGGGTTCTTTGAGTACTTTCTCTCTGCCCGTCCGCCTGTCTGTCTCCTCTAGCTTCTGTAATTATTTATTTCATGGATTTTTAAGCAATATTAGAAAAAATAATAGTGCAGCTCGCTCTACCTGCATATAAATGTTATCTTTGCCTAATTTCATAGTCGTCCGTTCTTATAATTTTTGTAAAGCGGAGTACAAAATTTTTGCTTTACGTATTAATACATAATATTATAATATTAACTGTAAAAAAACTCAGGATTAGGATTTTATTTAAAGTGTAAAAGTAACTGTGAACCTGTAGCCACTTACGCAGACATTCAACAAAACTGCAAAGTTTTATTTAAAATCTACTAAAGTTTCACCACAAACATAAAGGTAAGTCCGCGAATCTCGGTCTGTCACTAACTAAGTCGCCACTAAAGTCGCCAGTCGCCGGTAAAGTCGCGCCCGGAAGCCACAAACTAGCGAACTAGATTTCCAAATTGTTCAACTTGGACTGTTACAACTTTCTGATTTTTACTGTAAATGCGCGATATTTATTTTGAATTTTTTAAACTTGTAAGAGCCGTGCTTTGGCATGAATAAGCCAGCTTTAGTCCGTGGTAGGTTAACCGGACTACCACGGACGGAAAAACCGGCATGAAATAACGCTTGCGTTGTGTTTCGCTGAGTGAGTGAGGTTACCGGAGGCCTAGGGGCGGTTGGGGATTTTAAGAACCAGGTATGCACTTGTAGCTCCTCTGGCATGTTGGGGTACATGGGTGACAGTTATCGGATACCCGATAACTGTCTCTGATGATGTGATCTGCTCGCTTTCTGGTTTGGCATTTCACTAAAAAGTCGACGACAAAGGGAAAAACTAGTATATATCTATATATACCAAGTATATAATATATATTATATACTTGGACGTAAATAAATTCTTTTAAATACAAATTCTTGTATGTGTAATCTTGCTTCATTCATATTCCTAGAATTGTGTAGGGATTTAAAACAAAAAAAATCTAAATACACATTACGTACCTAAAAGTTTTAAACTATTTAACCAAAAAATATAGTGAACAAAAATATTAAAACCGGCAATTAAAATATTCCTTGGTTCAAATTTAAGCTAAGAGTAAACCTTAAAATTTATGTTGGAAGAAAAAGGAACAAGAAGTTAAATAATTGTAGAACATCAGGAAAATAAAAGAAAGATAAGAAAAATGTGAGTGTAGCGGTTTGTACAGCGTTATAAAGTGGTGTTTTTTTTTTTTAACCGGCCAAGTGCGAGTCGGACTCGCTACGATTCCACATGGATGTTCCCTGCGTACGGATTCTTTCTATATTATCAACACTAACGACGAAATCAAAGGATAACCCTTGAAAATCGCCGATGTTCGAGACTACATAATAAGCACGGACAACGATATTCTCCATAAACCCCTTGATTTTCTTGACTTGAAGAATCTCCATCGCCTGGAAGACGAAGTAATTAAAACAAATACCTAAAAATATTCTTTTTTCTTCAAATTTTTTCATTATAAAAAAATCTCGATTTTAGCTCGAGTGTTCTATTATTATTATCTATTTTCGGAGGAACTTTTAATAAACGTAGGTATTCCTTAGCGAACTTCGATTAAATATTGAAATTTGTGGGCATTTAATTCATATTTGAGTGGGTTTGTTATTGTTTTAATTCGTAACTAATAGATAGAGTGGTTCTTGTAATATATTAACCTCTTCTCTTATAGCAGCGGGAAAAAGAGCATTACGTAGTATTTTTTTTACTTTTCTTCGGAGTTTAATGCAGTTTTCAGCAACAGATAAGAGTGATTCAAGAGGAAGGAATAATATGTATAATACATTGCACCCGTGCGAAGCTGGGGCGAGTCGATAGTTACATAGTATTACATGAAGTCGCTTCCTTTCCTGTTCCCTTAGTTTTTTAAAGTACTGAACGGATTTTAATGCAGTTTTCTGCAATAGATAGAGTGGCTCAAGAGGAAGGTTTATATGTATAATACATTGCACCCGTGCGAAGCTGGGGCGGGTCGATAGTTAATAATAATATTATTAATAGCAAAAGTTTGTTTGTTTGTATGTTTGTTTATTTGCATTTAATAGGCTGAAACTACTGGACCGATTGATTTTGTAATTGATTGATGAACTTAAACAGAGATATAGAGTAGACCACGGGGAAGGAAATAGGTAACTTTTTATCGTGGAAAAATGTACAGTTTCTGCATTATCCTTTGCGCGCACGAAGTCGTGGACAACATCTAGTTGTTAAATAAACGTTCAAATATAGGTATCCGCGTAAAGAAAGTTCGGTTACACTGTGGTAACTTACATCTCTCTCTCGTAATAAATACAATTACAGACGTATCTGCGGATCGCGAATATCTTTGTTTAATTAAAACAATGCCTCGATCAAGATTTAAGACTACACAGAACTAAGAAACGCAAGACTTGGCGTTTATTTTTTGAAAGGCACATCTGCAATTTCAGTATAAAACAATGTACTCAGTGATCTGTAACAACAGCTAAACATAAACAATTTGGCATTGAATTTTTGTATTTTTTAAATTGTAACAAAATAAAAAAAAAAGGTTAGTTTTATGAATCAGTTAACGTTCATAATATTGTAAGGCGTATTTTACTCGGTTACGTTAATACTTATTATATTAATTGGTATTTTTAATATTTCTGCTGATTCTTAAGTTACATACATAATTCACTAGCTGGCGCCCGCAACTTCGTTCGCGTAGAACTAACGGAAACGGAACCCTATTTTTCTTAAACGAAACCCTGAGATAAAAATAGCCTAAGTTACTCCTTATAACATCTGCATGAGAAAGTCCCGGTAAATCAGTCCAGCAGATTCAGAGATTAGCCGAAACAAACAAATAGAGAGACAGTAAGACAGACAGACCAACTGACTTATTTTTTTTTTAATTGTAAGTACCGTACTTATATACTTTTAGCATTTAGTGAAAAGCTGTTAATTTTTAATTTTATTTAAAATTAAAATAAGAATTAAAAAACCTGGGGAGTGAATTTGGAGGTCTTCAAGACCCCGAACGCCAGTCCAGTCGGGAATCACTCCGTTTGCTCCTTGTCGGTTTTATTCCATGAAAATATACCCAATGCCGTATCTCACCCATTGCTAGGTATATTCTCAGTTTTGTTTCAAAATGAAATCGTATGATCGCCATCGGCTGTAGATTCAATTATAAAGCCAATACCTGATCCCTTTGATCTACAGTCGAGTTAAGTCTTAATTGGCGGTATTGTTTTCGACTGCGATGGGGTTTTTAAGCTTCGAAACCGACGACTCTTGACGGGTATATTATGTGTGAGCATGTTAGTCTATCACGCAAAATAGCTGAACTAATTTTGACAAAAACATTTTAAGAAAAACTCGAAAGCAAAAACTCTATTTTCAAGATATCAATATTGACCGGTGTCCAAGTAATTATGCCCATCGCCGTTTTGGGGCGATAACTTAAGCCCTCAACGGGCAAGAAGTTCAGGCCGGTGCTATATTGTCCGGAATTCGTAAGGCCGGGGAAAATTCAGAGCAATGAAAATATAACTCTGCGCTAATAAAATAGGGCTGGAGATCGAAATATAAAATCGCGGGAAAAGACATAGGCTACATTTATCGCTGCAAAATGTACGGTTTTTGTGGA